>JARFJB010002163.1:192500-763941 GCA_036346205.1 Vesta saturnalis | reverse complement strand
GTAGTCTAAACGTTACTCATAATCAGCTGCAGTCAGTGATTGATGAAGGACTACATGGTATGGATGTAATCGTCATTATGCGTTGTTGGTCTGGTAGTGTTATTGGATGATCGTGGCACTACAAAACGTACCATTCTATTTAATATTTTGAAGAAAATCGCTAAAATTTCAGCAGTATTTGGAAAGCATCCTCTAGCTTTTTGTTCGTTAATCAAACTTAACTTTTTAATACATCAACGAATAGCGCAAGAAAAGACCTTTCAAACGAAATATTAGTTTTTAAGATTCGATGACTGGTTCCGAAGACAATTACGTGTTTGTCTGACAACGTTCGCAGCTTCCACTACGGAAAACCTGTGAAGTTAGAGAAAAACTTCGTATACAAAACATGGGTAAAATTGTCACAAAAATACAACTACGATATTTCCAATATACTTTCTGTTACTTATTAGACATTTTTTAATTTACTTCAGCAGTTACGCCACCTAGCGGTCTATTTACAAACTTTAAAATTATTTCCAGCATTTTCTCTTGGCCACATTTACTGAAGAATTTTTTTTTTGAAGTCGTAACATAAGCGGTTTCTGGGATATAGCCGGCGTTCTTTCTTATTGACTCACCCGGTACATTACTTATAATTACATAAAATTAAGGAGTTAACCAATAAAAAAGTAAATAATGTTAGTCACTAAAATATCCTAATTTTTACAAATGTTGCATTGTAGAATGTAGTTATTGGGAATGGGAATGATCAAAGTATTATAGAATTAATGAATATTGATCTACCTTCCACGTCGGCAGGGCCAATAAGGTGTTTTGATACAGAAGTTCAGACACTCCCTTACAAAAGTGAGAAGAAAATTGTAACAACCCATTTTGAGTTGTATTAAAATATACCGTAATTTATGTTCTTCGTTCATTTAGTTGTAAATATAAGAAAAAATCTTAATTATTACTGATTTATAGGCATGTGTTAGGCAACTTAATTTGCATTTTGGTGTAACTTAAGTGTATATACTTCTTAATGGTTTACACTTCCACTTCTTTAAATTATTTTTTTCTGCTCATATTTTTCGCGCACCGCTATATCACCAGATATTCAAAGCGTCCATTTTTTCACTTCCTGATGAATGTTGTGTTGTTTAGGAAGCCTTTTTTGGGTTTCCACCTAAATTTTGTGAAAAGTGCCATTGATTTAATGGTAAGATAATTTAACTGGTATTATAATAAAATCTAAAACATTTGCTCTTTGCAGGCACTTTGATTTACACTTTCTTTTTTTACTTTGACACTTTAATTTTACCGCTTTTAATTGCACAATTAATTCTACTGTTACGTTTTATGATTGCAATTTTGCATTCAATGCTGATCTGAATTTGGATCACATTTTTTTATTTGTAATTTCGAAAGAATGCAATAAACATATGATTCAAAATTTCTTGAAGAAAAATTTATAAGAAGTAAAATTCCATTTTGATGGTTTTCAACGTAACGCATAGTTATTTCGAGATATTGCGCAATATTGGTGCAAATATGACATCACCTTTGGTTTACATTTCCGTAATCGTTTAGATACCAGAGGTTGTTGAAAAGTTTGTGTACAAAAAAAGTCTCGAACAGGTATTTATATCCATAATTTAGTAATTTAAGGCTAATTTTAAGATATATTTTATATAATTCTAAATTTAACTGTTAATAAACATAGTCTGTATATTTTTTATTTTTTACATTTTGATAAAATTTTTATTGTAAACCTCGATTTAATTATTCCGAGCATTATTAAAAAATAACTTGGCGTCCGAGATCATTTTTATTAGTGTTACATTGCAGTTTTTTTTATTGATGTTAAGTGGAAATAACAGCATAAATTGTAGTAATTAAGCAAAACAAAAGATTGAACCGCCCTACTTTAAACTACCGACTGAGACAAAGGCATTATTTTTGGTGAAGGGGTTGTATTTCGAGTTGGTTTAACGATCTGTTATGGGAACATATTTTTACACCATTTATATTATTTTCACACCTAATTATAAAATAACTTTGCTTAGGTGAAAGGTTAAAAGTTTAAAAGAAAAAGTAAATAGGAGAGATCTAAAAATAACCAGCATGAAACAGTTAATAATGGAAATTAGTTTTATAATATTAATTGGTTTGTAAGATAGTTTTTGGATTTTAGGTCTGCCACTGGAATTTGTGCTTGTCCAAAAAAATAGAATGGAAGAAACGCATCCAGGACAAAGAAGGTATTCATCATTAATGAAACAATTTGCCCATACTCTCTACTATTACTCGCCAAAAGCATATAATTTTTTGAGGGGGCATTTCACCATACCAAATGGGCGTACAATTAGAAAATGTCTATGTACGGTAAATTGTGAACCTGTGTTAAATTTTTTAAAAGCTCAAGTTAAAAAAAATTCAAGTTTGAAAAAATGTGCCCTAATTTTTGACAGCATGGCCATTTAAGAAGAAACGGTGTGGGATAATCAACATGGAAAATACACTGGAAATATGAATTATGGTGGAATCATAGATGTGGACTTTGAAACGACAGCAACCGAAGCATTATTTTTCCAAGTTGTAAACTACACAAAGCCATTTAAATGTCCAGTTGCATATTTTTTAGTTAATAAGTTCGATGCAAATCTGCAAGCCCATTTAATTAAATCTGTTTTGAGAAATTTGTTTGAGATAGGCGTTCTATTAGATCTTTAACTTCAGATGTGCCTCTCTTAATATTTCAACATACGTTAAGTTAGGTGCCAAAATTGATATGAATAATTTAGTTTCACATTTTAAACATCCTTGTGACATAAATTTAAAAGTTTATTGCATGTAGACATATGTTACATGCTAAAATTAGCCAGAAATGCTATGGCGGAAAAGAAAATAGTGTCTCCTTTGAGGGACATTAAATGGTTTTTCTTGTCAGAATTAGACAACATCAAAAAAAAAGAACAATTGAGTTTGGCTAATTCTCTTACCTCCCGACATGTTAATTTTAAAAATAAGGTTATGAATGTCAAACTAGGTGCTCAAACAGTTTGTAACTGTAGAGAATTTAGTAACAGCCCGGCAACGGTCAAGTTTATAAGAAAAATTGATAGGATATTTGACATATTAAATTGTAGAAATCCTTTTGTGAAAGGATTTAAAGCTGCTATTGGACCAGCTACTCAGTATTTTGAGGACGTATTTTCGGAAGCGGTCAGTTATTTAAAATCATTAACAATTGATGGTATTTTGTTAACATTTGCAGTGGGTTTTATTCTAACGATGGAAAATACTTTGGGTCTGGTAAAGGATCTTTTTACTCTAAGAGAAACCCCACTGGAATACTTTTCGTCATATAAATGTTCACAAGACCATTTACAACTTTTTTTAATTGCATTGGACCTCGGGGTGGCTGGAATAATAATCCCTATAGCCAGCAGCTAAAATCGCCCTTAAGACAATTATTGTTCACTAAATCAGTTAGATCGAATGTAAATGCTAACTGCATTAATTTCGAAAATTATAGCACTCCGGGCTTTGAATTTAGGTCTGAAACGAAAACGTCCAGTTAAAACTAATACTACAAACATTAGAAAACCGTAAAATTATTACAAAATTATGTTTTGTAATTTTAAATGATAGACAAATAAAAAACAAATTTATTTTAAAGGTTAATAAACTCACAAAAGATGCTCAAAAAGATTCCCGTTATTCTCTAAACATAAATAGCATCTTCTAACTGTAGCATCTAAAACATTCTTCAGCATTTGAGGAGTTATACTAGCAAACGCTTTCTGGAAATCTAACTGACAGGTATTCTCTGACAACTATGGAATTATGTGCTGGTGCACCGTCCTGCATAAACCAACAACCTTCAACTTCTTGGAAAGGCAAATCATTCAAAGCTATCTCTAATTCATTTTGGAGTAAAATTTGGTAACGTTCAGAATTTAAGGACTCGTGGTAAATGAAAGGACCTATAATTCGAGTACCGAATATAGTAGCCCACATATTAAATCCGAAACGGTGTTGGTGTTTGGCCGTTTTGTACAGACGTGGATTTACTCTTGCCCAATAATGAGCATTTCTACGATTAAAAGTTCCATTATTATTAACCATACTTTCATCGGACCATATTATTTTATTCGGAAAATATTCATTGTCTTGAGATTGACGTGTATACCATTCGCAAAATATTCTACGTCTTTCTGGGTCACCTGGTCGAAGTCCTTGGCAAATTCTAAATTTATATGGGTTTACTTTCTCCTTCTTTAGAACATAATGAGCTGTGGAATGGGCTATTCCAGTTGCCTCTTCAATTCTCCTAGTAGAAACCTCTGGATTTTCCGTTACAGCTAATAAAACAGTATTGGCTTTTTCTTCGTTGCAAGGTTTTTTGCGAGATTTTACAGGTTTTTGAACGCACCATATTCTTTTAGATTAACTGCTAATGTGCGAAAAGTTCTTTTGTGAGGTTGACGCCTTTCTGCATATTTGTTTAAATACATTATTTAGGCTTCAGAACAATTACGTTGACACAAAATGTAACACGTCAGTATATCGAATTTTTCATTATTTGAAAAATGTACTCCTACCATATTGTTTTTAGGTAAACACAAAATGTATTTAACTCAAAGACCACCAAACAAACGTAATACGGACAACAATCAATTATGACAGGTAGGTAAACAAAATTCAAAGCCAACTTAGTTTTATCAAATGCATCAGTACGACGGAAGATGTATTTTAACTGTTTAATTAATAGTATTTTCACTAAATACATACTTGTGAATTATTTTATTCACAACAGGCATTAGAAAATGACAAAACATTATTTTATAATAATTTTACAGTTTTCTAATGTTTCTAGTATTAGTTTTAACTGTACGTTTTCGATGTTTTACATTGAATATGAATTTTATCATCCGAAACGTATCAAAAATATAAAGTGCGATATATCGTTGAATTCAGAATCAAGGAGAGAATTTAAATATGGCAAAAATAATTTTTTCGTGTATTTAAAAAAATAAAGTTGATGAACAAACAAACGAAACGTTGTATAAAAAATTGAATAACAGCATTAAGTAGAGCTAGAAAAGTGGCAATGAAAATGTGCTCTTCTTTTCTTGATAGCTCCTCAAATAAGGTCAGAAAAAAAAAAACGAAAATCAGAAAATTCTATTTTTTTCAAATATCTCAAAAACTAAAAGTGATATTCGAGTTCTACAAAGACCATAAATACATCTTCTCAAATGCGTAACTTTTGTTCCATTTAACCGACCTTCCATCTCTTACCGTTTCCGAGATCCCCACAGTGGGCATCCTTATCTTGGACACGGTGTATACTTCTATATAGCAAATTTTATAAAATTATTGCCAAATGATTTTTAAAATGGCAATTATTTAGAGTCGATTATAAAACTCTCCATTTAACACTATGAGATAAACAAGGACGGGGATACTGCACCACTGCGGGTTGCATACCATTTAAAATTTGTCTTAGTCTTAAATGATTTCGTCGCCATTACAGTTCGTATAGAGTTCAATGACGTCCGATGAATTCATACGAGATCATACGAATTCGTACGAATAAATTTTCGTACGAATTCGCATCCAATGTAACCGCCGCTTTAGGCAATCGTTTATGGTAGCGCTTACCAGAAAGTTCAGTGACTTGTTAATTTTTTAATAAGCTACAGTTGTTAATTACTTAATTATTTCAAGTGATTTAAAAATACATACTTGTTCATAAAATTACGATACATTATGGTATCGCTTCAATCAATAACGATATTTTAACTTACCTAGCACCACAGTCCAGAAGCTTGCCAGTCAGAGTATCGAGTTTTCTCTGGGCGCGAGTCAAGGTTTTGGGTCGTCACTAAGCATCTCTCGACCTACTTAATACTTTTAACCGGACGTCTTCCATTTCCTATGTTTAGATCGATCGATATTATGTAGGTGTACGAAATGAAAATGTAAATCCACAAGCCACAATTAGACAACATAAATTCTCCGAAAAATATAATCGTAGTAAACAAAATATACAGGGTGTCCGCGGAGTGCGACAACGGAGGATATCTCCTTACACAGTAGGGATAGAAAAAAGTTTAAATACAAAAATTTGTCAGTAATCAAATCCGCATTTAAAGAAAATATTTTCGTTTATACAGGGTGCCTCATATGAACTGGAGAGCATGCAACTTCATTTTTTAAATAATAATCCCTGTATTTTATTACATTTTCTGATTTTTCTAAAAATTCTGAATCGATTTTATTAAGGTCTATTATCATCTAAAATTAATAGTTTTTGAGCTATTTATTGTTTTTGAAAAACTCACGATTTTCACGTGTCATTGACAAAGGGCATACTTTTTTTATTTGATATCCTTAAAGGAAAATATTTTCCAGGGTACTAGTGCATAGATACACTTGATTTGTGTTCCTAAACTATTCACAAAATCATAATCTTCAAAACACAAAATCTCAATTTTTTTAAATGGAATGACATGTTTTTTTACGGAAAAATGTTGATTAAGTAATAAGCTGACTTTTTTATACATGTCCTATACCTATCTTTCATAGTTATTGAATTATCTTAGTTTTTAGAATCTATTTTTTAAAATGCACATCTCAATTTCAAAAATTTATATTAGTTGGCCATGGTTGTCATGGAAACATTAATAAACAAATGTTTGTTTGACACTGACAGTTTAAAAATTCAATTTAAACAATGTTGAAAACTGTGAAAAATAGTTTTATGGGCCTAAAACTTCGTTAACTCTAATAATACTAATAACAAGTAAACAAAAGATACAGAGTGATCAATCTCAAGTATATACCACGTGACCAAAATATTTAAGTCGGTACCACTGATAGGTTGGTAAGAAGCTGTATTGCTCTAGCTACTCTAGAGCACGGTTCAAATAAAAACTACGATTAGTTTCAAATCTGTATGAAGGTCATTTACTTATACATATGATAAAATATTATCTTAATTTAAATAATGACTATTTCGTATTTGATAAGACTGCATCCCTATAAAATACAACAAAAAAAAATATTATTTAATGATTGGATTACATCATTACAAAATAATCAATCTTAAGTATTTAAATGTTATAATTTCATTATAATTAAATAAAATTTGCAGTACATGTTTATGGAATCACAATGTCTTTTACAAATTTTTTAACTCCTTAGGTACACATTAGTTATCACGCTTTGCTTTATTAAATTTGATATCACAATTTGAAATTCAGAATATATAATTTGTCTTGATATAGACAACTCAAGAAAATACAAAAGTGAAAAACGAAGGTATAATATGACATAAACTGACATAAACTAAAACGACTAAAACCACACTAAAAATCGAAAGCAGCCAACTGCAAAACACAACGATATTAACAACTAGGGATTTTTGTCATACCACTACAGTACACTTGAGATTGATCACGTTGTACAAAAAACGATTTAAGTTAGATATTTTTAAAACAATATAACTAAAAATCATAAAAGATCATAAAATAACTAAAAATATTGTTCTATGTGTCTGCCCTGATGTTCCTCACACAAACGAATCCTTTCAATCAAAGAATTGCTTACTTTTTGAAGCACTTCTCTATTTATGCCTTGAAAAACATTTCTTATTCTTTCTTTCATGTTTTCCTTTGTTGTGTGAGGTATTTGGTAAACTTGATTTTTTACAAATCCCCACAAAAAAAATCAAGTTTTGTAAGATCCGGGGATCTAGATGGCCAAGAAATTGGCCCTCTTCCGCCAATCCATTTATTTGGAAATTGCAAATTTAGATGATTACGCTCAATACCACTAAAATGGACTGGAGCTCCATCCAATTGAATCCACAGTTGCCGTAAAACTTGAAGCGGTAAATCATCAAAGTAATCTTGTAAATCGCTTTCAAAAAAATTTAAAAAGATTTCACTATTAACTGTTTGATCAAAAAAATAGGGTCCCAAAATTCTTGTTCCAATAATACCGGCCCATATGTTAAGTGTCCATCTATGTTGATGGTCTAATGGCATCACATATCTTGGATTTGTATCACTATAATAACGGAAATTATGACGAGTTACAAATCCATTTTTGTGGAAGGTAGCTTCGTCAGTAAACAATACGTAATCAAAGAAGTCCTGTTTTTCCTCTGCCAGAAATTTCTCCTATTTATAAAATCCTGATCCATTAATTCTTGTACTACTTGGATGTGGTATGGATGAAACTTTTGCTTGCGAATTATTTTATTTATCGTTGATTTTCCGATATTGTTGTTCAGTGCGATTTGCCTGCAAGGAGCTTGCGGATTGTCCACGACGGCTTGCATGACATGTAACTGAGTTTGATGCAATGGTTGATCGTTCGCCATTTGATTCATAATTGATGTTTCTATTTCTTTCAAACCTCTCCTTGAGCCTTTCAAATGCCAAGCGGTTTGGATGTCTTTCTGTATTTGGAAATTTTTTAGAATAAATTCTACTCGCTACTAAACAATTTTCGTCGGATGCGCCAATGAAATAAATCATTTGTATCAATTCTTCTTTTGAAAAATTTATTTTAGTATTTAAATATTGTTTAAATTGAATTTTTAAACTGTCAGTATCAACCAAGGATTTGTTTATTAATGTTTCCATGACAACAATGGCCAACTAATATAAATTTTTGAAATTGAGGTGTGTATTTAAAAAAATCGGAACTGTGGTTCCTAGACTTTCTCATATACTAACGCAATTATAGTAGAGTGAAATAAAAATAGGTGTCTGTTAAAACACTTACGTCTGTGCTCAATCGCATAAGCGATCGTTAAAACCAATAGAATATTTCACAGGATCTGTGACACAAATCGGTTAAGCAGTGCCGTCCTTAGGGTGGAGCGAGTGGAGCGGCGCTCCAGGCCTGCGCTGGGAAGGCCTCGCGCTGCGAGGCCTTATCTCGCTAAAACACAATAAGTAAAAGTTTTGGTTGAATTGAAATAGTGTGCAGAGTGAAGATATACATGCCTAAAATATAAAGTCTGATTATACGCGCAATATTTTCAATTATTGGATAGATAAAACAAAAACGAACAAGATATTAGTGACTTAAAGAAAGCAATGCAAAACATCGTTTGATAGCGGCGCGGCGGCAAAATGACCGAACCCTAGCCTCGCGCTCGTCCGCGCCGGTGAGTCATACTCGCGCCGATAGACCGACGAGCCTGTCACAACATGATATCCTCCTCCCTACCTCCCTCCGCCCAACAGTCATGTCACACCCTGCATCCATGACCCATCAGTTCAGTAGTAACGTTCTTGTTATTTGCATCGCGATCGCGCATATTAATTATTGACATTGTGACTGACTTTGTAGTTAATTATTTATATTTAAATAAGGTGTTATCCTGAGTGCCGACTGTGGTAGGAGCGTCGTTCTGTGGAATCGTTTTTCGGTTTTTTGATTATGTTTTAGTGTATGACACAGATTTTAATCATGTCTAGAGAAAGATACAAATGTAGGAAATTTGAAAGTGGCTATGAAAACAGAAGAAGAAGGACAAACGTGAAAAGTTTTAAAATCACAACAGGGTGAGCTAGTTAAATTTTTAAAACAAGATGGAGCTGAACTTCAAGATGGTGGATCAGCTGCTGTTGAGAACTTGAGTATCGTGAGTAGGAAAACTGAAACACCCGTAGATCAAACTTTTCCAAGTACAAGTAGTTTTAATGAATTAAGCGATTTTTTGCCGTCTGGTAATCCTTCAGCATCTGATACTCAAAACCTTTCAATTTCTGCGGGAGAGTTAAGTACTGATGTAAACGATCCTTTAGAACCTGATCCTCAAAACCTCTTAATTTTTACAGAAGCTGAAGGGTCTGTTTTTGACATTAACGATCCAGGTGCTTGGCCTGTTTCGTTTTCAACTGCTAAATTTGATGAAATCATACAAAAAGGTCCTTTGCAAGTAATTAATTTTAGTTTTCCTCAAAATTCAGAAAAAAGACATTTTTCGGCTAAATATTACAAAAGAATCATGAGCAACGGAGAAGAGGTGCATAGGCAGTGGCTTGTGTACAGTAAAACTAGTGACAAGGCATTTTGTTTTTGCTGTAAATTATTTGGTAACAACACTGGGTCTCAATTGGCTGGTGAAGGTTACAGTGATTGGGCACATATTGGCAGAGGACTTGCAACCCATGAGACGTCACCAAAGCATGTTGAGAACGTTAGAAAGTGGAAAGAATGTGAAGTGCGTTTAAACAAAGCGTTAACAATCGATAAGAAGCACAGGGAATTGATAAACAAAGAAAAAGAGCACTGGCGTGAGGTTCTCAAAAGAGTTGTTAATGTTATTAAATATTTGGCAGAACACAACATTGCTTTCAGAGGATCAAACAGCAAACTATACGAGCGAAACAACGGCAATTTTTTGGGACTAATTGAGATGTTGGCTACTTTCGACCCCGTCATTCAAGAGCATGTTCGGCGAATTCGATCATCTGAAATTCATGATCACTACTTAGGGGCGAACATTCAAAACGAATTAATAATGCTGTTGTCTGGAAAAGTAAAATCCAAGATTGTCACGGACATAAAAACAGCTAAATATTTCTCATTCATGTTAGACTGCACACCTGACCTTAGTCACAAGGAGCAGTTATCCTTGGTGATACGATTTGTGAAAATGGATTTTAATGTAAGCAGTTCTTTTGAGAATGAAAATGAAGGTGTAAGCATCGAAGAACATTTCCTTGATTTCTTAGACGTTAAGTCAACAACAGGAAAAAATCTAACTGACGTCCTTCTACAAGAGTTAGATGAACTTGGATTACAAATCAAAGACTGTAGGGGACAAGGATACGACAACGGATCCAACATGAAGGGTATCCACTCTGGAGTACAGGCACGCATCTTGGAAATAAATCCAAAGGCATTTTACATGCCCTACGCTAGTCATAGCCTCAACCTCTTAATTTGTGACGCTGCAAAATGTTCCCCTAAAGCGATGACGTTTTTTGGCGTCGTCCAAAGAATTTATTTACTTTTTTCCGCCTCAACAATGCGGTGGGAAATTTTAATGAAACATATACCGAATCTGACTGTAAAAAGGTCCTGTGATACTCGATGGGAGAGTAAACTGGAAAGTGTGAAAGCACTCCGATATCAAATTAAGGAGGTTCACACTGCATTAGTTGAACTAGTTGAGGTCACTGAGGATCCAAAAGCCAATAGTGAAGCACAGTCGGTTAAGAATGAAATAAGTAGCTATGAGTTCTTACTAGCTGTATGTATTTGGTATGATGTGCTGTTTGCTGTTAACAGTGTTAGCAAAAACCTTCAGGCTCAAAAAATGCACCTTGGAGTTGCGTCACAGTTACTTCAAGGGCTAGTTCAGTTTTTTCAGAAATTTAGAGATGAAGGTTGACAGCAAGAGAACTTGGTGAAACTCTGGGTGTAGAGCCAAAGTTCAAAGAAGCAAGGCAGAGAAAGAAAAGAAGAATGTTTGAGTACGAGGGAGAAGATGAGCCTATGCAGGAATCTGCCGAGCAAACGTTTAAAGTTGAGTATTTTTACGTTATTGCAGATACTGCAGCACAGTCCTTGAAAAGAAGGTTTGAACAAATTGCCAGTTATGATACAATGTTTGGATTTTTGTACCATGTTAAAGAACTAAAAGAAATAAAAGAAGACAAATTGTTTCAAAAGTGTACAGACCTAGAATCGTTTCTGAGTTTCGAAGAAGAAAAGGATGTTTGTGGAAGAGAACTTTTTTCTGAGCTTAAGGTACTTCGTGAAATCCTACCAGCTGAGGTTGTAACAGCTGCAGGAATATTACGATTTATGAACAGAATTCAAAACCCGTTTCCTAACGCATTCATTGCGTATAGAATTTTACTCACTATACCCGTTACCGTGGCAAGCCAGAGAGGAGTTTTTCCCGCTTGAAACTTATCAAGACATATTTAAGATCTTCCATGAGTCAAGAAAGGCTATCATCCTTGGCAATGCTATCGATTGAATCTGACACGACAGCCAAAATTAATTTTGATGAGATTATTGCCGACTTCGCTGGAATGAAAGCGAGAAAAGTACAGTTCATATAAGGTGAGTCAAAGTTGATAATAACACAATTTTAAATATAGTTTATCTAACAATGAACGATTGCATTTACAGTATTATTTTACATCGGTTTAGCTGGAACTATCTGTTTTATTGTTATTTTGATCTTATAACTCATATTTTAACAGGCCTCTATTGTAGGCTATAATGTGTTTTATTATTTTACAGATGTGATGTGAAAATTATAAACCTACATTAACAATGGAACAATGGAAGAATTTAATAAACAAGATATGAACATCTAAAAGATATGGAACGTCAATATTAAATAAGTATTTACAATAATGTATATGTTTATTATAATTTACTATTTGATTGAATAAAAAGCAAGAAAGAAGACATTTCGTTTTTTCTAATGAATTTATTGTTTGTTAGACAAAATTACTATGTTTAACATTAACAAGCACTGTTTAAGCATTACTTAAAGAATAAACTTTGTTTTGATTTTTCTAGCTCATTTTCTCAGATTCCTATTGTTTTTTTACATGAAACCTGAAACGAAATTACTCGAAACATACCAACCTGAAATGGGTGTTTTGCACCACCCTCCCCTTTTAGAGTGTAAGAGATAAACGTTTTGTTTATCAAAAAGCTTAAATTACGACTTTGCAAGCATAGCTTGACAAATATTTTCCGCCCCGGTATCCATAGTTAAAAAGGCCTCGCAAAAATGTTTTGCTCCAGGCCTCGCATTTTCTAAGGACGGCACTGCGGTTAAGGTAAAGCACCACTTCCGGTACACTAATTTTGTTCAAACATCTTATTTAAGGGTGTGTCTCCTAATATAGCTTACCCGTGCCAAATTCGAAATGGAGTTCATATTTTAGAGTAGTTTATTTGAAGGGTGACACAAAACTATTAAGGTAAAGTGCCACTTCCGGTTCTCGAATCTATCCCAAAACTTGTTAGAGGTCTACGATTTTCAAATAAGGCCTCCATGCCGAATTTCTATTGTCTAGCTCAAAGCGTACGAGCGTTATCATGTTCACATACAGACACACACAGACTCGCATACACACAGACATTTTTCCAAAAATGTTTTTTTCGGACTCAAGGGACCTCGAAAACGTTCAGAACCATCAAAATCTCGAGGTCAATTTTTTTCACGATTACAATACCTCTATACTACACGTATACGAGAAAGTAAAAATAGATGTTGCATGCTCTCCAGCTCATATGAGACACCCTGTATTAACGAAAATATTTTCTTGAAATGTGGATTTGATTACTGAAAAACTTTTGTATTTAAACTTTTTCTATCCCTATTGTGTAAGAAGATATCCTCCGTTGTCACATAATCATGAGTGAGATGTCTCCAGTTTGCTTTATGTTATTCAATATTATCAATTATATTCAAGTCATGTAAAACGAATTTGCAAGTGGAATATCTAAAATATAAAATGCGTAATTTAATACGCAACAGAAATTATTGATCTGTAGATAACATGAATATATGTTAACTACGTTGTATGTATTTATGCTCTTATTTTTCATAAATTTAAAAAGACCATCATAAATAAATACTGGTGTAATTGAAAGGTTGTATGTAAATGCACGGTAAAAAATAAATAAATAAAAAGGTGGTTATGAAAAGAAAACAGAATCGTAAATGTAATACTCTGTAATGGACCGATTTCGATAACACTTTCACCACTTTCCCTTTTGTCTAATAAACCGATTCGTAGAAAACTTGATTATCAGTTAAAAAATGCAAACAATCCTCATTAAGTAATGAAAATTTAACTACTTCCGTACTGTCCTCATTATGTCCAAGTCATGTTACAACACAAAGCAATTAGGTCTAAGTACAAATGTAAAAATATTGATTGCTAAGTGAAATAGTTAAACAAAATAAAACACGAGATAAAATGTTATGAAACACAAGAGTTTTTGAATTTTTTTTTATACACACAAAACCATGCAGAAAGGCTTTCGGAGTACGTAACGACATCTAACCATTCCTTTGTAGTCATTGCCTTTTCCGGGATGATAAATTGAAATTTATAGACAAATGATGAAATCGTTGAAGATAGCCAAAACTGTATAATGAAATACAGTTTTTGGTATAGTTATCGTTAAATATGTTGTTACTCATTATTTCATAATTAGTTTTTTAAGTATTCAATGTATTGATAGATAAGGCAATAAAATTAAAATTAAATCCACTTTGGAATATTTATTTAACAATACACATCCAGTTAACAGAATGTAGTAAATAAAATAACATTACTTGGAAATCTCAAGTTTTATTATATCATAGAACTGACAGCATCATATTTTTTATTTTTGACAAAACATTCACAATGTTTTTTTTTGTTATTATTCTTATTGTTATATTTTTGCAGCTCATTAAAAAGAGGAACGTTTCTTAAAACGGTTTCTTTTAAATTAAATGCGGCGTGCATTGGGCGTTGTCATTCCTAAATGTATTAATTTTTTGTTGGTAAGCATCATGCACATGTCTTCAATTAAAATTAAAGCTTCATTATGAATTTCTTCGCTAATTTGGAAATCTGCATTCGATGTTCAGTATTACTTATTCTTAATGCTTATTCCTGTGGACTGTTCAGGAGTCTGCTTCCTCTTCAGTCGTGGGTCTTTTGTGTGTTGGTGGGGTTATATTGTTGTGTGTATTGTATACGTGCATACAATATAGTGTGTGGTGTTAAGTGGTTGCAAAAAAAGATAATTATTAATATATTACATTATTTTTGTTTGGATTGGCAGTACCTATATATGTGGTGTGTATATCAGGTGCGTAGTGTGTATTGGCTCAATTCCTTGGTGCTTGCAGTGGTTGTCTTCGATTTTATCTCAGGGCATATGGGATGTCATCAAGGAGTTCTTCGAATTCTTCGGGAGGTTTTCGATGTTCTGGGTCAGGATAGTTGGAGGGTGCATGAATTTATTTTTCGGTTTTCTCCTGTGGGTTCTTAGGTATTGGATGTGGGTAAGGGCGTATGTGGAATGCGTAGGATGTTTTTGATAGCTTCTGTTTCGCCGAATATCCACGTGTGTGTAGTTTGTTTGCAGTGTTTTGAGGCGTTGTGTGATAGGTGTGATGTTAGCGTGTTGGGTGTTCTATAGTGTAATCGGTGTATTCTCCGTAGGACTCGGCGTTCACATGAGGCTATGGATTTTAGTTCTTTGGGTTTTAGGGTAGCGTACAATGGAACACGGTAATCTATGACGGGCGCCCAGGAGGTTGGATCGGTTCCGTATTTTGTTCACGGTCTTGTTCAGGTCAGCGTTCCAGTTAAGGTTCTTGGTAAATGTAACTCCTAGGTATGTTATGTCGTCAAGTATCGGTAATTGTTCCCCTTGCAGGGAAATGTTTACTTCGTTTTTGGAGAGTAATTTGTGTCGGGTATAGTTAGGGTGCCGGAATCGAATGGCTTGAGTTTTGGTGGAGTTTATGGAGACTCTTCATTGGTTGGCCCAATTGGAGAACTTCCGTAGGATACTGAGATACTGTCGGAGGCGTTCATGATAGACCGATTAGCTGCCCAGAAGGCAGTGTCGTCGGTAAACTGTGCCAGGGATACTCCGGACGTTGTTACAATGGGGATATTATTGGCGAAGATAAGGTATAGTATGGGTGCTAAGGCAGAACTCTGGGATACGCCTGTTTGGGGGTGAAACTCTGTGAAGGGATGAGCCCACTCGGACTCGTACCGTCCTATCTGTTAAAAACGACAGTAGGAGCTTCGTGAGCTCGGGGGGGGGATACCTAATGCTTGGATTTTGTGAACTAGACCCGCATGCCAGACTCTGTCAAAAGCCTGCTTTATGTCTAAGAACACGGCGAGGTTACAGTAGCGGTGGTTAAATGCTCGTGACGTTTCGGTTAGGAGTTTTAGCAATGGATCCTGGCAGGTTCTATTAGGTCGAAAGCCGAGCTGGCTGTCGGGTAAGAGGTTATTGGATTCTATGTAATCTCCCAGCCTTCGGGCTAGGATGTGCTTTAAGCATTTCCCTAGACAGCCGAGGAGAGAGATGGGTCTGTAGGATGAGGGTTCTGTCAGGTCGGAGGGATCATGACGGTCGAGGCAGATTTCCACACTGTCGGGCAGTACGAAACGGAGAGGCATTTGTTATATATGGACGCTAGGCGTCTGATCGCTAGGGGTGGTAGGTGTCTCAGTATAAGTCTGTTCAGTCCGTCTTGTCCGGGGGCGCATATTTTGCCTTTTTGGAAGTAGTGTTTGAGTGGGAGTAATTGGGCTGAAAAACGGATCATTCCAGGATTTTCTCGGGTAATTCGGAGTTTTTGAAATCCTCAAGGTTTTGCTCGAGACAATTTTTAAAGTCGTCATCGAACGAGGGATCGTTAGGTGAAGTATAGACGGATTGTAGGTGGTGGCGAAAAATTTCGGCCTTATTTTGATCGCTGGAAATTAAGTTACCCTGAGGATCGGTTAGGTGGGACTTGGGTTTGGTTTTACTTTTAGTGAGTATATTGAAGGTGTGCGAGAACTTCTTGCCATCTCTGTAGTTGAGATTGGAGGTGGCCTGGACCCATTTTCGCTCTGTGTAAGTGTTGGTTTCACGCCGAATTAGGGCGTTTAATCGGTTATATTCGGTCTTGAGAGCGGGGTCCCTTGATCTCAGGAATTCGCGATATACTCGCCTCTTCCCTTTGATCAGGTTTACGATGCATTGTGGGAGAGGTTTGCGAGAGATATCAATTGATTTTTGGGGAATTGTGAGTTGGAGGTTGGTGAGGGACGGGACCGAGGGATGTTTTAACGAGAAGGGGGAGGTGGTCCGATGTGACGGTGTCACCTAAGTGGCAATCGGAGCACATACACAGAATTGGTGACTCGGTGCATATAATGTGATCGATTATAGAGGCACCTTGAGGATTGGTGTTCCCAATCCGGAACAGTGGTAGAGTAAGAATACTGTGGGCTAGGATAGTAGGATAGCATTGGGTAGGGCGGAGATGTGGTCTAGGAGGTCGTTGGAAATGGCATCTTCTGGAGGATTGTAATAACAGAAAAAGGTAACGGGAAGGGGAAAGTGCACCGTTGCAGCTACACATTCGAGATGCTGCCGGTGCTGCGGAAGAGGATAAGTAGTGGCAGGATATGAATTTTTAATTACGAGGGCTGTGTTTCGCAAACTATTGTGGGCGCTAAATTGAAGGAATGAATTGTAGGAGGCAAAGTCAAGGGTACAACGGTTGGTTAGTTTTGTTTCTGTGATTGCCAGGACTTGTATTTGATTTGTGGCTAATAGATTCTTAATGAGGGGCGCTTACGACGGACACCCCTCGCATTAATTGTACCTATTATTGGATCCATTGTACTTAGGGAGAGGGAGAGGGATTAGGATGTTGTGGGTAGTGATAGCTATACCATTGCCAACAAAGTTGACCCTGGTACGGCGTTTCAAATATTCCCTGGACGTAATGTTCACAGCTTACGCTATGTCGGCCCTACGCTCAGGAAACAGTTGCATTAGGGTGAGGGTAAGGGAGGCGATGAAATCGGGAATGGAAATGGGTGGTTTGGATTTTTCGTCGTCCTCGGTGTCCGACGTGGAAGGAGGGAGATGTTTGGGTACGGCAGTCGCTGCCGCGGTGGTGGGAATCGCACGACGGGTCGCGCAGGAAAAAAGGAGTAGGTAGCGTGAGGTCCACCACACTTACACTTTGGTGTATTCACGCGGGTACAGGGCGAGGCTTTGTGGCTTTCACCATAGGTGGGGTAACGGAGGGTGCGGGTAGGACACATTCCCCGGAAATATGCCCCACCTGCGTGCAAGTGGAGCAATATTTGAGGGTGGGGTTAGGAATCCGGGATTGTTCGCAGGAGTAGTGTCTATCGAAAAGGTAGACACCGTTGGAAAGGAGGTGGTTGAGGGTGTATTGCGAATGGGTAATTAGTCGGATAAAGGAAGTAGGCGTGTTTGTTAGTTTGGATATGATCCGGATCGTTTTTGTGATTTTAGGGAGGTTGATGGATTGCCGGATTTCTTTTGGAGGGATGTCCTTGTCCACGCCACGGATGACGCAGGGGAAGGACAAGGGTGCGACAGCGTCAATGCAGGCTCACCGAAGTGAGCTGCATAGGTCGCTTGGAAAAAAGAGTTTGTGTATTGAATATTGCGGGTATATTGCGGATGCAATATCGGGAAGTGGAGTTAAAGGTAGCGGAAGGTCTACGAGAGGGTTTAGCAGTAGGGTTAGGTTTTGGATCGGAAGGAGAACGGTATTTTAAAGGGATGGTGCACGGGTTTAACTGAGGGTGGAACGCAGGAGGAGGCGATAGGGGACATAGAAGATGCCCTCACTAGTGTGGAACGACTTGCGACAGCTGCCGCAAAGGATAGGGACGGAGGTGGTGTGGAGGGTCTAGGTGGCGGGGAACTAGGCGGCGGGGAAAGAGCTAGGGAAACCGTAGCCCGGAGGCCCGGTTTGCCATGTTTTACCATGGCGGGTTAGTACGGGTACTTGAAACAGGGGGTCAGAAATTATTGTTATCGAAAGAGGGACTCACCAAGGTTCAGCCTCACTCCCCGCTGGATTAAGGCTTGAGAGTCCGATTTCTTCGATGAGTCGTCGAGGTTGCTTTCTTGTCCGAGTGATAGATCTTGTACCATGTAGTAACCGAGATGGAGAAAAGGTTTGCTCTCGTGACAGTAGTAACATTAAATGGTTCCGTAATCTCTGGATTTGGTGGTGTTAATTGTCTTTTCATCATTATTATTAGTATAGTAGTGCTTTGAGGTGAATTGTTTGAATTAATATTTAATGTAGGATTTAAATTATCTAAAATAGTCTGTGACTCATTAGGGTTATCTCTTATTATGTCCATTAGACGTATGTGATCTGCATGTCGTCTTTTCTCAATTCCGTTTGGTGTTCTCACTATGTAATAATATCTGTCTCCGTTCTGCTATAATATCAGGTTTCCATTTACCTTCATTCTTGGTTCGGATATAAACTTTATCGCCTGTTGTATAATACGGTGTTTGATTCTGACTATTTATATTTGTTTGGATTTGTTTAAACTCTAGATATCTCTTAGTATTAGGTCGGGCATTGTGTAAAATACAATTTAGTTGTCCACCAAACATCATCTGAGCTGGAGATTCGTTTGTTGTATTGTGCGGAGTATTTCTGTATGAGAAAAGAAAATTTTGCAGTATTTGCTTTAATGTGAATTTGTCTGCCTCACTTGCTGACATTCTAGTTTTGAAAGTGCGTACCAAGCGTTCGGCAAGTCCATTTGTTCGAGGATGATACGGTGATGATGTTATATGATAGACACCTTTAGATTTATAATATACTTTAAACTCTTGTGATGTAAACTGACTTTTGGTCATTGGTTTGACTTCTATCCATTTTGATAAAACATCAGAGAGGACTAACCAATATTGTTCCTTAAAAGCTCCAGCAAAGTCAATGTGAATCCTTTCCCAAACCTTGTCAGGTATAGACCATGAATAACTAGGTAACTCGGGATTGTTGGGTATGCTTTCTTGACATTTTTGATATGTCTTAACATATGTATCTATGTCTTCTTCCAATGATGGCCACCACATGTAAAAGCGTGCTAAAGCTCGCATTGTTGATATACCTGGAAGACCCATATGTAAATAACGTAAACTTTCACGATGTAACGTTTCTGGTATTACTATTCGGCCCTGCCACATAATTATTTTATTCTCTATTCAGAGTTCGGCACGTTTTCTAAAGTATAGTTTTATATTGTCATTTAGTTCATTACAATTCCAATTTGTTGTGATACATTGACTAACAAGTTTCACAACGGGTCATTTCTGGTATGTTCTCTTATGCACTGTTCGGTTAGTGAAAGGTCGTTTACTTTATTTGACAGTAAATTATTGTCAATTCTGTAAATGGCTAATTCTGCTTTGCAGGTTTGTTCATCAGGATTTGGCATTCTAGACAAATAATCCGCTATTATGTTATTTTGGCCTTCTCTATAAATTATATCATAGTCGTAACTACCTATCAATAATGCCCATCGTACGAGGCGATTGTTTACAAGTTTAGGTAGGTTTCGTTGAGTTCCCAATAAGTAGATCAAAGGTTTATGATCGGTTATTAAGGTAAATGTTGTTCCTCTTAAATGTTGATCAAATTATGTAATCCCAAAAAATATTGCTAATGCTTCGCGATCTATAACAGAACATTTGCTTTCTAATTCTTTTAATTTTCTTGAATCAAAAGCAATTGGTTGTTCGCAATTCTTTTCTTTATGAAATAAAACTGCTCCTACACCTTTCTCGGATGCATCACAAGCTAACAATAAAGGTTTCTTTTCATCAAAAGCTGTTAATGTTTTAGTTTTCGTAATTGCCTTTTTAGTTTCTTTAAAAATGTCATTTTCATGATTCCTCCATCGCCACCTTTGTGTATGCCCTGTTACAGCTGTGTAGGTGTGGAATAAATCGTTCGTAGAAATTAACAAGTCCAAGAAAAGATCTGAATTCTTTAATATTCTGTGGTGTTGGTGCTTTTATTATAGCTTCAATTTTTGCTTTAGTGGGTTGTACAACATCTTATCTATCATATGTCCTAAATATTCAATTTCAGTTTTCAAAAAGGTACACTTTATTAGATAAACTTTAAGTCCAGCTTCTTTCACTTTTTCAACCCGCTTCAACGAATAAGATTTGAGTTCTTTTATAATTCCAATATTTTTGAATAAAATTTTATGATTGAGAGGATTATTTTTTATTACGTTTTATTAAAACTGAATGGGTTAAATTTATAAAGATATCATTTACTGGTTAATTTTTACTTTGCTTGCTAATTAATTTCGGTTTGCTTAAATGAATTTTAAGCTTTAGGTTTACCAAGTCTTTTCTTAATTGGTTAGAACAGCTAGCACAAGTTAATATAAAGAAACGATTTCTGTTATCATTGCCCACAATTATGGTCATTTTGATTTATTTATTTATCTGGATTCCTATTGGGTTGACTTCTTTCTGCATTTATATATTCAATATTTGTATAAGCCTTTTAATATTAATAATCTTTGGCAATAAAAGTAAATCAAACGTTATACTCATTTAATTAAATTCCAAATGTGAACGAAAATTCATCAATATGTTGTTTACAAATATTTATATAATTAAGCCTAAATCTACAATAACCTTAAAACGAACATATAACAAATAAAATCCTTATCATAATTAAACGATTGTTTTCATTTAATTGTGACAGTCAAATGTAAAAGTTCGAGAATTCAAACACAAAAAAGTTTTATTTATTAACACAAACAAAAAGGGTTCTTAGCTTCTTACTTATTTTCGTTGCAAAACTGATGATGTAATGCTGGCGTTTCTTTGACTAATGATAAGGGGCTTCAGATAGGTTAGAATCTGTTCTTCCGATGATGTCACCTGTCGGCACTCTGGAACCGCTTCTCTATTGTTGTCCTTATCTTTTCTTATACCTTTGTGTAGTTGAATACGCTTCTAATTGTCTTTGATCAATTAATGATTATAGTAAATAATTGTTCCATATATTTAAACTATATAGTTTTTACTTAATCGTTCAGTTTTAACTACAAATAGCCTGTGCAACAAAATGAAAGCTATTTACCACCCGCGAATGCTCCCTTTTTACACATCAATAAATTCGAGTTATTTTCCTTTATACTTTGATTTCCCTATTTGGGTCGATTAATGTCTATTATATATATTGTTCACTATTTAAACACAATTGATTATGGTTCTGAGACATACAAAACCCGTTATCTTCACTTATTACGTCACTTATTATTATTTTAATACGGAAGGTAATTTTCTACTTCTTCCCTATCACCGTTAATTAATTCTTACTTGTAATTTTAACACTTTCTAGGGCAGCGTGACTATACAATGTCGCTTAGACTGCGAATTCTGATGGCTTAATTCTATGCGACCCTTTCTGTTCGCTTACTTATCGCGACTGTTTGTGATCGCTCACTGTATGTGACTGACTTAAAAACTCATGATTATAACAGCGCCATTTCTTTATCCAGAAACATAATATATAAATATCTAATCTCGTATAATTTAGCGCGAAATTTTAATTTTTCTAAAGCTCCCGTTACATTTGTCATTTTTCCAGTTATTGCAATATCATCAAAGTATACAGCTACGTTAGATATTCCTTCTAAAAGTTTGTCTAAGTAATGTTGAAATATTGAGCGAGCTGTTGTGATTCCAAACGGCATTCTGTTCTGTTGGAAATATCCTTTATGTGTGGTTATTGTTAAGTATTTCTTTGATTCTGGTGCTATTTCGAATTGTAAATAATAATCTTTCAAATCAATTTTGGAAAATTTTTCTCCATATGCCAATCGTAGACGTAAAAAATCAAATAAGGATATGTATGTTTAATTAAGACTGGATTCACTGTGGTGCGATAATCACCAGAAATTCGTATTTGTCCTGTTGGGTTCATAGCATTTACTGTGGGTGTTGCCCATTCTACTAGTATTACATTTGGATCAATTTTGGTGATCACATCTTTGTTTTGCATCAGCTTTAATATGAATGTTAATTTGATATGTTTTTACTTTTCCCAGTTTATTGTTAAATAATTCTGTATGTGAGTCAAGTACTTGTTTAAGGGTATATATTGACCCAGGATCCCAGTCCATGATGCGTACGTCAATTTGCTTGCATCTTGTGGTTGTATTTATTTTGTACACAGGATCATATTCATCGTCACTCTCTTCTGTACTATTGGAACGAGTGTCTGATCAATTTGATGATCGGCTTCCATCACTCGACATGTTTTTTACCCTTTGTAATCTGGTTTTATTGTAACTCGTTTTATGTTGATCTGGTTTCTTTGGATTTTGTAATGGAAAAGTAAGATATGCCCTGCCCGACTTGATACAACAGTTTTCGAAATGTCCTCTTATTCCACATTCTTTGCATAGATGTTCCTTTGCTAAAATTATGCCGTTCTCGATTTCCACATCGTCGACATTGATTTTGTTGTAGTTTTCGTCTCATAGATTTTGTTCTTATGTATGAATTTTCGGGCTTCTCGAATTCTATTAACTTTGATCTCTGATTGATCGGCCTCAGCAAGTTGTCGAGATTGTGCGATGATAAAAATTTGTTTAAATGTTATTTCTATTATTTTGCTATCTTGAGTTGTTTCTTCTAAATCGAGCCATCTTTGTTTCAAATCAATTTGTAATTGTTCATGATTGAGACTTGTCGTTCCCGTAGTGTGCCATCATAGCCACAATCCTTACTAAGTTCCTTTAATGTGTTTGCGCATTGCTCCATTGTTTGGTTTGGTTGACGTGTGGAATTCCAAAATTCTGTTAAGGGTTTGTATCTAGTTCACTTTGTGCCAAATAAGTGCAATAATTTGGTTTTTCATTCCTTATCAGACTTGGTTTCAAAATCGGGTGTGAAGGATACTTGCAGTTCATGGAAAATTTTAGGTGTTAAGCAAGTGAAAAGTTTTGAATATTTTTGTATTCATCACCCCATATATTACATTTGGTCTCAAAATTATCAATGAAATTTTCAGCTGTGGCAACTGAAGGATTAAATTTATCGCATTTGAAGTTTTGTATGATTTGTTGTTGAACTCTATTTGTCTCTGACCTGTTGATCTCATTGAGGGTGTGGGAGCCGTTACCCATGATGGTTGTTGTACTAACAGTTGTAATAAGTCAGTTGTTGTCCTTGCTGGATTTGTAAAAATTGTTCCGGGTTCATTCCTCGTCGCCACAAAATGTAGTAAATAAAATAATATCACTTGGAAATCTGTAGTTTTATTATAACAATAATCTATCATAGAATTGACAGCATCATATTTTTTATTTTTGACAAAACATTGACAATTCAAATAGGATATCTATATATAGCACAGAACAATAGAGCAGGCCATGGAAATTTAGGAAGATTATGGTAGCATTCTCAAAAGAACATAAAGTTATTATGAGATGTTTTGTTAACCAAATCAACGTAAAAATTAATCCTTTTTCACTCTTCCAAAATAAATCATAGGGGAGAAACATGCAGGAAATCCAGAGCGCAATTTCACAAGTAATCCAATGTGAAGACTTGCTATAAATTAACTTAAGTTCGGTAATATAAAAACCTGTGTATAAATTGTAACAAATAAAACGTTTAATAAAAAACAGGAAACAGACTATAAGTATTACAAAATTTCTCTCTTTTTCTTACATTCAATTCAACAACTCAACAATCTTTTTTTTTATAACCACTATCATTCGCATACTAATACATTTTTTTTTTTACAAAATTAATGTATCAACACTGGGCGCTAACATACCCCCAACTGGAAGTCACTAGGCTTCAACATAGTAGAAAATTTTTGGGGGCCCCCCGCGAACTTCTTTAGAAGGCCTCCATTTCCCTCAAAAAAACTCCCATAAATTATATTATTATGGTATCTGCCTAAACCATTTTTTTTTTGACAACATACCTAATGTAATGAATTTCTTATATTTTGGTTAAACGTTATTAGGTAAAAAAACCGACATTTTTTTCTACTTATTTTTTTATTATAAATTATTATATTAAGGACCGGTCCTTCCATCTCCAGATAAAGTCCCAGTTAGCTATCCATTGGAATTAGTTATCCGCCAAATAAATCTGTCGGATAACTTTTACCCGTTTTTCCAAGTGCTTTATTCCAATAGTTACTTATCTGACTGTACCATTTTTAATATTTAATGAATGCAGCTCTAAGTGGCTAATTTCAGGCAAGTGTTGTAAAATCGAGTCGTAGCTTACCCAAATCGAGAAGCTAGAAAGAGATGCATTTTTATTGTCAAATTGCGTGTTTACGTTTGTTTACTATATTTTCATACTGAGGTTATGTACCCACTTTTATTCACAGTTCAGTGCTTTCCTTGTGTTTGTTAATTGTTCTGTTTCTCGTTATTGTTGTTATTCTTTGATTGAGATGGGAAAAAGTGAAACGCAAGCAGAACCCTAATTATTCCGATGAGGAGACGAGGTTATTAGTAGACCTCGTATTAAAACACCGGATATCAGAAAACAAAATTTCTTATGCGGTTACCTGGAGAAAACCAGACAGTGTAACACAAATATTTCTAAAAGTTTGGTTATTAGTTTGTATTTTCAAGAATTATTATTAATATAAAATTACCTGTTAGCACGATGTAACAAGTGATTTGTTGCAGTAACCTTTTAACAGTGTCCTTCTTTAAGCGAAACCTTCGAAAAAAATCCAGATCATCCCATATATCAAAATGATCAATACGTTGAGCAATAGTATATGGTCGGCGATCTGGATTTATCTGGTTTAAAATCTTGATCTCTTGTACTTCCAACGCTTCATTATAGATATCGTCCATATTAAAATTATGAAAAAAATCATTTATACAATAAAACCGCGTAGTGACAATTTGAGTTTACGATTTTTACGTTACCGTCATAAACTCATAATTCGTACGTTTTCGGCAGCGCTTATCCACGAGATACAGCGTTATCGGGTACTTCATGTGACTGTTAAATTTATCCTCTGATTTAGGAGGTTAACTACTGGATAAGACGTAACTGACATAGGAAAGACGGAAAATCGTGCAAGCTATAAGATATATCTGAAAGTTAACTAACTGAAACTTTATCTGGAGATGGAAAGACCGGCCCTAAATTAAATTACTACAATTAATACAAGGATATCTCTAGGTCAACTTTAATCTAAATATTACTATAAACAACACAACAAACAAACACAATTTTAATATTTCTAAAATAACTTATAAGATATTGGAACGATTGTACTTTAGTGTAAGGAACTTGTCTACTGCTTTGTCCAAATCTACATCTTTTACTCGTTTTTCTACAGATATAGCCAATGAGCTAAGGCGATTTTGTGTCATAGTAGACCTTATTAAATTCAACTTTGAAAAGTTCTTTCTGGTTCAGCCGATGTAACGGGGAGTACTAGAAACAACTGAAACGCAATACAAAGTTCGGGTATACTACTAATTAATTATTGATTTTTTCAAAATAAAATTTCAAAACTCCCTGATACTATGAACCTGAACATTTTTGCTTTTTTCATAAAGCACATTTTTTAATTGTATTAATTCGAATGCTAGATTTGATGTTAAGTCGTTAGGATATTTTTCTATTAATACTCTGACATTTAAAATCAGATTTTTGTGCTTTTAATAGTGTTTGTGGGTTTAAAATTTCAAATTTTGAATAAACATTGTTAAATGCTTCATACTCGATTCTAAACTGAGTTAATATTATATCCAAAGAAGCATAAAAAATTTGTACTTTTAAATGATTTTTATAATTTTCAATTGGCTCGTCAGCTGCTATCTCTTAAAACAATTTTTTGACTGTACGAACTCGTTTGGTTTTCAATTGTGGTTCAATATGCTAAGATTTCGCGGTTGAGATTGATAATAATAATAATAATAATAATAATAATAATAATAATAATAATAATAATAATAATAACAATAATAATCGTAATGGAACGTTTATAAATTCCCGTGCAAACAAGTTGTCAGCAATTGACTTAGCTATGTGTTCACCACAACTGGCATACTTGTTTACATGGAAAACTCTCGAAGACGATGTACACTCCGACCATATACCAATTTCCATCGACTGTGGTTTAGAACAACCACAAGCCGCAACATTAAAGAAATGGAATTTACAAAAAGCTAACTGGTCTGCGTACCGCGTAAACTTAGAAAATATCACGGATTCCGAAAACATTAGTATAACTGTCTGTAAATTTTCAAACATGATTATTAATGCAGCTTTACAAGTATTCCCAAATCTGGAGGCGCCTTTACACACCGTGCTTCCCATGGTGGAATGGGACCATAAAAAGGCTATTCAGGAAAAAAAGATCTTTCAATAAATTTAAAAGCAACCTTCCCAAATCAATATGCTGATATTCAAACAAAAACGAGCCGAAGCACGAAAATTAATTTTACAAAGTAAGCGGAACTCTTGGATAGAATATGTATCCACAATAAGAACAACGACCCCATCCGCAACTATATGGAAAAAGATAAAATCTATAAATAGAAAAGAGATTAACCTACCTATAATCTTAAAACTCAATCAACATACTTATACAAATCAAAAAGAGGTAGCAAACCTCCTAGCGGAATCTTTCCAAAGTGCAAGCAGTTCTTCCAATTATGAAATTGAATTTCTACAACTAATACGAGAAGAACAATTGCCATTTGGTAGTGCAGAGACCGATATAGCAAGCTACAACCTTCCTATACTTATGGATGAACTGGAAGAGGCGTTGAATAATTCCCATAAATCAGCGCCAGGCCCGGATGACATCCCATACGAATTTTTAAAGCAATTACCTTCCACCCAAAAAAATCAGCTACTAAACATATTTAATCAAATCTGGCAGCAAAACGTTTACCCGCAATCCTGGAGAGAGGCAATTGTCATTCCTATACCCAAATCCAACAGAAACAAAAATAATCCGTCAAACTTCCGCCCAATTTCTCTTACGAGTTGTATGGCTAAAACACTAGAGCGAATTGTAAACTCACGCTTAACCTGGCTTTTGGAAACGAATAAATTTCTACCTAGCAACCAAATGGGTTGCAGAAAATTTAGGTCTACCATCGACAATTTAATGCAAATTGAACACCATATACAAACAGCTTTTGCAAACCGACAACATTCCGTAGCGATATTCTTTGACTTAAAAAACATGATGTAACTTGGAGGTGTGGCATATTACACCAACTACAAACGTGGGGAGTAAAAGGAAACATCTTTAATTTTATAAAAAAATTTCTAGAAAGACGTAACTTTAAGGTAAGGATTGGTACTGAGTACTCAAACGTTTTAACATTAGAAAATGGAATCCCTCAGGGCTCAGTCCTAAGCGTAACTTTATTTGCTATCGCTGTTAACAACATAACAAGAAATATTGATAAAAGAATCCACAGTTACTGGTACGTAGATGACCTCGCTATGATATATTCAGCTAATGACATGACAGAAATTGAAACGGAACTACAATCAGCGGTAAATACAGTAACACGTAAGGCCAGCTCAATAGGGTTCAAGTTCTCCAATGAAAAAACACGTTGTATCCACTTTTGCCGACTAAGACGTACGCACGCGGAGCCTACTATCACAATGTATGGAAACCCTATCAATATAGTGTCAGATATAATGTTCCTAGGCCTTACTATTGATAAAGGATTAAGATGGAAAGCTCACATAGATTCCTTAAAAAAAAATTGCAAAGAAGGTATAAACATTATTAAGTGCCTTGCGAACAACAAGTGGGGAGCAGACAAAGATACATTAATCAATCTTTACAAATCGATAATCTTACCTAAAATAGATTATGGATGCGCAATTTACTCATCTGCTCGTAAATCTGACTACGTACACTCGATACCATACACGCTACGTGTTTACGATTATCTATAGGAGCGTTTCAAACTAGCCCTTACCTTACCATTTACAGTGAGACCGGACTACCACCACTGAAATATAGACGGCAGATGATTATAATGAAATACAGCGTTAAATTGTTAGCAATGCAGGATCATCCTAATAACAAAATTCTGTGCAATAAGGAAGTTCTTGAATGTTTTCAAGGCAGACCCAGTATAACCCGTCCACTCGCTTCCAGGTATTCTGAACTCCTCAAGGAACTAAAAATTGAAATTCCCCCTCTATATAAGATGCGTTTTGCGAGGTAGCTCCGTGGGTTCTCCTGCCTGCCTCATTCAACTACGAACTTGCCCAAGTAGCATCTAAAAAGGATATGTGTGAAAAATTGAATGAGATATTAAATTCCTATAAAGACAAAGTAGTAATATACACGGACGCATCTAAATGTGAGCAAGGTGTAGGCAGTGCCATAGTTATTTCAAAACAACAACACGCCTGGAAATTACACAATTGGTGTGGCGTGTTAACCGCTGAACTGTATGCATTGTGGCAAGCTTTGAGATACTCGGAATACATAATCCAAAAGAATATAATAGTGTGCTCAGATTCACAAGCTGCTATTAAAAAAATTCAAAGCAACTATTCACGCGAACCACTAGTGACACAAATCTTAGCAACGATCCACCACCTGAATACCTTAAAAAAATCGGTTACCTTTGTTTGGGTTCCATCACACGCCGGAATACAGGGTAACGAAATTGCGGATAAAAGCGCCAAAGCAATAATATCCGCTAACGAAATTAACGCCATACCAATACGTCATGAAGACGTGCAATCTAACACGACAGTAATAATAAATAAGCAGTGGCAAAACGAATGGAGAGAATCAAATCACAAGTTAAATAAGTACAAAGAAAACATATTGCGAACAAGACTCCCTCCTAATCTAAGCCGCAAAGAGTCAACAAAAATAACAAGAATTAGAATAGGCCACACGAGATTCTCCTCTGAGCACCTACTACTAGGGTATAGAGTTCCAATTTGCACAGATTGCCAAACAAAACAAAAAACGGAACATGTAGTCCTTCACTGTGCAAGGTATGCTAGGATAAGGAACAAATATAATATGGATGCAGAAGTTCTCTATAGTATAAAAGAGGAGGTAATTAAGAGGTTATTGGAATTTTTGAAAGAATCCTGTATTTTTCAATTGATATAATTAATAAGAGTGAAACAAGCAGCTAATGATCCTAGCAATCGATGCTGCAAAAAAAAAAAAAAAAATAATAATAATAGTAATAATAATAATAGCAGTTTATTGCCCAACAGAACTAAATCCAATTACAGGACAATGCTTAAGACATTCGAAAGCACATAATATATACAGATATATCTATCGGATACATACAAAAAAAAGAGTACCCACTCCCCACAATTAAAAAGATAAATCAAGACAAAATGATGTATAGCTTTAGTAACTGCTCAGATACTGCAATATAACATTTAATTAAGAGAAAAAAGAACCAATAATAATGATCAAAAGTAACATTCAACACTGCAAATAAAGTAGGGCCGGCGAGAGGTGTCTGATGACTCATCTTTTAGTAAAGCATGGTTTAAGATTTTAAAAACATATCGTTATTGGTTCATAATAGTTAGTAATTTTGAATACCAACAAAACACGTCAATGTTTCTAGGTTATTTTCAAATTTAAGCCGCGCTGTCAAATTTAAATAAAATTATTGTACGAATATCTCAGGATTTAGCATCCTAAAGGTCTTAAAAATCCCTATCCACTCGTATAAATAAAGTCGACTTTCGTTTAAGGTCTGTTCGCACTTATTTTGGCATGTAAAGTCCAACGAGTGTGGGTAGTCATATGATAAAAATATATTGTACAACTGGAAACGATTATCAGAACCGAGACCGGGTCAACAAAACTTTTCTGTTTTACAAATTAATTATATCAATAATTTTCAATAAGAAACGAATTAGCTAGCAGTAGGCAGTGCCCGAATGAAGATCGTTTTTAGCCGACAAATCTCACTGTGTCAAAAGAGTCAAGGCTGTAAGTTGGTTATCGAAGCCACTTATAACTGATATTGTCATAAATAAATACACTGTATTGGATGTTAAAATGATATTTATTATTAGTTAATAATATAACCGATTTAAAAATCTCAGTTTACAGTTTATATATATATATATATATATATATATATATATATATATATATGGTTGATTTTAGGTTTCCGCGAGCGTAGTATGAAACGCTGTTGTTTATCCGGGCGTTGTCTCGCGTCTGCTGGTGATGTTTCTGACTCCTGCCAGTACAAAACGACGTTTCGGCAAAGTCTCAATTGCCATTTTCAAGTTTTCTCCTTCTCCAACTGATTCAGCGAGACAACGCCCGGACAAACAACAGTGTTTCATACATATATATATATATATATATATATATATATATATATATATATATATCACACATATAACGAATGTAAACCTAAGTACAGCTACAGAGGTATATCTTAAATATAATAATTCTTTACAATGTTACTAAGATTCTAATTTTTGCTTTAAATTCAAATATTGGACATCTTATAATTAAAAGTCATTACCTTCACTTACACTATCATCTTCCCTCGATTCTCCGACATTGATCACTAGAGGTTGTACCATTTCCTCAGCTCTTTTTTGAACGTCCCACCACTGGCTCATTTCCTTTTCAGCATGTAAAATACACTGTTGACACAGTTCTCCATTGTTTCAAACTGGTTTTACGAAACGAAATACGAAGAATAATTTGAGGTTAAATAGCCAAGAAGACATCTGACAGCGTCATGCGCTTTGACTTTAGATTCGACATACGTTTTTAGGTCCTGCATTTAAAATATATAGCAGACGTATAAATTATAACCCGTATTTCTTTAAGTGGGGACTTCGCACTAAGATAAAGGAAAACAGATGCATTTCACAGTAATAATTATATCCCCATTCTCGAGTCGGCCATGAGACACCTCTCCCCGGCGCTACTATAGTATGATAATGCCTTTATTTCTAATTCAGAGTAAGAATTAAGGTCACATACGCTAGCATTCGCATTATTACACATAACGGAGCAGGTGATTTAAGAAGAATGTTAGTATTCGGACGTGGATGATAAAAAGTTATAGTGTTACGTGCAGAAATACGCGTAACATGAAAATGGAGAAGCGATAAGAGATACGGACAATCAATATGGCCTTGAAGCAACTTATAGAGAAACACTACACTCCCAAACGCTCTCCGATTTGCATGTTAAACCTCGTCACTAATACTTCCTGAACTATTCCAGTTGCTGAGTATCTCTCATCAATTTTAAGCGTAAGAAACTTTAGAAATTTTCCTTGGATTACTTCTAAAGAAGCCTTATGGTTTGTATAGTATGGATACCAAACAATAGATCCATATTCGAGTTTTGATCGAGGCCATATATAAAGATCCTAATCGCAGCAGCACACGTGGCAGATATATTCGACAAAAGAAAGTTTGCTATCGAATACTATTCCTAAGTCTCGAATCGAAGAGCATCTATTAAATAAAACCGACTGGCATTTATATGGGTATAATATTGATTGAAACTTTTTAGAATACGTGAGAACTTTGCATTTGTTTATGTTTAAGTGAAAGTTGTTCTTCATGCACCAATCATGCAGTTTATCAATTTGGGTTTGAAGAGAGACACAGTTAGATATAGTATTGATAACAGAGTATATTTTTTAGGTCGTCAGCAAAAGATAGCTGGTTGCAGGAAATTGATAAGGACAAATCATTAATAAATAATAAGAACAACAACGGTCCTAGATTTGAACCCTGGGGTACCCCCGATGTGACTGCAGATGAAATAAACTTGTAGTTATTGTATTGGAAATATTGAACTCTATTTTGGGAATAAGATTTAGCCAACTTTAACAGCGAGTTAAATTGAACTTATAACTTTGGAATAATATTTAGCCAACTTATCAAAGCCGAGATATGAGAATACATCAATTCTGGCTATATTGAAATAAATTGCGTAAAACATACCATGTTAGAAATCGAACGACGCTCCATAAACCATGTTGGTCTAACAAATATTGGTCACATAATGGATAAATCTTGATGATTATTTCAAATAGTTTACAAGTTTATAAAATAAATAATACTCAAGCGTTGAATAAATGCGTCAGTGAAAGTTTTTATGAAACAAGAAAGGATTTGGTCTGGTCCAGAAGTCATTTTGTGTTTTAATTTAGATATGGCTGAAACAACCCTCATCTTTAACCTTAGAAATATTTATAATAGGCATGTTGTTAGGTATGTACAGAGAAGGATGAATAATCATTTGGCAATGCAGGTTGGTAAACACTGGTAAAGTAATCATTAAAGGCGTTAATATGTCCTGAATTTACCATTTTCCTGAATGGTGCTTGAAACTACGATCAGAAGCGTTTGGGATCAGAAGTAATCGAAGTTTCAATATTCGCAACGTAGCTTTTATAGGCGGCAGCATTGAATTTTATACGTGACCGAAGACTTTTAAATTCATGATATCAGATCACAATTAGTTTTCTTCAGCAATTTACAAAGAAATTCTTTCTGTTTGATGTTTTTAATAATTTCTGGCGTAAACCAGAGTGGAAAGATTCGCTTACCTTACTTCGACGTTTGTATTAAATAAAGAATAAACTTAAATACTTACTGTAATTGATTGACCTCTGAATTTAGAAACTAATCAATGTTAATAAGACCACTGTATAGTATAACTGAATTATGTTAGAATTTTTAAAGTTGCAGGTTTTCACTGAAGAACTAACTGGGAAATTAACGTTACTGTTATATTCCACATTAATAAAGTAATATCTAATGCAGGGTGATAACAATCCTCTTTGATTAAACAGCGTTATCACGTTCAACTGTACAAATGAAATTCGAAATTATAAGGTCTAGAATTAATTCTACCCTGATGATTAACGACAATATTATATTGCTTAGCATCAATAAAATTGAACATATCAATTACTTTACATTTACTATCGTTGATATTGGGATTAGTAAAGTTTGTTACGTTAAAATCACCTACAATTACTATTTTATTATGATGACAATACTCAAGTTGTTCTAGTAACTCTATAGCTGTTAGGAAGTTGTCGCGAGAAACATTTGTGGAATAAGATTACAAAATACATATAATAGTTGAACTAAATAAACAATAATGTCTATAAGATAATGAATAATAAATCGATGAGTTGTACTAAATTGTTTCGTGAAGACATAAGCTTGTTCAGTAACCTCGTACTGCCGATCACACCTAAATATATTGAAAGATTCCGAAAAAAAATCGCTACTGAGGATGTCTTTAGTAAGCGCAGTTTCAACCAAAAAGATAAAGTCAAAATCACACACACTAACAGAAGAATAAAGTTCATTACCTTTGGAACGTAATCCAATGACATTTTGGAATTAACGTTTAATATTCATTTTGTTGGGCATTTTTGGTTTAAACGGTTTTTAACAATTTCAGGTATATATTTAATTGTTAAATTAAGTTCTCCGCTTGCAATGCGTTCATTAAGTTGACTGCGCAGGTTATTGAGATAGTTGTGTTGCATAATTGTTTGATCAAAAGAAATTCTAAATGGCGACTCGTTAGACTTAAGTGATTTATTTAACATAACAGCATCCTTGACATCAACCTCGCTTTTAAGAATTACTTTCAGAGGTCTTTTCTTCCCTTCCACAAATTTACCCAAGCGATAAGCAGAAAATCCGTTAAGATCAATATTATTGACCTGAGATAAGATATTACGGACCATACACATTTTCAAAATGTTCTCTAAGACTTTGTAATCTAACAAGAACTCCTAATATTAGATCTGTTGCCAGTCTATGTTAATATCAGTCTTTTGCAAGAATTTTGAAAGCAAAACTACCTTAAAAATGTAGTATGAAAATAAATTCAAAGTTTTCTATTTTATTTTGTAACATCTTGGCCTCATCTCTATCACTGCGTTTTTTTTATTAATGTTAAATTCGATAAACACTTGATAACGGGAAAAAATAGTTTTTATGATATTATAGTTTCTGGACCTCTAGTTGGATACTTTTAAGTTAAACCAACAGTTACTATTTGATTTCTAAGTTTAGCTCAACGGGGTAGACTTTCACTAAAAAATACATAGAGACACTGCCCTGTGTCAAAAAATTTCGTATTTCGCTAATATTGCTTACAGAATCATTTAAGCTATGGGCAGCGCAATAGATATAATCAACATTTGATTGTCGTTATTTGACTAAAGCTTGCAGGCCTGCGTATTTTCCTGTAAAGAAAACTTTTATTTTTGTAAAGCTTCATATGAAAAACATTGATTTTTTTAATATATTACTGTTTCGTAATACGTATAGTGGACGGAGGATTTCTCCTTAACCATTAGATATATCAAAACCAATTTTGGTGTGGTAATACACAACCATTGGGCATACATTCTAAAAATATTTAGGTATATACAGGGTAATTGACAAAAATATGCCAACCCAAACCTGTGTTTTTTTCATGAAACACTCTGTATATTTTTGGATTCACTGTTACATTTAGAATAAAAGTATAGAAATGTATCTGTATCACTAACCGTTCTGCAGATATCGTTACTTTAGTACCAAAATAAACAACTTTGGAACCACGATGTCACCATGATTTTGTAAATATGTTTATACTACCGACTATTAATAATAGTCTACTAACAAACAAACTGGGAAATTTTTCGAAAACATGTAAAACTATACAGAATGATTAACTTACGCGAAATGTAATTTTTCTCAATTTTTTCAAATGCAACACCCTGTATATTTTTCATATTTCGATACCCCGTGAAAAGTAGATACTAATTGATAATAGGTTTCATAGCCATAAGACGGACCCTTCTTGAGATATTGACGCTTTATTTGAAAATATTGACATACAGAAGAACAAATAAAACAAAATCCAGAGCAAATAAGAAAATACGAATGGCAAGTAAATTCTTTAACTGATAGGAAAACTTAATTAATAACTAAACAATAAAATAATTATCTACACCTAAAAATAAGTTGAACAAGTAAACCTAAATGAATAATACCATAAATTAACTCGCAACAACATTAGAGGCGAAATGGATTGATCTAATTCTATTTTTCATGTCTTCGCTTGTGGTGGGAGGATGTTGGCAAACTTTTTTTTTAATGTAGCCCCAAAGGAAGAAATCAAGGGGCGTAAGATCCGGTAATCTGGCTGGCCAGTTTCGCACATCACCTCGTCCTATACACCTAATCGGATAATATCTATCGAGATATTGCCTAACGTTGATTGCATAGGGGCGCCACCCAGTTGAAACCACATCGTACGGATATTATATACCTCGATACTTTCTAAAAGCTCGGGTAAATCATTTTTCAAAAACTGTAAATATCTTTCTCCAGTAAGACTCCCATCAAAGAAAAAAGGACCAACCACATTAAAATTGATTATACCACCCCACACATTAACTGACCATCGATGCTGGTGATCAACAACTCTTAACACGTGTGGATTAGTATTTGAATAGTGGTGATAGTTATGTGTATTAATATTGCCATTATTGTGAAAAGTTGCCTCATCCGTAAATAGAATGTTACTAACAAAATTGGGTTCTTCATTGATTTTAGTAGTTACCCATTGGCAGAGAGATTCACGATTTTGAAAATCCATTTCACTTAAAGCTTGATGTTGCTCGATATGATAAAGATGCAATTTGTTTTTTTTTTAAATAAAGCTGCGAATTGTATTTCTATTTAGGTCTAGGTGTGCACTTAGCTCTCTGGTACTAATTTGCGGATTTTCTATAAGAGATGCCACAACTTCAAACTCAATTTCTTCATTTGGGATTGTTTTTGCGCGCTTGCGATAACACACTTCCAGAATTTATAAACCTCTCAACTACAATCATAAACGATTCTTCACGCGGCTGTCTTCTCTCTGGGTATCGTTCACAGTACAAACGGATAGCCAGCAAAGCATTTCTTTAAGCTTCGCCGTAAATAAAGATTATATCGACTTCTTTGGAAAAATTTTATACAAAAATTGACAAAACGACAATCCAAAAACACACAAACTAATGGAACAATATTTTAAGGATTATACAAACGTCAAAACAATAGATGCAATTGTTCCTCTTTATTACGAGCGGCTAGCCTACCTGATTTGTTTTGTTGAATTCTATTTTCAGAGTAAATTTGTATTTTAGAATATTTTTACGTAAAAGCGTCAATATCTCAAGAAGGGTCCTTCTTATGGCTATGAAACCTATTATCAATTAGTATCTACTTTTCACGGGGAATCGAAATGTGAAAAAATATACAGGGTGTTGCATTTGAAACAATGAAAACATGTTTTCGAAAAATTTCCCAGTTTGGTTGTTAGTAAACTATTATTAATAGTCGGTGGTATAAACAGATTTACAAAATCGTGGTGACAACGCTCGCATCGTGATTCCAAAGTTAACTTTATTTTGGTACTAAAGCGACGATATCTGCAGACGGGTTAGTGGTACAGATACAAATTTCTACACTTTTATACTAAATGTAACAGTGATTCCAAAAATGCAAACTACATAGGGTGTTCCATTAAAAAAACACAGGTTTGGGTTAGCATATTTTAGTCAATCACCATGTATATACCTAAATATTTTTAGAATGTAGGTCTAATGATCGTGTATTACCATACCAAAATTGGTTTTGATATCTCGAATAGTTAAGTCCACGCAGTAGACACCCACCCTGTATACATATGTTGTTGATAAAAACTCAATAAAAATGTTCTTATCGCTCATATATGCAGCACCATCATAACTATGGCCTCTATATTTGTCTAGGAAATGTCATACTTCTGTAGAACTTTCAAAATTTCAATCTCAAAGTCCTTTGCACACTGGCCTGTCATTTCGAAAAACCCCAAACATGAATCTTGAATCAGAAATTTGTTTTCTTTAAAGTATATGTAAATACAAGACTAAGTTGATCTTTTTTACTTATGTCCTACGTTGTATCAACGATGGATTGCAAAATGAATCAGAAATGAGCGAAATAAATTGATTTTGCAATGTATTACTTAAATAATGCCTACTTCCTTTCTTAATTTTATTAATATGTAATTTAATCTAGCTAGAAGTTTGACAATATTTAAAAAAACGCCCTTTGAAGAGTCGGGTTCTAGTTCATTTTCATCTAAAGAAAAAATGTCTCGATGACCACGGAAAGGCAGACGAGACATTGCAATTGTTCTAGCTACGTCAATGATTCTTTTTAATACGGGTTTTAATCTATAAATGTCGTCTTTTAAACATATATCCACTGTCTTATTAGCTTTCCATATTGAATACACCAAACAAGCATTGAGATGAACTCTTAAATTCATTAGCCAAATTTTGTTTGAACTTAATCTTTTAACATTCCTGTGGTCCAAGCAGGGTTGAAAGAGCTACTATTCCTATCAGCAAACAGCCAGCAAGGATGACAGTATACTCCACTGAGTAGGATATTCAGAATCTAAAAAGAACAAAAGTGTGTTTTGGAAAACATTGTATATTTTCGTTTTGTAAAGAATTAATGCTTTTTTAAAAATGTAAATATAATTTTTAATTTGTTTTCGGGTTGTAGCTTATTCTGTAGATTTATATATTTTTGTAAAAACATGAATGGTAAATATTTACTAACACAATAAAATACATCAGATTCATATTTAAAAATTTAGTGAACTTTTTAAAAACTTCTATAATCAAGGATATTTAATTTTGTATATAATTCAAAGTTCATAAAAACGGTAAAAGGCAGTTTAATTATCGTGGGCCAAGCCAAATATTAGGAGGAGGTTTTTCAACATGAATATTGCAGAAAAATGCATCTTTTGTTTTCAGAAACAACTTTTTTAACTTACCGATCTAACAATTGTCCAGCAGATGTCTTTTTCTTATAGTACACTTCACTAAATGACCGGTTTAATTCATCTTTTGGAAAATCATTTAGAGGCCTGTCGGGCCTATGCGGACCAACATGCACAAAGTCCTTTTTAAGTGCATCACTTAATTCCGTACTTAAAAAGAGTGCTAAGTCACTAGAAAATACTGGGCTGAGCTCCAGGGTTGACACCAGATCTGTATCTTCATTTTCGACAATCTCTACGCCTTTAATGCTCAATTGAGTAGTTTCATCATCATCATACACGTATGCTCCTGGTATTGACGGTGTTTCAGAAGTCAAAATAATTTTTTAAACACGTATCAATCTTGGCAATCTTTTTTCTCTTCCTTTTTTCAGCCAATCGTCTTTTTGAGCTCCACTTAAGATATTCTGAACTATCATTTTAAATATTTAAATAATTATTCAAATAAACGGTAATTCTGTTATTACCAAAATTAGTTGCAACAAAACTAAACGTCTATACCGACCGAATGGAATACGCAATTATGCAAAGCAAACGCAACGCAACAAAGACAAACGGGAATTCATCGATGCTTCGTTAGCAGCAAATTTAGAGTTTTAACACATACATCGAGATTTTTCTAGAATTAGTCAGATTTCGAGGGTTGGTGATTTAAGTACTTGACAAAGCATAATAAACAAAATGGTCACCATTTAGGATCATTTTATGATAGTTTATGATCCACACCGCCTACTTTAAATTTTAAAATATGCAAATTATACAAATACTTAGTATCTTTATATTAGGCTGATGCATAAGTAATGAAACAACAAAATTTTGATTACTCAATATTCAGCTTGTCAGATAATTAGTAGTTCTGTCATACTGCTTTTGGATTTCGTTCTTAATTGTTAAAATTTAACCTTAATACAATGGAATGTCAAGTAAACAAAAACCAGCAATATCTTATTTTTCGTTTAATTGAGATGCCAAAGCCAGTGAAGCTGCAATGCCTGTTAGGACGGCGCAAAACTGGTTTAAACGTTTCAAAAGCGGCATTTTCGACCTTAATGGTATGGATCGTTCAGGACGTCCTGTTAGGTTCGATGAAGAGCGATTGAATCAACTTCTTCATGAAAATTCACGCCAATCAACTTAGCTGGCCCAGGAAATGGAATGTGACCAATCAACGATATGTCGACATCTGAAATCTTTACGAAAAGTTCAGAAACTTGGCGCTTGGGTTCCTCGTGTTTTGAGCGAGAACAACAAAAATCAAAATTCCACAATTTCCGCTGGATTGATCGGAATCGTGCTACTCATGGTCACAATCAGATGATCCTTTACCGAATCGTTACCGGCGAGGAGAAACGGTGTTTGTAAGTGAGTATGAAGCAGAGAAAGCAGTGGCTAAGTCCCAATCAACAAACGACTCCTAGAGCGAAAGACGATGTTATGCGTTTGATAGGACTGGGAAGGTATCATTCACTATAAATTGCTCGGGTGTAACCAAACAGTCAATGCAGAGCTGTACGTTGAACAAATGCATCGCCTCTACGAAGCTATTCGGAAAAAACGACCCCATCGGCAGCATGACCTTCTTCTTCATCACGCTCGTCCTCACATTGCTAATATGACAAAGAGAGCAATTCAAACGCTTGGTTGGGAAGTATTGGCGCACCCTCCATATTCTCCTGATTTGGTTCCGCCAGGTTTTCACCTATTTCGATCACTTTCGAACAGTTTGCGGGGTGTTTCGTTCAATAATGATGTGGAATTACGGAATTGGTTGGATTATTTTTTAGAGTCAAGGCATGAAATACTAAATAAAATAAATATAATTAGTAAAACGTTTCAATCAGTAGATATAAATACTTCAGTTACATTATTAGAAATAGAAAATTTAATAGTTTATATTCGAAATTACAGAGAGGAAGGTTTTGATAAAATATTAGAAACTTCACGGGAATTAGCGAGCTCTTTAGAAATTTCAGCTACAAGATAGGTATGAGCAATTAAAAGGCCACAATCAAATATTCAAATTTTTATACAATCTACATAATTTAAAAAATAGTGACACTAAAGAAAAGAATTAAATAATAATTGTATCGAGCTCGAAAGTCATTTAAAAGATAAAGATAATCAAGATATTAATGGCAAAGAAATTTATAGTGAATTATGATCATTTAAAGATTTATTTACAATTAATAATCCTGAAAATTTTAAAACTCCTTTAGATTCATTACAGTTTATATATGACAATGACTTAGATTCAAATTTTGTCAATATGTGTGTAGCATTACGTATAATATTAACATTACCTGTGTCCGCGGCAAGTGGAGAATGTTCATTTTCTCAATTAAAAGTATTTAAAACTTATCTAAGATCCAATTTATCCCAATATCGTTTAGTTGATTTATCATTAATTGCAATAGAACATGATATTTGCAATAAATTGGATACTAGAAAAATAATTGATGAATAAAAGCAAGAAAAATTAAATTATAAGTTAGAAGTAAGTCCTTAAATTTTGTATGTAGCTATAGTTCTTATAAATAATTATAATTTCTGTTATCGAGGATTTTCCTAACTCAAATATTTAACTTGTTTTTAATATTAATTTTTATATTAAATTGAATTTTATTTATATTCACAATTTCACATTATGCTAGGGCCGCCCCTGGCTGACACCTTAGCTGTTAGATACTCTGACTGGCGACTATTCTGTCTTGTTTAGCGTAATAAATTACAAATTGTGTTTCGGTCTCAAGTAACCTATATCGTTTTAAAGAAGCCGAAAGATTTATGTGTGCGCATTTGTTATTTTCGGTTTGTTTGATAATTTTTCTAAACTTTTTTTGAAGTTTTTGCGAAACCCCAATATACAACGGGGGCCCTCCGCAAGGCGAGACCACCCCGACACGCAGAGTCTGCGGGGCCGGCTGACACGCGCCCGCTTCAACACACTTAACGTTACCATTATCAATGCTCATTGTTTATAGATAACGGACACATTTTCTTGTTACTCCATCATTACCAACACGAAGTTGGACTATTATTCCTAATTTCCATTGAGCAGGTGACAGGTTCTCTTCTTTACCTCTTTTAAGCTAGCAAGACCAAATGAGCAGAATCAAACAAAACCGATCAACTTATTTAGTACTTATTTTGAACTAGTTTGTACCGTTAATAAAAATTTTGCACCCCATGCCGTTTTTCAAAAAACCGGTGCACTGCGACCTTAAAACAAGCTAGCAGGACCACAATAAAAAAAACGATAAAAAGAAAATTAAGATCCGAAATAGAAGAACTGAATATTTTCATTTATTCCGTGAAAAACAACCCCCAATTGATTTCAGCTATATTAGGCTCAAGAGTAAACTACTCTTTCCTATCAGCAGAATCAATCGCTACTCGCACATGCGACAAAATATGAAGTTTTAGATTTTGTACCCTTGCCGTTCCTTCGAAAACTACCCTCGACCCCTATTAGGCTCAAGAGTAAACTACTCTTTCCTATCAGCAGAATTAATAGCTACTTGCACATGCGACGCGGCATAATATGTACCGACAAAATATATAGTTTTAGATGTTGTACCCGTCGTTCCTTCGAAAACTATCCTCGACCCTATCAGGCTCGAGAGTAAACTACTCTTTTTATTGAAATCTGAATATTTACATTTTGACGGTATATAATGTTATGCGTCGTGTATGTATACAAATATTCTGTCGGTAAAAGAAGCATATATATATATATATATATATATATATATATATATATATATATATATATAAACATACACCGTGTCCAAGATAAGGATGTCCACTATGGGGATCTCGGAAACGGTAAGAGATGGAAGGTCGGTTAAATACAACAAAAGTTACGCATTAGAGGATGTATTTATAGTCTTTGTAGAACTCGAATATCTCTTTTAGTTTTGAGATATTTGAAAAAATTTAATTTTCTGATTTTCGTTTTTATTTTTTCTGACCTTATTTGAGAAGAAGAGCACATTTTCATTGACACTTTTCTAGTTCTACTTAATACTGTTATTAAATTTTTGATACAACGTTTCGTTTGTTAGCAACCATCATCAACTTTATTTTTTAAATACACGAAAAAATTATTTTTGCCATATTTAAATTCTCTCCTTGATTCTGAATTCAACGATATATCACACTTTATATTTTTGATACGTTTCGGATGAGAAAATTCATATTCAATGTAAAACATCGAAAATGTACAGGTAAAACTAATACTAGAAACATTAGAAAACTGTAAAATTATTATAAAATAATGTTTTCTCATTTTCTAATGCCTGTTGTGAATAAAATAATTCACAAGTATGTATTTAGTGAAAATACTATTAATTAAACAGTTAAAATACATCTTCCGTCGTACTGATGCATTTGATAAAAATAAGTTGGCTTTGCATTTTGTTTACCTACCTGTCATAATTGATTATTGTCCGTATTACATTTGTTTGGTGGTCTTTGAGTTAATTACATTTTGTGTTTACCTAAAACAATATGGTAGGAGTACATTTTTCAAATAATGAAAAATTCGATATACTGACGTGTTACATTTTGTGTCAACGTAATTGTTCTGAAGCCGAAATAATGTATTTAAACAAATATCCAGAAAGGCGTCAACCTCACAAAAGAACTTTTCGCACATTAGCAGTTAATCTAAAAGAATATGGTGCGTTCAAAAACCTGTAAAATCTCGCAAAAAATTTGTAATGAAGAAAAGCCAATACTGTTTTATTAGCTGTAACGGAAAATCCAGATGTTTGTGCTAGGAAAATTGAAGAGGCAACTGGCATAGCCCATTCCACAGCTCAATATGTTCTAAAGAAGGAGAAAGTACATCCATATAAATTTATAATTAGCCAAGGACTTCGACCAGGTGACCCAGAAAGACGTAGAATATTTTGCGAATGATAAAAGTATGGTTAATAATAATAGAATTTTTAATCGTACAAATGCTGATTATTGGGCAAGAGTAAATCCACGTCTGTACAAAACGGCCAAACACCAACACCGTTTCGGATTTAATATGTGGGTTGCTATATTCGGTACTCGAATTATAGATCCTTTCATTTATCACGAGTCCTTAAATTCTGAATGTTACCAAATTTTACTCCAAAATGAATTAGAGATAGAAAGGTTGTTGGTTTATACAGGACGGTGCACCAGCACATAATTCCAGAGTTGTCAGAGAATACCTGTCAGTTAGATTTCCAGAAAGATGTATTGGCACTCATGCAAATGTACTGTGGCCAGCCGTTCTCCAGATATAACACCTTTGGATTTTTTTCTTTGGGGATACATTAAAAATTACATTTATGGAAACCATATTGAAAACGAAGAAATTTTACAAAGATTAGTTCTCGAAGCGTTTGCTAGTATTGCTCCTCAAATGCTGAAGAATGTTTTAGATGCTACAGCTACAAGATGCTATTTATGTTTAGAGAATAACGGGAATCTGTTTGAACATCTTTTGTGAGTTTATAAACCTTTAAAATAAATTTGTTTTTATTTGTCTATTATTTAAAATTACAAAACATAATTTTATAATAATTTTACGGTTTTCTAATGTTTCTAATTAGTTTTAACTGTACGTTTTCGATGTTTTACATTGAATATGAATTTTCGTATCCGAAACGTATCAAATATATAAAGTATGATATATCGTTGAATTCAGCATCAAGGAGAAATTTAAATATGGCAAAAATATTTTTTTGTGTTTAAAAAAAAATTGATGATGGTTGCTAACAAACGAAACGTTGTATTAAAATTGAATAACAGCATTAATATATATATATATATATATATATATATATATATATATATATATATATAGGGTGTCCCCACGACGAACGACATCACTCAATTATGGAAAAGAATAAACAGGAAAAATCTGAAAATTTGGCTATTAACTAAAAATCGATGGGGACTTCCTTCTAAACTATTCTCAAGATTACAGCACTTCTGGTTATACCGAAAACGGATATTATCTTATATTATATTATCTTATTTATTTTAAATGGGACACCCTGCATTGTTGCATTTTGGATTCTACGTCCAATTCTAGGCATACTTTATGTTTAATGTCATATATCCTAAGTTTTCAATAAAAATGACATATGCATCACCCAACAAAGTTGCCTATACTGTCCAAACGACAAATTATTTTGCAGTGAAACTCCGAATTATTCTAATCAAGGGACTGTTTTAGTTCACTAACAACGCGCAATGACGTATTTGTATACAGGGTGGTTGAAAAACAATAATGAATTTGGCACTTAAAAAATAGAATAAGTCAATTTTTAAATTGGAACCCACACTTTTGAATCAGGTTTGGGATTAGCACCAGAAATAACTATGATTTTCAATTTAAATGTCTATACCTAAATCTAACCCTTTTCATTTTATTGCCCATACGCGGTTGTGTTGTTGAACTTTTAATTTTTAATCTTAGCTGGTAATGCTTTTGCCAACCAGTAATCATGGAAACTGAAAAGGTATGTTAATGGCATTAGTTTTGATAACTGAAAATGTGCCGTCACGACTCGGATGCTCAAACGAAGATTATTTAAATTCATTTATTATTTACGGATAATGTGACAAAGTCGTGAATACAACATGTGCGACGTTTGCTGCTCGTTATCAATGATGTTAGAAAGACAGGTTTCGATAGACTCAGAAGTTTCAAACAGTTCGATTAATAGTGTTCTGAAAAAGCACAAGTTTCATCCTTTCGCATTTTCCCAAGTACAACATTTAAAAAAAGATGATTTTCCGAGAAGAGTACTTTTTAACGAATTTATACTTACTAATCACTACGGAAAGAACGATTTTTTAATAACATAATTTGGAGCGACGAAGCGAAATTCACTAAAAATGGCATGCTTAATCGACATAATTCGCACTATTGGAGTGACGCAAACCATCATGCACTTAGGGTACGAAACTTCCAAAAAAACTGGAGTTTTAATGTTTATTGCACAGTAAGAAACGATCAAATTGTTATGTTACATTTCTATGACGAAAATTGGAACGGTAAGTTCTATCAAGATGTAAATATTCAGAACTGGATATGTCCCATGTTCCTACAGGTGAACGATATTTAGCAATACTACAAGAGTTGGAAACTGAGTGTAGGGATACCTCTGGCCGACAGAACTCAAGTGCTATACCAACATGAAGGTACACCGCCTTACAATGGCCATGTTGTGAATACTTTCCTACGGCATACATTTGATGGCCATTGGATAGCTAATGGCGGACCTTTTCAATGGCCACCGCGGTCACCAGAGATATCGGTTTTAGATTTTTTGTATGGGGTGCCATTAAGGGTGAAGTATACAACACTCCGTTAACGACGAAGGAAAAATGTATGGAGAGAGTACAAAACGCATTTCGCTCTTTGAGTCCAAGTTTAATAAGAGCGGCAACCCACGCGCAACTGATCCGAAGGTCGAAAAGTGTCACGAAGTTCATGGGCGCAATTTCGAACATTTAATGTAATTTTTTTTATTTCTAGTTTTTATTAAGTTCACATTGTAAACAACATTTTGAGTGTTAAGAATAGGTTTAGCTTTAACAATTATTCTTTTAACGGAACTGGTATTTTTAAAATTTTCGACAATTTGCTTCGCGGCTTTCAGTGATGGGTTATTTTTTTCTGGATAACGAGCAACATTGGCAGCTAAGATTAAAAATAAAAAGTTCAACATCGCAACCGAATACGGGCAAGTGAAAACGCTTTTTCTCCAATAAAATGAAATGGGTAGATTTAGGTATAGGCATTTAAATTGAAAATCATAGTTATTTCTGATGGTAAACCCAAATCCAAAAAGTGTTTGAACAGTATAGGCAACTTTATTGGGCGACGCAACTGTCATTTTTTATTGAAAACTTAGAATATATGACATAAAACGTAAAGTATGCCTAGTATTGGACGTAGAATCCAAAAATGCAACAATATACAGGGCGTCCCATTTGAAATAAACAAGCTAATATCCACTTCCGGTATATTCAGAAGTGATGTAATCTTGAGAATATTTTAGATGGATGTCTCCCATCGACTTTAGTAAGTAGCCAAATCGATCGATGTTGTTCGTCGTGGGACACCTTGTATATGTATCTGTATGTGTGTGTGCTTTATATTTTGTCGGTACATATTATGCCGCGTTGCATGTGCAAGTAGTGATTGATTCTGCTGATAGGAAAGAGTAGTTTACTTTTGAGCCTAATATGTCTGGAATCAATTGCGGTTGTTTTTCACAGAATAAATGAAAATATTTAATTTATTTTTATGGTACAAATTTAGTTCTTTCAATTGCTGATCTTAATTTTCTTTTTATCGTTTTTTTTATTGTGGTCCTGCTAGCTTGCCTTAATGTGGCAGCGCCATGGGTTTTTCAAAACCGGCATGGGGTACAAAATGTTTATTAATTGTACAAATTAGTACAAAATAAGTATTAAATAATCTGATATGTTTCGTTTGATTCTGCTCATTTGGTCTTACCAGCTTAATTATCTTTAATTAGTACTAAGGTATTTTCATTCAAACCACTTTGATGAGTCTTCCTCTTGACTCCTTTCTGAAGTTCCGATACGTACTCCTTGCTCCATCTTTTCCAGAAATTGCATTTCATATGTTGGATGTGTTGGTAAACAGAAAGACGATTTACTGGAATTGTACTGACGTCATATTCTGGGAATGACGTTAACGATTTACCAACCAAAAAATGAGCAGGAGTAAGAGGAGTAAAATCGTTAGGATCAGATGAAAGAGGCGAGAGAGGTCGAGAATTGTGTATAGCTTCGATCTGGACTAAAAGCGTGTATAAGAATTCGAAAGTAAAATAATTATTCCCTACAATACGTTTTAAGTGGTGTTTTGCGCTGCGCACGCCCGACTCCCAAATCCCTCCAAAACGCGGAGAATATGGTGGAATAAACTTCCAAGTAATATTTTCTTTATAGGCGCATTGTTTAATCAATGTTTGATTATCTGTAATAAAATTACCCAACTTTCGTAACTCAGATTTTACAGCTACAAAATTTCTTCCATTATCTGAGAATACCACAGAAGGTCTTCTGATAATTCAGTCACAAGTTCTATGTGTATAACTCTTGTGACAAAACACACAAACAAACATATATGTATAAGACTTGGAAATGCAATTCGCACGACGCACTCTATTTTTAATTAAAATAGGCCTATAACCTCAAAAGGATCTCTTGGATTTAGCCGTTCTTGTGGCAAATTGCCCATGATTGGCTAGAAATGTTTGCATTAAATCGAAAACATTTGATGCAATTACGTACCACCTTTCTTGCTAAAGACCTTCCCTTTATCGGCCAAAACTTATCGCGTACCGACGCGAGTAATTGCTGGGAACCACAATGTAACAATCTAATAATGCTCATTTTCGAATATCAATTTTGTCAAAATATGCTTTTCTGGTATTATTACAGGATGCTTTTTCTCAAAACTAAAATTAGAAGCGCTAATACGCCCACCGACGCATAAAATTCCAAATTCATCTAAAATCGGATTAAGATTTAAAATTTTACTATCACTACTAACAGATTGATTTTTTTTAATTTGGTGATTTCATTTGTGAAATTTTAATAATAGCATTTAAAGTATTATTCAACTCTAGTACAGTTGGTGCTCCAATGTCACGTAATTCCTTCGGTTCCTTAACAATGCTTCTCCAACGTAATATATAAGCGACAATCCTTTTCAGTTCGTTAAAGCGTCATATGTTACCGTTCGTCTATTTTTATGTTGAAGACAAATGAAAGTTATAGTGCCTTCCCGTACGTTTATGTTTCGTTTATTTGTGCGTTAAATACAAATGGAAATCACCTTTACATTATCGTATATTTGACTTGGAATTGGAAATGAAAGTTCTCAAGCTACAGTTCGTTTAAGACAAGATTACTTATCCTTTTAGGCAGTTTAACTAAATAACAAATCAGTTAGTGTTATTTTGATACGGTTAAAAAAAGGAACAGCTGAGTCCTGCTCCTAAGATAAAAAAAACATTTGAGTTCATAACCTATCACAACTGTAATTTGTTGACATAGGTTTCATTATTAAATGCATGTTGATCAAATTGCATTTTGAATTTTAAGTAAACCTAGATTGTAAGCTTATGTAGTGTTTAATTTAGTAATTTTAAAATCGTAAGGCTTTACGAGAAATATCGTTTTAGTTATTTTATGCTGATATTAATCAAGACATTTTGCTTTATTAAATATACATATAAATACAGTTGTTTAGTGCTTATTCAGATTACCCATTATGCTTTGAGATACCTTTCTCAATTTTTGTTGTATTTTAATGATTAAACCCAATAAAACAAATGCTAATACTGATCACATCTATGTAAAAATCTCTGCTTCCCTCACACCTGATGAATGAGTTCTCAATTACAGTAAGTTTGTACCTTACTGAGCTAGACCGCGGTGCAATTTACCTTTGTAATATAACAACAACACACCAACATTTTATATTTGTTATAATTTTCGGGAGTAAATATAGTTAGTTTGAAATCGGAGGGGAAGGTAGTTGTGTCTGAAGGTCTGATTGAGGCGGATCGCTTTGGTTTGTTTTAATTAGAAACTCCCATTGTAAACCGTTAAGTCTATAAATATTTTTGTCTTGCGCATTTGAGAAAACTAGAAACGCTAATTCGTTCTTTTCTTTTAGTGCAGGTTTTAATGTAAGTTTTTCCAAAAATTAAACTATAATTAATCGCCGCGGCGCCGAGTTTTAAACCGCGTATCATAACTCGTCAGTACAGTGCCTGCGAACGGGTACAGGATAAAACTTGGTTATAATTGCAAAAGGCAATTGCCGAGTGTTTACATACTCCCGGGTCCAGATGACCATTATACACCTGGAATTTTATTTTTATTGTTTTATTATTGTATAGATGAATGTGTAACCTGAGAAAGGGACGCTGTATTTTTCTAATGCACTCAAACTTGTATATCGGTCACGATGTTATGATCTATTTACAACTTACCCTAAAGCTTTGGTTAAAGAGTTTTTTTTTGTCAGTTTGTTTAAGCAGAATTCTTTACCTGCGAACTAATTGCTCTTTATATGTAATTTATTATTACTGTACGTATGTATTTTGTGCTTTAGTAGTCACTAAACAATTGTGTATGTGTAAATTCCTCGTCTATTTTCTTTTGTCCTTGCCTTTACCTACTATCACCTGTGCAATTGTACTGTTGTTGTATTTTATATGTATCGTAGATTGCCTTATTGTTTTATTTGATTATTTACTTAAAGATCGACAGGATTGGTTTTAAAGGGCCATGATTTTTATTCTGATTTATTTATGACGCAATTGTGGGTGTGACTACATGGGTTTTTTAATTGTATAGCTAAACTGCTTGTTATTTATTTTTTCTTAATGTTATAATTTTGTAGGCACTTTAACCTGATTTAATGGTGTTTTGTTATATAAATAGCCCTTTCATTGTTGTTTTTTTTTGTGTTATTTTATTTATTAATGTACTTGTGCAATTACTCATTTATGAATAAAGTGGGTTTTATTGGTGGTTCTTTCCACAACAGTACATTAACGGTTGTACCATCATTGCGCAAAGCTCGTTATTTTAATTAGAGTAGTTTCATTGTTTACCTGCCCCACATGATGCAACAGTTAACCTCATCCAGTCTATCTAATTCAAATAGCGCAACGTACCTACCACTAGACGGCCAATTCTTTTGATCAGATTTGAGGTTTGCGAGTAATTAGCAGCGAGTAAATATCAGACTTGTAAATCAATTCTAATGTTTTAATTATTGCCAGGAAAGTCAATCTAAGGCAAGAAATTAATTTGAGTAATAGTAACATTATTGTCAGTAAAGTCAAGATAAATTACTTAGCGATTGTTTTGTTCTTGAATTTGCATTATTGCAAATAAGTTCAAATTACACTTTTCAAGATAGGGTACCTTGGGGACGCCACAACTTATTTTTTTTCATCCCCTCTAATCGTGTTATTTATATTTCTAGTAGAAGATAGGATCAAAGAAGTTAATGCCAGAAGACATACATTTGTTCATTTTACTGAACAAACGTCTAAGCTGATGCATATTTAATTCGATACACAACCCAAAATTAAGAAAAAAAAGAAGAAAAAAATTCTAGATTGTACAGAGCACCGAATTTTGGAATATTCAAGCAAAAAATTAATGGAATCATAACTATAGTAATAAAATGACTATTTTTGTTTACTAGACTGTTAAATTTTGTTAAAAGCACTAATTTTTAAATTTTTAATTCCCGGCACAAACAGAGGGGTGTTATAAGTTTAACATGTGCATCTGTTTGTGGCATCGTAGCTTCAAAAAAGGAGCAATCGATTTTGATTTAATTTTTTTTGCTAAAAAGTTGAGTTGATGAGAGCGTTCTTCGCTATGATTCAAAAAAATAGGTACAGCCGTTTGAAATCCATCAGCTCTTCCTAGTCGATGAAGGGATATTTTTTTACTTTTTGGAAGTTTTTTTTTGTGACGGATTTTTTTAAATTGTTGCAAAATTTCTGCTGCTTGTGATAATGACATATTCAGATAGTGCATTTAATAATTTAAAATTAATATTATTTACATTCGGAATTCTATTATGATCAAAAATGTTTTATATTGTATATAATTGTATTTTAGTAATAAAACGAACGTTCTTACATTACGTTGATTACATCCGGCAAAATATCAATGAAATTGAAGAATGATATTTTATTACAACGCTTTTAGAGTATTGTTGCTACTTTATTCATTTTCAGTAAAAGGAATTGAGGTTAAACTTGACGTAAAAGCGAATTATTGCAAATCATATTAATGATTTAATTTACAAAGTTCATAAAGTCGTTTATATTTCTTGACACGTCAGTACTTGATTAGTGTGATAGTGTTATACACTTATTGCCTCATTTTCTCTCGAATGGTGAATTTTATAATTTATGATTTGATTTTCAGTTCAATAAAATAAAAATGAGCAATATGTAAGTGTTGTTCAATGTATACATTATATGGATAAATGTGTTAGGCAAGCATGTATGCAGATTACACAGTGTTATTAAGTGACAGTGCGGATGAACTACAACCTGCTCTGAGGAAGTTCGATATAGTCTGTGAGAGCATAGACCTAAAGATAAACGTGAACAAAACAAATATAGTGGTATTCAATCGGGAAGGTGAACAGGAGAGTAGGTATTTTACCCCGCATGATGAAATTGTGGAGAAAGTGGACGAGTTGGTATATCTGGGTAGAATGTTTACTGCATAGTACAATGGATAGCGAGATTGGACGACTGGTCAATGCTGGAAGGAAAGTGATTTGAAGTATATGGACGATAATAAAAAACGAAAGCCTGAGCGTAGCTGCGAAACGAGTAATCTATAGTGACATATTTTCCGCCAATACTGTATGGACGGAAGCAAAATAAATGCTGTGGGCATGAAGCACATGCGGTAATACGAGAAGGGATAAGATGAAGAATGGGTGTATTATGAAGGAGTGTGGCGTAGAAAAGACGATGATACATAGGTATAAAAGTAGTACACTGCGTTGGTTTGGTCACCGAGCTGGTAGCGTAGTGGTGACACGACCTGATTAGCATTCGGGAGGCAATGGGTTCGATTCCCATTACCGTCTACCTTGTATGTGGTTTTTTCAGGGGATTTTCCTCATGCACATATAGCGGTATGGTCACTGCGTATATGCACACCATGTGTGACTGCTTAGGCGAATGCCGGGGTGGTATTTTCCCCTCAGAACCATAACTCCGTTCCTTCCGATCTTATCATGCACATATACGTAATGTATGTATGTATGCTGGGAATCCGTGTTTGTGGCTGAAGGAGCTCGGAAAGCTCAAGCAGCCCGCCATCCCCTCAGGAAGGAAATGAAATACGTGACCTTTCCTTTCCTTTGGTTTGGTCACATCGAAAGAATGAACAACAAAAGATTGACAAAGCAAATTTATGTGGGTGAAGTTGCGGTAAGATGGGACATGGTAAGTCGCGTAAAACTTGGCTGAATGCAGTAGAATGTATGATATAAGAAAGAAAGATACGGAGTTTTAAAAATAAATGGTCTTGTCAGAGACAATGTATGAATCTTGTGGAGGCTAGGGCAGTATGCAGGAAGCATTGTTTTGCCTACCGCGCAAGAGAATGGCGTGAATGTTATATTTTGTTAATATGTAAGTGAAAACCGTACTGTGTTTTCCTTTAGAAAGACGTAAAAAGTTTTTTAGTACGCATGTATTATAATGACCGTTAAAATATGCTGGAACGTGCGTAAATCGTCAGTTATAGCACGGCGTGCTTTTGCTTTATAGGTTGATTACTAGGAAACGGTAACATTAATCTGACAATGCTAAACTTCAAAATTTTATTCAAACTTTGCAATTTGTTGCACAATATTAATTACCAAATTGAAAATGAAAGGTACAATTCGAATCACTTTAAATCCATTTGTAGACTTCATGGAATGACTTGTAGTTGAATGAAAAATTGATGGAAGGCTCAGAGTATCATCTGGCGTAACAATTTCGGTAATACGCTTAGAAACTGTAACTTTATTTACACTAGAATCTTCAATATACGCTGACGCAACACTAGAAGACTTCCACCAAACTTGACGTTTTAGTTCAATATTCATGCCACTGTACGCCGATGTACGCCTCAATGCGTGGTCGGTATATTTTTCAGGTTCAAAAAGATTCAAGTAGCGCGCTATACGAGATGGAATTACACCAAAAGTATTAATCCCAACTACTTGTTTCCAGCTACATTTTCAGGGCGCAACGACAAATATTTGTTAAACATTTTTGCAGGACAATCAACAACAGTAAATTTCCTCCCCTTTTCAGTTTCAGATGGTCGTATATTAATCAAGTAAACGGCACCCTCTTTTTTATGTTAGTCAAACGCAAATCGCACATTTCACACCTTCTACAGGCTGCAAAAACACCACAAATAGTAACAGCCTGGAAAATAAACTTATTACTTACATGAATTTGTCAAAGTTGTCAATGTACCTTCAAAACCAAAAAAGTAGTCAGGAGCCCCTGTAAAGAATTTTCGTAATTCTTCTTCCGTAAATGCATATGATTTTTCGCTTCGTGACAATTGTTAGTTGCTTTCATAAAAGCGTGAAGTTTATGATAAATGGCCAAATGCACACCTCTTTAACACACTCTTATTATTGGAGGCGCTCCACAAAGTAAGTTTCCCACTCGTCCTACAGGTAGCGAAGCGACTGCGTGTACGTGATAAAGCAATGGCGTAGCATGGCGCATGTACTAACGGAATTTTCCGCGTTCCCACAGCAACGCTGTTATAGATGGAGGCTCTTATTCCAGCTCCCGGCAACTGTGAAGTGCGGTCAGTGATAAAGTTTTTGAATGCACAGAGCATAGCGCCGATCGAAATTCATCGTCAGCTGTACCGCGTCTATAGGCCTAACGTCATGAGCAAGCAGATGGTGCGCTGGTGCAGACAATTTTCAGCAGGTCGACAAAGTGTGCACGATGAAAAGCGCAGTGGGCATCCACCCTACAGCCCAGACCTCGCTCTCAATGATTTCTATCTTTTCCTACACCTCAAGAAATTCCTGTCCGGTGAGCGTACGCGTTTTAAGAATGACAGAGAGGCGGAGATGGTAGTCACACATTGGCTCCAATCCCAGGCGGCAGACTTCTATGACACAGCTGTATAAACGTAGGTCCCATGGTATGACAAATGTCTCAATTGCGGTGGCGATTATGTTGAAAAATAGCTGAACGCTTGCTATATCTGATGCAATAAATATTTCCATGAAATTGTGTTTTGTTTCTGTGAACGGTCAAAGGAAAATTTACTTTGTGGACGCGCCTCGTAATATACTAAATTGTACCATTTTCATTATGTATGCTAACATCAAAGTTACAATTACAGTCGTAGAGTATGTTTCACTCATCCAAGCTTTCAACTTTTCGTACTCCTTAATGTACGTGTCTCTTGATTTAGCAGGAATTAGTTTTTGTTCAGCCTGTTCTGTTAATTGTTCTATTTCGATAGCAACTTTGTTAGAATTCATTTTTTGCCAAACATTTATACAAAATCTCCATGCTAACGAAACAAATTTTTCATGTGACTACCTGAAAAAAATTAAGAAATAAAATCGAAATGGTAATCATTCTAAGAAAGGATCCTTTCATGCGTACTAAAAAATAGTGTATAATACTCGTGTATAAGCGCCTTTAAAGCACTTACAACATTAAAGAAAACTCTATATACACTCGTATACACTATATATATATATATATATATATATATATATATATATATATATATAATCTATATTTTCAAATTTTTATAGGAACGTAAAGTAAATGTGTCTATGCACTGGTAATCTCTAAAATATTTTCCTTTAAGGATATCAAATAAAAAAAAGTATGCCCTTTGTCAACGACACGTGAAAATCGCGATTTTTTTAAACCATTCAATATCTCAAAAACTATTAATTTTAGATGATAATAGACCTTAATAAAACCGATTCACAATTCATAGAAAAAGCAGAAAATGTAATAAAATACAGGGTGTCCTATTTAAAAAAATGAAGTTGCATGCTCTCCAGTTCATATGAGACACCCTGTATAAATGAAAATATTTTCTTTAAATGTGGATTTGATTACAGAAAAACTTTTGTATTTAAACTTTTTTTCTATCCCTATTGTGTTAGGAGATATCCTCCGTTGTCGCACACACATATATATATATATATATATATATATATATATATATATATATATATATATATATATATCCTCCGACGTTGTTTCACCGAGCTGGTAGTGTAGTGGTGACATGATCTGCTTAGCATTCGGAAGGCAATGGGTTCGATTCCCGTTACCGTCGACCTTGTATAAAGTTTTTTCAGGGGGTTTTCCTCATACACATGTAGCGGCACGGTCACTGCGTTTATGCACACCATGTGCGGCTACTTAGGCGAATGCTGGGGTAGTACTTTCCCCCTTAGAACCCTAACTTCGTTCTTTCCAATCCTATCCTGACCACACCTATCCTTAATCCCACCATGCATATATACGTAATGTATGTATGTATGCTAGGAATCCATGATTGTGGTTGAAGGAGCTCGGGAAGCTCGAGCAGCCCGCCCTCCCCTTGGGGAGGGAATGAAATACGTTGCCTTTTCCTTTTTCCTTTGCCGACGTTGTTTCAAAAACGTTGAGTTTTCTACGTCAGAGTCCCCTCCAGTCAATCAATCTCGGAGAATTACCGCTAGAAGTCGTTTCCGTCTGGCGACATTTGCAATAAAACCGCAAGTCTACTATCACTCTACAAGATACTGATCTACAAGTCGATCATCCGCCCGATGCTGACCTACGCCTGCGAAGCATGGGTATACGCCGCTCTCTCGTACTCAAGCGCCTTCAGACCATCCAGAACAAGTGTCTCCGGATCATCACCGTCGCTCCCTGGTACGTCAGGAACGACCGACTCTACAAGGGCCTCAAGATGGCCACCCTAATGGACTTCATGGCAACCGCCGGAGCGAACCAGGAGATGGTACTAGCGGCGCATCCAAATCCAGTCATCGCGAGATTATGGAACTACGACGCCAACAACAAGACGAGGCACAAAAGGCCGAAGATCGTGCTGTGTTAAGTTAAATGAAATATTTATACCATGTAGTTATATGCCTATTTATTGTTACATATCTTAAGTTAGTTTAAGTTAGGTAGGAATGAAATGACATGTAGATACTATGCCATGAATAAAGCAAGGTCCGATACGGTATAGGGGGCATCTGCCCGGTATACCGTAGTCCTAACGATTAAAATGAAAATGAATGACTATCACTCTCACTCCCTTGGGTCTCTTTTAATGGTGGTGGTAAGCACATCAAGCTTGTTTTATTCAATTTCGAGTCACTAACTGAACTGGCATAGGATCTAAATCTGGTATCTATTCCTTCCCAGATGACAACAATGGTGATTTAACGGTGAGTAAAACCTGTTCGATGCTCCTAGCCCCCCAAGAATATTTAAAATACAATTTTCTGTATCCCATTGATAAGTTTATATTCATTGATATGTGTTTTGGGTACTCTGGGCGCACTGTGCGCTTTCTGCAGTGGAAAGGTAATAAAGTTCTTCTGTAAAGATATTTCGTATGTCATCACACTACTCAGTAGGCGCTACATTATAAGCAGATTAGTTTTTGGTGTTAAATTGTTTTCCTTTTACAAAGAAAATCTTAATTATATTGATAATGTACGGTCAACATTGTAATTGCATATCTCTACATATTATTTAGATAGAATAAATAAATATATATTATTACATAACTAAAGCTACTCCTTTAATTAATGTAGTTTTATAATTTCGTGCATTACGTATCCGTTTGTAAATTAGTTACAAACAGAATCGCGCTATAAAAATTACAATATTAAGTTCTCAACCATCTACTTTTGACTTCAAATAATTACATAACATTTAAAGCATGTCCCTGTTCTCTCAGAGAACTTGTTTATAATATGTTTAATCCCTGACAAGAAAAAAAGGGGTGTTATAAGTTTAACGTGTGTATCCGTGGCATCATATCTTCCAAACAGAAGAACCGATTTTGATAGTCTTCTTGTTTGAAAGGTGAGTTGATCGAGTGTTCTTAGCTATGATTCAAACAAATTTGTTTACTTTTTAAAGGTTTTAAAAATAGAATTTCTCATTACCTGTATTTACAGTACGCTCAGCTTCCATTTTATAGGAGCAACCTAATATTATGTTGCACCCCGTTGATACATCATAATTAAGTTACATTTTTATCTAAAAAGCCATTTAGGTAACAAAAGAAATTTGTCAGTCGCGTAATGATTTAGATTTTTAAAAATCGTTTTATCTTTTAAATATTCTCTTAAAAAAGTAATCATCCCATAATATCTTATACTCACGCATGCACGCCACTGAAATAACTCATTCGGGTAAAATACTTGTTTCTTTTGTAAGTTTAGAATTTTTCATACAAAATGGAATGAAAGCGTATCGTAGTCAAGGTACAATATGTAAAATAGCTGACATGAAACGACCTTTATCCGACTTGGGTTTTAGATTATTTATTATGGCGTAATTAATTATCCGAATAAAAGTTAGTCTTGGTATTTAATATTATTTGGTTAGCTAATTAATACAAGTTGAATTAATCTAATCATTTACACATTTTTATTTTTAGCCTTCTACGATTTGAAAATTTTTTGAGATAACTAAATGAATTCAAGAGTTTGATACCGCAATAATTATCTCAATCGATATTTGAGATAAATATTTGAAATAATGTGATTGGGTACATGACAATTACAAAATGTGTAAAAATGCAGATAATTCACTATGTTTAAGATCGTGTAGAAGATGAATTTTGATCAAATCGATTTTATTAATTATTTGAACATGTATAAAAAAGCTCGATAAGAATAGCAGACAATATGACAAAGCTTAATTTGGGATCTCACCATTTTATGCTACTGATAGCCTATTTCAATGCCCAATAACATTTGTAACGAGGTTCTGCTAGTTTTACCCCAAAGCTAGCAGCAACAGTAATAAACATGCCTAACAGATGTCAAACATGATCCAGACGATGTACAGTGCTGCCAGCGTAATTTAAAATATGATGGCGTGCCCAAATACGTTTGTAAATGTTTTTAGTAAATCACTAATATGAGCACGGATAATTGTGTATCACTACTCCAGAAGCAGAGGCGTAAGCAGGCCTACTAATACTGTAGGTAACGGACCGCGAAAATTTTATCATTATAATAAACATGTTCAAATCGCAATTGTTACCGCGATAGAAGGGTTAACGTTATTTAACATATTTTATTATATATTAAGTCGTAATTTGGTAATGTTTTCTGGATATTTACGTAATTGATATTTGAGCAAGAGGTGGAAAAAAACACGTTAGGATAGAAACAGATGTTCACTCGAACTGCCTTCATTGAGGTACTGTAACGAATCTTAGAAAGTCGCTGTATGCACAATCTTGTGGTAAAAACTTCAGAAATGTAATAATAAATTGGCGGTACAGACCGCGATCAAAAGATCTTTGTTTGGTACGTTGTAACTTGAGACTTAAATGCATCGCTTGTTACGGACGAATGCATATTTTTAAATTTAAGATGTCATGTAATAATTAATATGAAACTGTTCCAACGTAAATTAATGTTTCTTGTTTTTTTTTTATTGCTTTTGAAAGACGGGGGTTGATTTTCGGAAGTAGACATGGTTAGCTGGAAACCAGAGGGGAAGAAGGTTGCTGTTCAAATTTTAATTGAGCCGGACGGTTTGATTTGTTTTAATTAGAAACGCCCGTTGTAAACCGTTCGGTCAATAAATATTTTGTCGTATACCTTTTAGCAAAACTGAAACGCTAATTCGCCGAGTTTTATACCGCATATCTTAACTCGTGTTGGTGGTAAAGGGTTTAACTAAAGGGAATGTATTCAAGTGTAAGTAGGTATTTTTATATAAATTAAGGCTGGGAGCAAATAATTTTACAAGCGTATATAACGTATTAAAAATCGAGCATTGCCTTGCAAAGGTATCTCATTTGGACGCGGGCTCATTAAGCTAAAATCTGCTAAAATAAAAGACAGAATTTTTGTATTTGTGTGAATTAGCATTGTTGTTTGTTGTATATTTATATTTGTGTAGAGGTGAGCGTGGGCGAACGGGTATAGATATCGCTCTGGTTATTAATTGTAATGTGCAATTGTCGAGTGTGTACATACTCCCGGGTCCAGATGACCATTAAACACCTCGAATTTTATTTTTATTGTTTATAGATGAATGTTAACCTGAGAAAGGGACGCTGTACTCAAAATTATATATCGGTCACGATGTTATGATCTATTTACAAATTTACAAGTTTTTTTGTGTCAGTTTGTTAAGTAGAATTGTTTGCCTGTGAACTAATTTCTCTTTATATGTAATTTATTGTAAGTGTACCGATGTATTTTGTGCTTTAGTTGTCACTACATAATTGTGTACGTGTAAATTCCTTGTCTGTTTTGTTTTGTCCTTGCCTTTACCTCATTATTACCTGTGCAATTTTACTGTAGTATTTTATTTGTACCGTAATTTGCCGTATTGTTTTATGTGTTTATTTATTTAAAGACCGGCATGATTGGTTTTTGAAGGGCCACGTGTTTGGTATTATTATTTTTATTCTGATGATTTGACACAATTGTGGGTGTGACTACATGGTTTTTTTTATTGTGTTTATGTGTAACTAAACTGCTATTTATTTATTTTTCTCTTAATGTTATAATTTGTACGCACTTTAACCTGATTCAATGATGTTTTGTTATATATTTAACCCTTTCATTACTTTTTTTGTGTGTTATTTGATTTAATAATGTACTTGTGCAATTACTTATTTATGAATAAAGTGAGTTTTATTGGTAGTTCTTTCCTACAATAGTACATTAACGGGCTGAACCACCATTGCGCAAAGCTCGGTAATTTTAATTTTAAGTAGTTTTATTGTTTACCTGACCAACATGATGCAACGCTTACCTCATCCAGCCTATCTAATTCAACTCGCACAACGAACCTATCACTAAACGGCCAATTCGTTTGATCAGATTTGAGGTTTGCGAATAATTAAATATCATACTTGTAAATAAATTCTAATGTTTTAATTATTGCCAGGAACGTCAAAGTAATGCAAGCAATTTATTTGAGTAATAGTAACATTATTGTCAGTAAAGTTAAGATAAATCACTTAGCGATTGCTTTGTTCTTGAATTTGCAATCTTGCAAATAACTTCAAATTACACTTTTGAAGATAGGGTACCCGTGGGGCGCTACAATACAAATAACAATTTTTAAGTTGAGGATACTTCAATGCCCAAGAGCAAAATTTTCCTCCACTTCTATTTGTTTTAGTGAGGTTTTGCTAGCGATACCGCATCTCCAACTTGCCTACTTAACCGAAACTCAGTTTCTGGCCTAGACCGGCAAAACGTTAATTAAAACCTTTAGATTGGCACAACAGAGTTGAACATTTGCTGAGAGCTGTCATACACATTAGAACCATTTAACAATGCAGCTAACATAACTTAAAATACTATGGCGTCACCAAAAAAATTTTTGAAAAAGTTTTTAATGAATTAATCAGCACAAAACTTGTTGTATATCACACGTCTAGAAACTATTTTTGCGAGTATTCGTAGTTGCAGATAAAATGATCATTTCTGACCTAGTGATACAAATAACTCTTTACGTTATTCATAACACTTGTTTACTGTTTTGATCATGTTGCTGATAATCGCAATGTGTCATTTCTTGTGTTCCTCCTCTTCGGATTATTCTCAATTTCTATCGCTTCCCTTATTATTCTTACTTTGTGTACAGTGCTCGTTACATGCTGCGCCAGCGATGATATCGATTAATTTTTCTTTACCGCGTTTACATACTCACTTATTTTTCTGTTTGTCTGTCAGATGTAAGACATGTCGCAATCTCTACAAGGTATTTCATATACGCCTTGGTTGTCCAAATCGAGTGATCCTTAGCGTTTTAGCCTATGTTCGTTATTTTCTGGTGTGGTTTGAATATAGTTTTAACTTCTGTCTTTTGTAGAATGCTACTAATTTTTTGCGTTGTTCCCTTGATATGCGGTAGGCAAACGTTGGATATCGGCGGTTTCTTGATGGATTGATAATCCTTTGAATGTCATTTACGTTTGAACCAATTTCTGATTAGGGCACCTCGTGCGTGTTTCAATTCTTCCTTGAAACATTCGACGTGGATCGATCGACTCACGTAGTTATTACCGATTTCAGCTGTGCTGTATGATGGTGTGAGTCGGCATTGACGTATCTGTCCGTGTATGTCGGCTTGTGAAATACCGTGTGCCCAAATTGACTGTTTTCCTTTTTCCTTCTTTTTCAACTTCCATCGTAAACTGAATTTTTGGATGAAGTTGGTTAATGTGATTAAAAAATTCCGTATGTTGCAAAGTCTCATTTGCCATCCTCATGTTGGTAACTGTATGCAGTCTGTCTGTCTGTCTGTTCAGTTCGAGTAACTCGAAGCAGGAGCAGACAGCTACCTGAGGATGGCAAATGAGACTACGTTTTGCAACAAACGGTCTTTTGAAGACCAGAAGAGCTACGCGGATCAACACCCGAGAAACCAGCAGTACATACAGCAGTTCCGTAAATTAAGTTTCAAGAGTAACATTCATGAAAATTTATTGTTTCTTTTACGCTGCAGGTAATGATTGGTACTGGTTAAATTATACACACTATTAATGTGCCAAAAATGCAATAAATTATTTCAAGTCAAGTTTAATAGGATCTGCTAATACCAAAAAAAATTTGGTCAGAATTAAATCTGTTTCAGAAAGTTGTTCAAATTACAGGTAAGTCTTTATTTATTTATTAAATTGCACCAATTGTTGTACTTTTTTCAGGTTCCTACGCCGAATTAAATAAAATGAAAATGTCAAATCAACAAGTGGTTTAGTTTACAAAATAAAACATTTAGCCTAACATAAACAAATTAAAATTTCAAATGCCACAATCTTTTTCACGTATATTTATTTTGTCGAAAGCACTTTGTTCTTTCACATACTTATCGTTGTAATTCGCGCTTAAACTTTACATGAGAAACTTTTGTCGAAATACTTGTATTTCTACCTTGCTACTGTTAATTTCACATTAAGGTACAGTATAGAACTCATTACAGCACCTTTTACTTACCCATACTTATAAGTTTTGAAATTTTCAACACTGACCATGCCCGTTCTCGCACACGTTGGTACTTAACAAAACACTAATTCTTTTCGTATTTACAGGTCCACCAGCTTATTTTAAAACTAACAGAGCATATTTCTGAGGAACTCTAATGCCGTAAAAAATAAATTTACCGTGATACAAATATCGAATAAATTTTACATACGAACGTAATTTAAGTAAGAACGCCTTGAACGTTTTTTTACTTTATTTGTTTATGTCTGTGAATTCCATTATAAGAGATAATGTTTTAGTATATAAATTGTAGATTTTGATTTCAGAGTAGTTCGTACTATTATTACTGTTAATATTATTATTGAGTACATATTTTTGCTTTGATTGCCCTTTGTGATAAATTGGAGTTTGACGTGCTTAACGTATCGTATTATTGTGTGTCTTGCTGTTATGGTAGGGGGAGTAACGAAATTGTTTGTTTTTCATTTTCTCTGCTAAGATTACGTCAACAAATGTTTATTACGGAAAGTAGCATTATTAGTTATTTTTTGTTTATTTTATTTCATTGTTTATATAGTATAGGATATGAAACGTGTAACGTTTTTTTTATGGATATCATAGTGAATAATTCTCCAGGCTATCTTTTTGAATTAAATTTATTACCGTGTTACAAATTGCAATAATAAATCGAGGAAAAAGCATAAAACTAATTAACCGTATTGATTATTCAATAGCGAGGATTTTTACGTTGGGTAACTAATAGTTTCATATTTTAAAATTTAAGATTAAAATTTATATAGAGTGATGATAATACTTTAATAGTAGATTTGTGTTATTTATCGCATATTACGGATCTATTGAGAAAGTTTAAAGCTTTTCATGAGTTTGAAGTGGGTCTCTACGTACGTTACTTTGAAGCAAATTTTACAAGTTAAAGGCGAGTGAACAGTTTTCATCCACACTTCGTGCAAAAAATTTATACTGCGTTCATGAGGTATAATATTAGAAATTTAAAAGCAGGTGGAGCCAAATTGACGTATGTTTCCCGATTTTTTTTAAGAATGTCATTACCTAATTTACAAAGTTTAAAGAGTAAAAATATCAATCAGTAAAATTTTACACCTAATGTATTTAAGGCCATTTAGAATACAATGTAGACGTTGACCATGTGTTACGAAATTAAAATATGATTATGGAGTACAAATAATTAAAACATCGATTGATAAATGTGTAAACAATAATAAATAACTTATTTTAAGTTAAGAGATCCTTAGTTACAGTTATAATATTTTGAATAGTTGTTAGTTGTACATAAAAATAAATTTATTTTCAAGCAAAAGCATAGTGTTTATCTGTGGGCCATGTTAAATCGTTAGAGTACGGGCGGAGTAGACTATCTTCAAGAGAAGAACCAACATTCGTCACAATTTCGCAAATATCGAATAAAAGAGAGCTACGAAGGTGTGTAGCATTATGTGTGGAGGTTGGTGGATCTCATTTTGAACAACTGTAACCATTTTTGTATGTCACCTCGTTATTTTACCTGCATTTTTGTGCTGTTATATTCTCGTTAATTTGTTAATGAAAATTGTTTTAAGATAATTTTAAGACTTAAGCAGCTGTTAAAGAGTATTCTCTTTACTTACTTTTACATTTTTCTTCAACCGCTCATATCTCCTTCGGGGTTAGGAATTGGGAAAATTGCACATGTTTGCTTAAAATGGTTTAAAGAATACGTATACGAATTCTTCGTACTTCCTCCGCGGACACACTATATTTTAAATTAAATAAAGTAGAAAATTCTTCAGTTACTGTTTGATCCAACCATTTTGGTTTAGTATATTAAAATACAGCACGTATTTATTCAACTCAACCCGTTAACGCAAAATAGTACGTGTAGGGAAGTTACGTGTGGGCTAAAAAAAATACCCGTGTGTTTCGTAGCCCATATTACGTCCGAATTAACGCTGATTTCAGAAATGTCTTCACGAACCGACCATGCCAAACTTGGGAGATTTCCTCTATCGGACGCTATCACTGTTAGCGCCTGAGATAGTTCACATTAGTATTGGAGAAGGGAGACCCACTATTTCCCACCGTCCCCAGTAATTTTTTTAAAATAAAATATAAGTTTACCGGAATACTACCGGAATAATAATTTTCAACCGTGCCTATTTTAATTTGCATAGCTATGGGGGGGCCGATTGTACGCTTAACGAATTAAAGAATTAATACAATTAAAACTGTGAAAATAAACTTAGATTAGATTTAAGTCTGATTTAAAAAGTCTAATTGAGATTTGTAAACTTCCATGAGTGGGTTAGAGTAATTGTATTTTGAAGCAAACAATCCAATTAGTGGTTGCCCTGGAAAGCACATATCGTTAGTAAAGCAACCTGTTAGTTGGTTGAATATGACGTGCTAGAATTTAGTGAACAGATGTAAATCTTCTGCTGTTTTTTTGAATTTTGATGACAAGAAAATTTCAGTAAGAACGCCTTGAAAGTTTTTAATTTATTTGTCTGTATGCCAATCCAGCTATGAAAGAAGATTCCTATACTTGAATAAGATTACGATTTTGATTCCAGGGCAATTTGCATCATTTCGATTTTTGAGTTTGGCGTCTTTTACCTACGGTAGACTCTTCTGTTTGCTGTGAGCGTAAGAAAAAACAACAAAATCGTTTACTTTTCAGTACATTAGCTAAAGTATTATAATTTTAGTCACGGACTTTACATATTACTTTAGTATTTAATTATGGGTACAACTAAAGCATGATATTGTCATTATCTACCATGTTGTAGCATAGTATTTGGCAGATAATGTTATCTAACCTTCACACGAGGACTTTACATATTACTTTAGGATTTAATTATGCGTACAAATAAATAATACATTATTATATCATTACATACCATGATGTAGGATAATGTTTGGCAGACAATGTTATCTAACCTTCACATGAATGATTTAACATTGCATTTAAATTTCCTCCAAACAACTTGGAAAGTGGAAGGTGACTTCCGTATCTTAAAAATTTCAGTCGGCAGAACTGATTGAAATATTTAATTAAGTATCTAAAAATGTAGTTCAATTTTAATTGGAAAAGTTTAAGTAATTTTTGATAACAAATGAACACTTAAAAATTAAAAAAATTAATTTCATATTTACACATCATAAAATGGAGCTAATTAATTTATTTTAATTAATTAACATGCGATACTACTCTCAGCTGTAGCGTACGCAAGGTTTGAGTGTTACAAGAAACCTCACTAAAGTTGCATGTAAGACTATATAGGCTATAGCTTATTCGTTCGACCTTTTGCTTAAAACTTATTACAAAATCTAGTATACCAAGAGGTAAAGTTTCTCTAGTGTATTCACACATTTTAATGTTGATTGTTAAATAACTTAAAAATGAAAAAAATTAATTTCATATTTACACATCATAAAATGGAGCTAATTAATTTATTTTAATTAATTAACATGCGATACTGCTCTCAGCTGTAGCGTACGTAAGGTTTGAGTGTTACAAGAAACCTCACTAAAGTTGCATGTAGGACTATATAGGCTATATCATATTTGTTCGACCTTTTGCTTAAAACTTATTACAAAATCTAGTATACCAAGAGGTAAAGTTTTCTAGTGTATTCACACATTTTGATGTTGATTGATAAATAACTTAAAATGAAAAATATTTCATATTTACACATCATAAAATGGAGCTAATTAATTTATTTTAATTAATTAACATGCGATACTGCTCTCAGCTGTAGCGTACGTAAGGTTTGAGTGTTACAAGAAACCTCACTAAAGTTGCATGTAGGACTATGTAGGCTATATCTTATTAATTCGACCTTTTGCTTAAACTTATTATAAAATCTAGTATACCAAGAGGTAAAGTTTCTCTAGTGTATTCACACATTTTAATGTTGATTGATAAATACTCGCTCCAGTAATATATTTGGATCTAAACAAACTAGTAAATTCTACTTATACTGTTTCATCTCACGGTTGATACCTTAGCATTTGGTTTTAGATAAACGCATAAGCTTATTTTAAAGCACGTATTTATTGATCTGAAACGGTTAACACAAAATAATACATGTAGGGAAATTAAGTGTAGGCTGAAGAACATACATACATCCCGTCCGAATTAAGTCTGATTTCAGGAGCGTCTTCACGAGCGGCCCCCGCCGAATTCCGAAGATTTCCTCCACTGGACGCTATCACGTTCGTTCCTTCTAGGGGCCTCTGAGACAGTTCACATCAGTACCGGAGAGGGGAAGCGCCATCACCGTCCACTCATTAGGAATTGCTACCGTTATAAATATTCTGTCACTTAATGTATTATTTATTAATAATGAGCTGTTATTTGCCGTAAAGGTTTAGTTCAGAAACTAAAGTTGCATGCAGACTATATGCCTATTTTTCGTCCAGACCTATGCTTAAAATATTATGTACAAAATGTAGTATACCATTAGGTAAAGTTTCTAGTGTATTCACATTTTATGTTGATTATTAATAACAAATGAAAATTAATTTCATATTACAACCAGAATATGAGCTAATTAATATACTTAATTAATCGATACTGTTTGATAACGTACGTAAGGTTTGAGTGTTACAAGAAACCTCACTAAAGTTGATAGACTATGCTAGGCATATCTTATGAAAACGACCTTGGTGCTTAAATCTTGATAAAACTATGATAGCCATTAGGTAAAGTATGTCAGGTATTCACGCATTTTAATGTTGATTGTAATTATCGCTAGAATCTATTTGGATCTAAACAAGACTAGTAAATACTTATACTGTCTCATCTCACGGTCTGATACTTGAGCATTTGGTTTATAAAGCGAGTTTTACAATATTGACTCATAAGAGTTAACACTAAATAGATTAAATTATGTCAGCTGCAGAACATGTACATCCGTCAACTTAAGTCTGATTTCAGGAGTTTAGCGGCCCGCCGAATTCAATTTCCACTGACGCTATCACGTTCGTAAGTCCTGACTAGGTGCCTGAGACAGTTCACATCAGTACCGAGAAGGATCGTCCACTATTAGAATGTACGATTATAAATAATTCGATTTATTTTTTATTAAAATGAGCTGTTGCTAGGTTTGCCGTAAAGTTAGTCAGAATAAACATGCCAAAATGCTTTTTTTCGTCCAGCAGTATTTAAAATATTTGTCAAATGTGTGTGAATTTAGGAAACGGTGAAATATAGTTATTATTAATGAATTATTTTTATTAAACCAGAATTTAAAAAAATAGTTTTTAATCATTTTTTGATAACACTTTGATGAGATTAATTATAATGCTAATATCATGAAAACGTTGGTGATATAAAATTTGACTACCATAACATTAATGAAGCCTATTATAATATGTACGGAGTATTACGTCTATTATCGTATTTGATACCAAGTAGGAACCTCGTATTTCAGACTTAACAGCGTTTTCACGTCTGAACAATTGATTGTAATAAGTTAACTGTTGCCGGATCAAATTGACTATTAGAGTTCATCGCTGTAGTAAAGTTGTTCAGCAGCTGTCTGAAACATTTTGTTTGATTGAATCTACAAACTTTCGTAATTGTAGTCTGACAGTGTTGAAAGTTTTATTAACAATGAACAACCTAATGTAAGGTTACATTTCATTGGTAATTATCATGTGCTGAGATTTAGTAAAAATATGTAAATCAAATTTCGTCATTTGTGACTAAGTCAAAGTATCAATTTACGAATGTAAACTTATATGTGAGCGTTAGTAAAAGTGCAAGTTGGTGTCTGAATTATGTGAACCATTGTGGAATTTAGTTGACAACAAATTTCCGTAAGACCGCCTTGCACGTTTTTTTATTTATTTGTCTATCTGCCAATCCCGTTATGAAAGAAGATGTTTTAGTGTTAAATATTTGTAGTTTGGGTCCGGTGCAATTCTGATATTTTGTTTACATTTGTGGTAGATCGGAGTTTCACGCACTTAACCTAAGATAGTATGTTTTTATGTTTGATGTGTGCGTAACAAAATTGTTTACTTTGCATTACGTCAGCTGTAACTACGTCCGCATACATTTATTACAGAATGCAAAGTAGCATTCCTTGTTTGTGTACAATTTTATTCTGTTTAACATGCTTTATTAGTTATATTTTCATTTTGTATATTTTTACATTATTTAATACATTTTTTATATGAAATCTGTGCCAACTGCATATCAGTTTTGCAAGTAGCCATATACTTTAAGACAGTCATTAACATACTTCCGAGGTAGGAACAATTAATCAATTTTTTTAGTAGTAACGTGCCTTATTAACACTAAAATTTAAAAATACATTCACACCCAGACAAGCTCACGCACACGCACGCACCCATGCACGCATACGGATATTTCCGGTCTTGTCTCAATTTGGAATTTTCTAAACTTTCATTTAGGCGAGACACTTAAAAAATAGAATGGATATAAAAATTAATTATGTTGTATTTGAATATCCTACATTTTTCTTCTATACACAATACTTGGAAACTTAAATAGCTTATACTTTTCCAAGTATTCTTAGACTAAAAGTTTATTTGGGCATATTTATTCCTGATTATACTAGCTTTGTGGTAAATGTAGAAAAAATTCCTTAAAAAAATAGAATGGAAGAAAACATTAATTCTATAGAATATCCTATAATGTTTTATGTTCTTGATGGTACCAGCATTGCCGTAAACCTACCAAAATCTCATTTAAAAAATAGAAGAAAAGAGAAAATAATTTTAAAGAATTTAGTAGCCTTTTTTTACATAATTAGTCCTGTTTCTGATAGCCTTGCGGTAAAGCTATCAGAACCTCATTATTAAAAAAAAATTAAATCTTGGGATGCTGAAATAGCCTATATTTCCAAGTATTCCTAGATAAAAAGTTTTGTTACATATTTATTACTGATTTTTCTAGCTTTGCGATCAAGCTAACGGAATCTCATTGTTAAAGAAATAGAAAAGTAATTAATTCTTTGAAATAGTCTACAAATTTCTAAGATTCCTGCACTAAATTTATTTTTAATATATTTATTGCTGATTATACTAGCTTTGCGATAAAGCTAATTCTCTGACATTTAAATAGCTTATAATTTGTAATGTATTCCTACGTGTATATATATATATATATATATATATATATATATATATATATATATATATATATATAGATGGTTAGAAATAGGCATAATAAAGGGGCTAGAGTTTATTGAGCTTAAATTCTATATAGTATGCAAGTTTAAATAAAATTGAAGAAGTATACAGTTCGGTATGAGAAAAAAATAGTATACGAGTATAAAAATATGGTTTTGATGCAACAAAACAGGCTTTGTGGGGTATGCACAAGGTTGTTATATTCATAAAAGCAATGAGTTATACCAGTAGCATGTGAGAAAGGTCGACACGATTCATATTAGTGTGAACCATATTTAAGTAATTTCACATAATATCAATTTATTTAAGCAATTTAAACACGTGACAGATATTGATTACATGAAGTACGATAATTCTAATGTGTAGAACATGTATAGTAATAGGTACAATACATAAACTCTGCGAACTATAAAAAAGGGTTATGGTACGAGAACAGTATATTGGTAATTCACAGACAAAGTGTTTTAAAAGTGTATAAGAAGTGGTAGTGACTTAGAAACATAGCTAAGAATATGAAGAACAATTGTGCCATGTGATATTTACAATATAATTACAATTTGTGTACAAAAAATTTACAAAATGTGTTAACAATATGAAAAGACAAAATTATGAAATATGGAATACAAATTGTGTTAGAGACATACCTAAGGACTTAATAGATAAACATTTCAAGTGATATAGACGTTCAAAACGCAAGTTAAAAGTAAATCATATAAAGGTAGGTTAAGTACTATATTTAAGAATTTTACAAATTTATAGTTTTTTTAGGATAAGATAAGTTTAGAATAAATTATAAAAGCATATAATACTAGGTTTCCCTCATTTTCACAAAGAAATTAACAGTAAATATGTAATCTAAACATAAAATTAGAAAAGTTGGGTAAACTATCTAAAATTAAGGTATGAAACTAGGTAAAATGGGTTGAAATAGGTGTATTCTTATACAGTTTTTTATGTAGAATTTGAATATGTAATTAGTTTAGTTGGAAAATATAAAATTTGTTAGATATTAGTAAATTTAGGTTTTAGTTTGTCAAAATTTAAATTCTTGAAGCGAAGTAGGGCATGTGAGGTGTCTTTTTATCCAGAAAGTTGCCCTGATTCCAAAAATGTATCTGAAAAGCAAATCCGAATTGATTTGAAAAAGTTATGGCATAATTTATGTTTTAGTTAATTTAACAATTTTGTTTAGACCAATCAGATGATAGGATCTTTTGTGTGTAATGTAGAAAAAAAATTGAAAATTTGGTATCCATGAGAAAAGTATAAAAGGAATTGCTCCTGATTTCTCGCTCTCTTGCTTTTGTAGTTTTTTGTGACTAACAAGTCATAGTGCTAGTAGTGCTTTTGTTAACATGTAAGTTAAAATTTTCGTTAACATTATCGGATTTGAAACGCGATCAACGTAGAGTTGAGATTTCAGAAACAATTGTTTTAACCTATAACAAAATTTAAAACTAAGGTTACCGATTATAATTGTCGATAATATTGTATTTGTTTCATTTCGAAATCGTGTTTAAACACCCGGCGATGTGCATTTTTTTATTTCAATAAAATCCGTCAATTATTTTGGATGTGATGTTTTATTTTTTTTTAAAGTGATGGAGATTATAAAATAAATTTAACTTCATATCGGCATCTAAAATAAAAATGCAAGTAAATATAAATTTTTATATAAGAATAAAATACAAGTTAAAGCCGAAAAATTATTAAATATTTAAATCAACAAATATACAAATAAAATAAAAGTGCTTGTCTGAAAGTATATGAGCATACCACATAAGTACATCGTATTTACCACGAGGAAGATTTATCACAAGTTAATAGATTTGGATGAAGTTATGGAGATTAAGCAGCACCATTTTCAACAGCAAGGCAGTATCATCGATACATGGAAAGACACATGTGAGTAAAATTTTTCTATCATAACCCAACTATTGCATTGATTATTCTTTTGATGTACTGTATTTACGTTTTTTGTTTGATTGTGTATAAATGTTTGTGCGACAACATGTATCAATATCTGAAAAGTCAATGAACAGGTGTAATTATAAAAATAATAATTTTACTTTGAAGAAAATCAAAATTGTACTCACTAATTTTAGATCATTTGGTGAAATTTTTGACAGGCTACATTTATTTAAGTTAGCAAGGACGCAACGCATGCGTAATTTGTGCAAATTCTGTTTCAGATTGAAACTATTAATACAAATTACAATTTAATAATTGACGTGAATATTTTCACGTTAAGGCCATCACAATATGTATATATATATATATATATATATATATATATATATATATATATATATATATATATATTAAAAGATAAAAATTTAGTTTGATTCTACATGAAAATGAGTATAAGTTCTATAACACTTTTCGAAAACTCAAAAATAACGAATCTACAGGGCGTCAAAGTTAGATTTAAAAATAATGTTTTTAATAATTTTTGTTGGTAACGTTGTTTTAAAATTTGGTACATTATTACTTATGATCTTTTGTATTATTGGCCAAAGGTTGACATTTGTCCCTATTGCTAAGGATGAACTCAACCTTTCCATCTACTTAATAACCTATAACTTTTGGTTTTTCAGTTTTGTTGTGTACAGTTTCAAAAATAAAGGGCGCTTAAAATTACGCAAAAAGGTTTACTTGTTACATCTCTCTAAAATAAGCGTTTTCGAGAAAATATGCTTTGAAAATTGTCACGCTGTGAACAATAACGCACGTTAAATTATTTTCAACATTTTAACACGACGAGCTGTAAACAAGTGATGTGGTTTCTATGGCAACGAGGACACATGTAAAAGCAATTTTGACACATTGTAAAGTGTAAGGATGAGTTTAAAATGTTTTGTCAGTAATAAATGTTTGAACTTACCCTGTAGATCCGTTATTTTGGATTTTGTATCAGTTTTGGTGCATGAGACAAAAGAGATATAAACACACAAAAAGTATACTTAGTCATACTCAATTGTAATTTTACGAGTTGTGAATTACGTGATATGCATATGCAAATTTCACTTTTGACAGTCGTCACATGATCGGTCTATTTAAACACGTCACATCACGTGATATCAAAAGTCGCGAGATTCGTCCACTGAGTATCCAGCTTTAAACATTAAAGGATGAAGGTCAAATTTTGAGTCTTTATAAAAAAAGGTGTTAAAACGTTGAAAATAATTTAAAGTGCGGTCTTGTTCAGTGCAAGACAATGTTAAAAGTAGATTTTCTGAAAACGGCTTATTTTAGAGAGATGTAACAAGTAAACCTTTTTTGCGTAATTTTAAGCGCTTTATTTTTTTTAAACTGTACAAACAAAACCGAAAACCAAAAAGTTATAGGTTATTAATGTTGAGTTCATTTAGCAGTGAGGGACAAATGTCAACTTTGAACGATAATACAAAAGATCACAAGTAAGAAGTGTACCAAATTTTAAGACAACATTACCAATAAAACAGTTATTACAAAAAATATTTTTTAATTTAACTTTGGCCCTGTAGATCCGTTATTTTTGAGTTTTCGAAAAGTGTTATAGGAACTTGTCACATATTTTCGTGTAGAATCAGCATCTAAATTTTTGAATCTTTTACATTATATATATATATATATATATATATATATATATATATATATATATATATATATATATATATATATATATATATATATATATATATATATATATATATTGAGATGTAAATACATAATTTTAATTTTTACTTTTATTTTAATTATGATGAAATATAATTTAATCACCACATTTGAATTAAATGAAACAATAGAAATTAATTGTATTAGTAAATTGTAATGTATTTTATTACTACTTCAGCACGTTGTGCCATCATCAATTTAATATGATAATTACTGTTGATCTTATTTAAATAAATTGCTCGACTAGCATCTCAAGGGATAAGGTTCAATATAGTTCAGTATTAAAAAAGAAACATTAAACATTTACGTAAGGTTCTTTTGTAAAATAAATTCAATTATGATTTTAAATTAAATCTGGAATTGTGTGTATTTTAATTTTATTCAAACACCTTGTATCAACTGCAAATATATAACATGTTGTGCGCATGCAATTTCATTGACCTGAATATATGTGCATTTCATCATAACTAAACAATAACGTTACTATAATCTGGGTAAGTTTTTTTAAATAATATTGAATCACTATAAAATCAATAAGTAGTTGTACTATTTCCAGACTAGTATATAATTGACTTGCATGCTTTACATACATGCACATAAATTAATTATGATAATATACAACGTAACCTTAAATAAATATATAAGATTTATAGACTCACGTTAATGTATATTTTCTTTCAGCTGATCCAAATTCCAATTCAGAAGAAATTCGAATTCCATTGATACTATTGATCCATCGGTGGAAGGTCTACAGCACCAGCATGTTATGGATATGCTGCATAAATATTTACTCCATGGTGGAAGGTCTACATCACCAATATACATAGGTATGCTGCATCAATATTCGCCTTGTCATTTTTCCAAAACCATTTTAATTTATTTTATTATATTAATAAATTTAATAATTTATTTTCAGGGTATTGTATCCGAAAATACAATAATTTTATCTGCATTCAAATTTATTATGCACTTGCCGCTTTTTTATTTTTATTTCAATTAAAATAACGCAATGGTAAATTGGTTAAAATAATTTTTAATTTAAACGAAATAATTGAAATAAATCGATTTACATTCACTTGTGTCACTCGGAATAACATTTACGTTGACCTTATTTCTATTTACAATTTTAAATTTTAATTGTTTAGTATTATAAAATTTTTAGGTTATACGAACCACATGAATGAACTTAAATTTTTATTCATGTACACTTCGAATGACATGTTCACACTTTGAAAAATTACAAGAGAGAGAGTAAAAATTTTTGTCTCTTCCTTATATAGCTTCTGAATAACCACCCATCACTTTAGCAACTTTTGTCAATACAAACATAACACTGCTTAATTCTCATTGGCTAATCATTTTTCAGAAATTTGTAAATTATTATATTTACACATAACTTTCTTATAAGTGGACAGATCTTAAAAACATATATTTTTGAATTCCATGCAAAATTTCCTTTCTATAGGCACCTCACATGGCATACTTTCATTTAAAATTCCTAATCTATCTAAATTTTAACAAATATGAAAATGTTCATATATAAATTTACATATATCTAACTTATTCTACTTCGCACAGGAAAACTATAAACAGAAATGGATTCTACGATCCAAAATACATGGAGGTTCACCAGTTTATAACACTTTTATGGTTTATGTTGAAAAATTCTATCTCAAGCACTGCGTTCAAAATCACCACTACCTGTTTTCTCAACTTTTCTGCTTAAATTACATCCAGAATGTTAATTTAAGTTGTAACACTTCCTAATCACATTGTTATTAAGTTAATAACATAATATTTCTTTAATTTCACTTTTAAACTTAGTAAGTTATATGAATCTTGTTAAATATGTTCTGATTTCACAATCTTTAATATGCCCTTTACTCATCTTACGTAAGGTAGCAGACTAAATATCATCATACAAATGGATTACATGTATTTAATAGAAGAAAATACATATTTTTACAATTCTGAAGATGCTTGGAAACTATTATAATGAAGAAATCTATTTCTCAGCTATGACTACACTTTTATACTTATGAAATTTGATTTAAATAGCTAACAACATGTTCTATAATCACATTTGCACTTAGTTTTATGTTAATTTGTTCTTATGCAGTCAATTCCATTGCAATTAATTTAACTATAACTATAATTTAATGCATTTATTCCTGCAGCCCTTATTTAATACGAAAAAAATCATTCTCGAGTTAAATACCTACCATGTTTAGCATCCAGTTTGTATTTGTTTTGCTTTGCGGTAGAACTATCAGAAATGCATTTAATGAAATACAAAGAAGAAAAATTAGTTGTAATGCATTTATTCCTGTAGCTCTCAATTAAGATAATATGAAAAAATAATTCTCGAGTTTAAATAGCCTATAATTTTTCAGTTTCTGAACTAAACAAGTTTTATGGGTCCAATAGCCTACAATTTTCCAAGTATTCCTCAACAAAACTTTTTCTTCTTATTCGGATTGTGCTAGCTTTGCGTTAAACCTACCAGAATCTCATTTAAGAAATGAAAGGATAGAAAAACCTAATTCTGCAGAATTTAAGTAGCCTATCAATTTCCAAATATTCCTGGTCTGAGAAAGTTTTTTTTGTATATCCATTACTGATTGCAGTAGGTTTGGGATAAAGCGGACAGAATCTCACTATTAAAAATAATAGAAAAATAGCCTATAAAATTTCTAAGTATTCCTGTACCAAATTATGTTTATATTTGCTGTTTCTGATAACATTGCGAAGTTTTAAAAAAAATATACGAAAAATATTAATTTAAGACACTTAAATAGCTTAATTTTCCTTTATTACTTTACTAGATCAAAAGGCATACTTTATACATTTATTACTGATTCTAGAGATTGTTAGAAGACTAAAGAATGATTACGCAGAAACCAATTATGTTCCGAAAGTCAATACATTATCCAGCTGAAAAACGTTTGCACTTTTCATATGGCGTTTGATATAGCTGATGTTTTTAGTTAGAATTTATTTCGCATGATCGTCAAATTCCGAATTTATCCGACGCGAACCTCAGCATTCTTTAGTTTGTAACGACCTCTACTAATTTTGCGATAAAGTTAACAGATTCCATTATTAAAGAAATAGACAAATAATGATTCTATGGCATTTAAACAGCCTATAATTTCCCAAGTATCCCTGCACCTAAAAATCACTTAGGGTTCATATTCACACGAAATTGGGTAAAGTATCACCGATAAGCACGAGCGGTTATTAATTACGACAAATCAAAGATAGATCGATACATATGGGGTTTGCTATGGGCGACTGAATATTTTAAATTTAACATTTTAAGAGAAAAAGAAAATGTAATCTTTTTCATTTTTTTTTTTATGATTAAAAACTTTCGAAAACGGTCCTTAATTCATCACTTGATTCGTGTAGACTGAGTTGCAAATGCGAGAGCGTAAATTAAAATTTTCACTAGACGTTCTTTTGTTACACATAATAATTATAACACGTTAGTAGCAATAGATTATTGTTTCCGTTTTGGTAAAATCACATGCGCGAAATTGTATTTTTGTTTGTTGGTTTTAACGCTAGTTTCCCATAATAATAGTGGTCGTAAACGAACATACCAATAACCACCAATGTCTTGGTTCTAATCCACGGTGGTATACGTGCCAGTAACCAAATTGAAGAATTAATATACTCTATCGTAAGTAGGTATTTGTAACTGTAAAATCTAGATAAGCAATTCAATAAACTGGTGTAAAAATATCTTGCAAGACGTTACATCTAATTAATTAACGATATCCAAATCGCATAGAACTGTCTTTTGATAACATAAGCTAATCATTTGTAATGTAATTACCAATACACTATCGCACAAACACAATTATTACTTTGAAATCTGTTTAAATAACCAGTGTTAGTATTTGTACGGCATTTCTATTAAACGTAATATGATCTCCGAATATTTATTTTTATTATACTTGATAGTGCTTGAAAATTATCGAACACGTGACTAGATGATGTTGACAAAAGCCCCGAACTATACATTTCATCCGCTCTTGATGAACCGCTTTAACGCTGTTAAATTAACTTTTTCTTTTGTTTTAAATGTAGAGCAATATGTAAAGGAATGTAGGTTAGGCGCAGGTGCCGTCGAACCTTCCGCGGTCACTCATACTTTTCCGTCTGCTTGCCAGGTGTGCTATCGGTCAACCCTTGTCCCTTTGTAACCTTGACTATTTTTCACCTTACAATTGTAATGATTTTCAGGGTAGTTGGTTCAGAAAGCTTATTTGGGACTGTATGTTTACGAACTGACTTCTTTTTATATGTAATTTACTGTAACTGTACGAATGTATTTACGTATTAGATGAAAATTTGCTTTTATTCACGGTACAATTGTGTATGTGTACATTCATTTGGGTCGGTGGGTGGGTGTGTGTGTTAAACTGCTTTTCATTTTCGCCATTACTCGATCGTTTAATTTTGTAGCACTTTAACCTGAGTTAATGACACTGTTGTATTAGAATATTGAACTTTTTCATTGTTTTTTTTTACTTTGATTTCTAAATTTCTTCTTGACTAATAAACTGGGTTTTCTTAAATATTATTTCCCTGTTTGTAATTAACGTATTGAATAATCAATGCGCAAAGTTGTTAATTACAAGCTGAGTCATTTTATTGTTTACCTACCCCAATATGATGCAAAACTTAATCTCATCCATTTGTATCTCATTCTATCAACACAGAGCTATCTACCAAAAGACGGCCAATAATTTTTTATCAGGTTTGAGTTTTGCAAGTAATTCAATATTAGACTTTTAATTATTGCGACGAAAGTCAATGCTATGCAAACAAATAACTTTCGTAAGATTATCATTATTTCCAGTAAGGTCAAGATAACGTTATCAGTTAACTTTTCTAAAGATTTGTATCACTACGAATAAGTTCAATATTATGCTCTTAAAGTTTTTATATCCATTTCATTATGGAGAGTAACTTCGAATTATGCTTTTAAGCACAGGGTACCTTGGGACACTACAAAACTAAAAAAGTTTTTTAAGATAAATTTATTTCTATTTCTACTAGTTTTAAGGTAACGCAGCAGATTGTCATTAAAGAAATAGTAGGGCCAGACATACCTATAATTTTTCAAGTAATCCTGAACCAGAAACGTTTTTTTTTCGTGTCTGAAACTTTGCGGTAAAGCTAGCAGAACCTCAATATATACAAAAATATAACAGAAAGGACGAGAAAATTAATACTTAGATATTTACATAACCTATAATTTTACATGCTCTCCGGCACTAAAACCCAAACCCCTTAATTAAAATTGATAATTGTGTTTTGCGGTGAAGCTAGCAGAATGTGCATTCAAAAAACAAGGGACAGAATTCTTCGATATTTAAATAACCTATAATTATGAGTTGTGTCATACTGTCGTAAAAGGAAAGGAACGGTCACGTATTTCATTCCCTCCCCAAGGGGGGAGCGGGCTGTTTGAGCTTTCCAAGCTCCTTCAGCCACAATCAATGATTCCCAGCAGACATACATACATTACGTATATATGCATGGTGGGATTAAGGATGAGTGTGGTCAGGATAGGATCGGAAGGAACGGAGTTAGGGTTCTGAGGGGGAAAATACTACCCCAGCATTCGCCTAACTAGCCGCACATGGTGTGCATATACGCAGTGACTATGCTGCTACAAGTGTATGCAACCCCTGCAAAACACATTATACAAGGTAGACGGTAACGGGAATCGAACCCATTACCTCTTGAATGCTAAGCAGGTAGTGTCACCACTAGACTACCAGCTCGGCACCATATTGTCGTAATAAATCATAGCATACTATACATTACAGAGTCAGAAAAAATTCAAATATACCGTCTACATTTAACTCGCTAAATAATGGGATCATTGATAACACCTATTGCATTTATTTACTCCTTATCATACCTGCGAAATTTAATAAAAAATGACAATAACAGGGACAATTTTATATATGAGGTAAACATCACGTAAGTCATGAACTAGGCTCAACAAAATCAAAAACAAAATTTAAATACTGTTCTTATAAAACCCGTTTTTATAATTAGATGCTATAATACTGGTAAACATGATTTAAATTTGATTTATTTTTCATTCAATCATCTTGATTTCGCCTTGACATTGTTTATTCATTTGTTATATGTTTTTTGTAATTTTAGCAAAAAATGGAAGAAATGATAATGGTGGAAGTGATATAAAATGTATTTATTTTATTCCGCAATGTTTGAATAACATTTTTGAAAATGAACATTACACATGCCACACACATTTTTTTTTTTTATTTTAATTGACGATATTGTTAACATGGAAACATATTTGATAGTTTTAAGACCAGTACATTTGTTATATGTTTTTTGTAATTTTAGCAAAAAATGGAAGAAATGATAATGGTGGAAGTGATATAAAATGTATTTATTTTATTCCGCAATGTTTGAATAACATTTTTGAAAATGAACCTTACACATGCCACACACATTTTTTTTTTAATTTTAATTGACGATATTGTTAACATGGAAACATATTTGATAGTTTTAAGACCAGTACATTTGTTATATGTTTTTTGTAATTTTAGCAAAAAATGGAAGAAATGATAATGGTGGAAGTGATATAAAATGTATTTATTTTATTCCGCAATGTTTGAATAACATTTTTGAAAATGAACATTACACATGCCACACACATTTTTTTTTTAATTTTAATTGACGATATTGTTAACATGGAAACATATTTGATAGTTTTAAGACCAGTACATTTGTTATATGTTTTTTGTAATTTTAGCAAAAATGGAAGAAATGATAATGGTGGAAGTGATATAAAATGTATTTATTTTATTCCGCAATGTTTGAATAACATTTTGAAAATGAACGTTACACATGCCACACACATTTTTTTTTAAATTTTAATTGACGATATTGTTAACATGGAAACATATTTGATAGTTTTAAGACCAGTACATTTGTTATATGTTTTTTTGTAATTTTAGCAAAAAATGGAAGAAATGATAATGGTGGAAGTGATATAAAATGTATTTATTTTATTCCGCAATGTTTGAATAACATTTTTGAAAATGAACATTACACATGCCACACACATTTTTTTTTAAATTTTAATTGACGATATTGTTAACATGGAAACATATTTGATAGTTTTAAGACCAGTACATTTGTTATATGTTTTTTTGTAATTTTAGCAAAAAATGGAAGAAATGATAATGGTGGAAGTGATATAAAATGTATTTATTTTATTCCGCAATGTTTGAATAACATTTTTGAAAATGAACGTTACACATGCCACACACATTTTTTTTTTAATTTTAATTGACGATATTGTTAACATGGAAACATATTTGATAGTTTTAAGACCAGTACATTTGTTATATGTTTTTGTAATTTTAGCAAAAATGGAAGAAATGATAATGGTGGAAGTGATATAAAATGTATTTATTTTATTCCGCAATGTTTGAATAACATTTTGAAAATGAACCTTACACATGCCACACACATTTTTTTTTTAATTTTAATTGACGATATTGTTAACATGGAAACATATTTGATAGTTTTAAGACCAGTACATTTGTTATATGTTTTTTGTAATTTTAGCAAAAAATGGAAGAAATGATAATGGTGGAAGTGATATAAAATGTATTTATTTTATTCCGCAATGTTTGAATAACATTTTTGAAAATGAACATTACACATGCCACACACATTTTTTTATTTAATGTTAATTGACGATATTGTTAACATGGAAACATATTTGATAGTTTTAAGACCAGTAAAATTAATAGTGACTGCTCACCTTTCGTCTTACGACACTGTCGATATCTAACTCCTAATTTCAACTACGCATTATTAATGTCGTCAGTTAGAAGTAACACTAACTCACCTAACTTCATATTTAATAAAATTAACGTAATTAAACGAAATGTATGTGAAAACGACACATAATTTACAACAACCAGTACATAATCACCCTGTATAAAATTTATAGTAGAAACATTAGTTTTATTGTAAAAATTGTTGGAAATTTAGGTATATTCAGATGTAAGTTTAGGAAGCAGTGGTTTTTGGTCATGAAATAGGGTGGAGTTGGTGTTGCTAAATTTATTGGAAGTTGTAGTATATTATTAAATTTTCAATCAAATGATTTTTATTCTTCTTTATACAGGGTGTCCCGTAAATATTGCAACAAACGTCGGGAGGTGAAAGTATACCTCTACATATGAAAAAAGTTCCCATAAACGTACCCTTCAAGATGCGTCGTTTAATAGATACAAGTCGTTAAAAAAAATTTTTTTTTAATTTTTTTGCCCGTAACTCCTGAAACAATAAAGGTCCATAAAGGAGATATGGAACACGTGAACCTCCTACCTTTTCGCAACCTTCTGCATGTCGCACATTTTGGTTGCTATTACAAATAACCCCACACATAAAGGAAACTCAATAATTAACTTTAACAATCGTGTATTCTATCAAAATTATATACCTATTTTTCCTTTGTTTTATTTTCTCAAAAGCGCTTTAGAAAGATAAAGAGGCGGCAGACGCCTTTTTTAATTAAACAAAACCCAAAATAATGTACCTAAATCAGCAAGTCATCAGCGGCCAACGTAGAAAGTTCAACGCAAAATAAAATGACTAAGCAATTTCGTAAATGTGTTGGTTAAGAATGTTTGAATAAACAAATAAAATAAATAAATCCGGTGACACATACCATATAGCAACCACTTGTTTATTAATTTTTAAATAACCAATAAATTATTACAGACTAATTTAAAATAAAGCACTCAAGTTACACAAGATTACAGGATAAAGGGGGTAAAATCAGTACACGATACTTAGGGCTGCCCTAAATCTCGCTCGACTGAACGATCGACTCGTTTGCCTACGTGAATGGAAATTTACGCTTTTCTCCATCTATATTATTCCTTTCAATAGTCATAAAGGTTAATGCAAAAACTGCCAGCGTGATAAGTTGCCATCGGCACAGCTCTAGCTGGTTTCTTGAAGCAATATTTGCTATTTCAATTGAGCACAGCAACTTCTTACGCCGAATATACATGTACAGGGTGTCCCGTAAATATTGCAACAAACGTCAGCAGGTGAAAGTAAAAAAAGTAAAGAAAAAAAAATTTTCGTTTTTTGCCCGTAACTTCTAAAATATTAAAGGTACATAAATGAGATGTGATTGACACATAAGGAACGACGTGTTGTGCAACGTATGAGGTAATTGTTAAATACGTCGGAGGTGTAGAAAAATTGGAATATGATGAGAAGATACATATCTTATTCCCGGCATTTATTAGTTGCAAATTAGCAATGTAGTAGGTAAGTAGAATTCACAATATTTTAGAAGCGAATTTCAAAAATGACAGTTTAATTTGAAACTTTTCAAATAAACATGAATAATTTTGAACATTTAGCCATGAAGCTGTGCGTTGGTATACAGAACGGTTTCCTAATCATCAACCACCATATCATTCAACTTTTGAAAGAATTCATCGTCGAATAAGAGAATATGGTTCGTTGAAACGTCGTGGTGGTGCTGGTCGTCCAAGAACAATTCGCACGGTCGCTCTTGAAGATGCAATTTTGAACCGAATTAATAATCAGCCCGATACCAGCTTTCGTGCATTGGCTAATTTCGTGAATACTAGCAAATCAACTGATTGGAGAATTGTGCGTACGGAATTACTTTACCCATATCAGATATAGAGGGTTCAAGCAATGACTCCAGCAGATTATCCTCATCGTCTGGATTTTTCCAATTAGTATATTCAACAAAATCGAAATGAACCTTATTTTCTTCGAAGCATTTTGTTTACAGATGAGGCATGTTTTACCAAAGATGGTTATTTCAATAGTGGCAACATTTGGGATTATGAGACTCCCCATGTTATTTCTTTAAGAAAAGATCAACACAATTTTTCCATTTGGGGTGGTATTATCGACAATACCATACTAGGGCGATGTTTGTTGCCTCCAAGACTAAATGATGATTATTATTTGAATTTTCTAAGAACAATTTTACCTGAGTACTTTGACGATTTACCTTTAAACGTTCGCCACAATATGTGGTTTCAACATGATGGGGTACTTGCTTATTTTTATAGGAACGTTAGAGACCATTTGGACCAATTCTTTCCAAATCGTAGAGGATGTTTTCTGGCTTGGCCTGCTAGGTATCCAGATCTCAATCCTCTCGACTTCTTTTTATGGGGACATCTTAAATCATTGGTATATGAAATACCAGTACTAAACCAAGAAGATCTTCTGGCAAGGGTGATAGAAGCATTTGGAGAAATTAGATATAACCCTGGTATGCTTCGAAGAGTGCACCGATCCATGATTCGTCGAACTAATTTATGCATTGAGTAAAATGGAGCGCATTCTGAGAATCTTTTGTAATTTTAAATTTTTAAATAAAATGATTCCTCATTTTATCGCTATTATTGTGCATCAAACAGAGATCGACTCTTTAGGTGCATCATCTTATAATATTCCAATTTTCCCGAAAACTATATAGGTAGCGGGCCGCGAAAATTTTATTATTGTAATAAACGTTTGTCAAATTGACATTGCTACCGCCATAGAAAAGATAATTAGTAGATTTTTAATAAATTTAATTAATTTGCTAATGTTTTCGGAATATTTTATTTTATGTTTTATGTAAGAAATGTGGGAATGTATGTAAATGATATTTGAGTAAAGGTTGAACAGAAAAAAGGAACATATATTAGGGTAGAAAAACAGGTGTTCTGCCGAAACTGGCGTGACGAATTGTTGAAAATTTCTATAAGCGCGCTTTTGATGTATAAATGTTACTGATTTAATAATTAATTACAGAGGAACAGCGCGAATCCAAAGGAATATTTGTTTAGTACGTTGAAACTTGAGACCTAAATGCAGCGCTTGCTACGGACGAATGTATATTTTTAAAATTAAGATGTTCAATAATTAATACGAAACTGTTCCAACGTAATAATTTTTCGTTTTTTTTTATTACTTTTGAAAAACGGGGGTTGTTTTTCGCAAGTGTAAATAGGTATTTTTATATTAATGAAAGCTCGCTACAAATAATTTTACAAGCGTACGTAACGTATTAAAAATCAAACAATGCCTTGCAAAGGTATCTCACTCGCACGCGGGCTCATTAAGCTTAAATCTGCTAAAATAAACGACAGTACAGTACATGTTTGATCATAATTGTAATTAATTAATCCTAAAAGTAAACAATTAATGTCGGGAGAGCTAACAGGATCATTATCGTTATTTATTGTTACCCTTCAATTGAATAAAAAAAAAGAAACTTAGAGGATGGAAACGTTTAAGTTGCCACAGTTCGCGACAATAATAAAACAGATTTGATAAATACATATTAAATTAAATAACAAAGAAATAATTATAATTCGGAAAGCTAAATTAAAAATACTTGAATCATTTGGTCGCAAATAAATAACAGCATCCGGTGACAGGCACGAGAGCCAGGAATCGCGTAGAGAGCAATCTAGTTAAAACGTGATGTGATTGAAAGGTATGTAAGTGAAAAATGTATATGTATATATGTACATTTAGCTATCCATACAGTAAGTATACACTCTATTATTTATATCTTTCTTGCCTCTGTCTATATTCCTACTCCTGACTTCCTTACGTGTCGAGGCAGTAGACAAATAACTGCCCGGTAGTAGGCGATACCGTTAGTATGGAATGCTACATCGTCAGGGGCATGATTTGGCCTGTAACCGGTCTGCTCGCTATGGTATTACTCAAGAGAAAAACACAATTGCCTCGGATCGACCTGGTTACAAGGGGCGGTCAAGGTCGAAACAGACAGGCCCCGTTGCTGACGACTGTGCAAGGAATAAATGGCGAGAGGTATGCATGGTAAAGAATTTGAAATTGCGAATGTAATGTACAAAAGACACCTTGATATACTGTGTGTATCGGAGACAAAGCGCAAAGGAAAGGATGCTGTGGAGACAGAGGCTGCCAGACTAAAGTTTTCTTTGGCCGATACTTTAGGTTAGGAACAAGATATCTAAATTCGGTTTTCGCGAGCTTGTTTAGGCATCATTTAGCTACTTGTTCATGAAAAAAGTCATACCAATGCGTTTAATTTTTTTGCGAAAATTAACCGTTTCTGTCGGAATGTCGAACAACGCCCTCTAGCGACGACATGTGAAACTAACAAAACTTCAATTATTTTAACATCTGTAGCCCAAGAATAGCTCTTTTCAATGCGCCCAAGTTTGTGAAAATCGGATTAGCCGTTTCGAAGATACGGGGGGTGATTTAAGGAAACCTTTGAATACCCCCCACCACTTTATTTTTATAGACACGTCAAAAAGTGCCAAACAAAAAAAGTTCAGATTATCCTCGACTTCAAAGATCAGTTATTTTTTATTAGGTTAATAGAGAAGAATTCACAGAAACATCACATTCAAGATTGCAGTTACGCCCCCTAGCGGCCATTTCAGAATTTTTGTAATGGCCGTTTTAGTAATAATTTTTTTTGCGCAAGCCTCTACGATGGATAGTTTCCAAGATACAGTACCTCGCATTCTTAGGCCTACATTAAGGGCAACTTGAGTATAACATAGTATGTTTGAAATCATTACTTGTTAATTGACTGCATGATTCCGTTGCATTAAAAAGAGCATTATAAAAAGCCAAAATCTATAATAGAATCTGCTGCTAACTTCACATCAGTAAGTGTTTCCTTCATAATGTAGTAATGTAGTATATATACAACGCAGACAAAAGGCCTAACGTAGGCCACCTCCACCCCACGCGAAATTTATATAGCGCCATCAGTGTAAGGGCCTACAAGTACTAAATTTACAAGATACGTTAATTAAAAGGAAGTAAGAAAAAACATCAGCCGTCAATTCGCTGTTAGGAGCATTATTATCAGTGAAGTATCATTAAATAATACAACAGTCACTGGTAATGCGCCATTATTTTGTTATTCAGGTATTAATCGGTAATATCATTTTTTGTTAAAATAGGTATTTCCCGGTTACTTCCGATGCACCGAAAACTTGTTTTCCCGCACTACAGTGTTTTCTACTTTTCAACAGAAACTAGGGTAATTACGTTGTATGGTTGGTAACAGAATTGAAATGCTGCTGATATAACGGACGCGACAAGGCATTTTGATATAGATATATATTTATTACTATTTATGTTAATATTTTACATTTTAAAACAAATACTAATTAAAATGTAATCACTCATTCGTCACAAATTTAACGAAAATTATTAAAAAAAATGGCTACTCAACGTTTGAATTTTTGTTGACACGTAACCATAACAATAATGCAACATTACAATGCCGGCTATGCTACCGATCCATTTAGAATAAAAAGCCAAACAATGTTAAATTATTTGTTTTTAATTTTATTAATTTATTCGTTACAAAAAAACTTTGTAGCTAACTTGTTCGAAATATATTTTCCTGAATTCGCACTAAATGCAGGTCGTGCTGCAAACAAAATGCTCATGCGGGAAAATTAACTTTCCGAATTAGTTAGGTAAATAACTATTAGCATTCCTATACAAGTTTTGGATATGTGGTTTACCTCTGGCCGGACACCAATCATGGCTTAGCAAGCAATATGGCATTAATTGAATTGACGTATTAAACAAAAATTTAAAATAGTGTTTTATATAATTAAGGAACTATCGGGTTGTTCGGAAAGTAATTTCGTTTTTTTTTCTGTGAAAATGAAAGATAATTTTCGTATAATGAATAAATATTTTATTAAATTATATATTGGTCCAATACCTTTTGCCATATTTCTGGTAGTAGCATGATTCCGCGCTCAAAAAATGTTTGCTCTTTGCTGGCAAAAAATTGATCTAGGTGATTTTACTGTTTAAAAAATGTTGTAGTGACCGGAACAAATAATAATACGAAGGTTCCAGATCTGGAGAATATGGTGGGTGTGCCAGTGTATCCCCTTCAAGCTGTACAAGCTTTTGGCGAGTTACAGGTCTCGCATTATCTTGATGGAACACTCCACTTTTCTCTTGATTAATTCTGACCTTTTCTGTTGAAGTGCATCATTCAGTTTGTCCAGCTGATGACAGTAGACTTCCGAATTAATTGCTGTGTTATTCGGTAACAGCTCAAAAAAAAAGGATTCCTTTGAAATCCCACCAAACAGACAGAATCACCCTTTTTTGATAGATATTGGCTTTCGAAATGCTTTGAGCCGGTTCATCTTTTTTGCTTCATGATCTCTTGCATTTGATATTGTTATATACAACCGATTTTTCGTCCCCAGTAAAGATGGGCTTCAAAATGATTATTTTCGTGACGTTTGAGAAGCAAGTCACAGACGTCAACACGACGGCACAAATTTCTCTTCGTGAGAACATGGGGAACCAGGCCTTTCAAGTGGTCATAAATGGTTAAATTTGATAAATTTAACCTCTTACCGATCTCACGTATCGTTATTCGTCGGTTTGCATCAACTAATGCCTTTATTGTGTCTTTATCCGCTTCAACCGGCCTTCCAGAACGTGGTGCATCTTCGACATCAAAATTGCCGGATCGAAATTTTGCAAACCAGTTCTGGCACTGGCGTACTCTCAATACATCTTCTCCATACACATCGGTTAATTTCTTTCTCGCTTGAACAGCATTTTTACCTTTTAAATATGACGAAAATGCTGCTTTTTGCTCTCCATATTTAAAAGGGCACCAAACAAAAATGCTGCGTAGAATCAATTGCACTTTTTCACTCACAAGCCTTGCTATATCAGCTGATTATGCGAAACAATACAATTAAATCCTCTGTCAGGAAAAAAACGAAATTACTTTCCGAACAACCTTATACTTTTAATTCCGCGAGTGAAGTCGAACACTACAATCACTTGAGGGGTTAAAAGATTCCTAAGTTCAACAGTACGCATGCTATTTTTTGTCATTCCGAGATTAAATATACCAAAATTCGTTCCGGAGTTTTAAAATTCCAGATGCGAAATTGCGGGCGATTCGTCATTAGGAATCTATTTAGATATATATCTAGGTTTATTTGTTGTCAAGGTTTTGCTTCACATTATGTCCCAAAGGATTAAAAGTTACTTTTAATCCCTACAGACTAAAATTGATACTTCAGTCTATAGAAACAGTACATTTAATCTCGGAATAACCAAAAATAAATAATTTATGTAAATTTTGGACATAAAGAGTACTATTATTATGATTATATGTAGTTAGGTGGCATTGTTGCAAATAGCATAGTTGGTGGCATTATCTGGCAGTACTGCTAAAAAACTTATTGATGAAAAAACTGTAAACAGATTAATCATCACACAAAATTGATTACATCATGAAAAACTAATATCGTGCAAGAATAGATATCACCACCGCATACCAACAATGGTGTAGTCGGGGGTATACGCGGGTATACGGCGTATAACAACCTTTTTACTAAAGACAAATGCGTATAACCACTTATTTGGTATAGAAAATAGAGGGTATACGAATACGCTTCTGTTTTATAGTAGGTTTATTGGAAAATGTTTTCTTATCAAATCGTTGTTGTATTCAGTTTCAAAGTGATGTTAATTTTTAGGCTATTTACACACACATCGACTTTGGACGTACGATAGAAGTTCGTACGAACTTTTATCGATTTAAAGTAGCGTTCAGACCTGTCGATTTTATTATCGTGGACGTACATTTTTAACGATATTTGCTTCAGTTGCTTGTCAGCATGAATCCTTTTAAGGCTCGTGTTGTTGCTATGTGGTTGTTGCACCGTCGGCGGAGACGAAGGCGTAAAACCAGAAATCAGTGGGTTCATCCTATTAACCAAAGAAGATCAGATGCAGGGATTTGGCACACGCTTTATGAACAACTTCGAAGTGACCAGGACAAGTTTTTTAATTATTTTAGAATGCCAACAGCAAGCTTTGATGAATTACATGAGAAGTTGCGAAGTGCGATTAGCCACCAAAATACTAAAATGAGAAATAGCACAACGTCAGTGGAAAGACTTGCTGTAGCATTAAGGTAATCAAATTCTTATTATATCTTGATTTTATAGTAATAATTATATAATGTATATTAGTGTATTAAGGGAACAAACTTAAGTGTGTCATAGGGTTTTTTTATTTTTTGCGGGAGGAGGTTAAGATTGATGAATACAAAATTTGCACTATTACTAATCTTTATAGTTACTTGACGACTTAGGAAGTTTTGTCAGATGTAAATAATACACAATGCAGTTTTTCAATACTAAACTTATATTTCATAAGGTTGTAAACAAGAAAACATAATTACAAGAAATCAGTTGACACTGTATGAAAAGTCTACGTTTTCAGAGGACTCAGACCAAGCGGTAGGTGAAAACGTTCCTGTGTTACTGTCGGTTGGTGACTAGGCAAAATTGTCGAAAGTATTTGAAGTGTGTGCTTGATTGAGGAATTCGGAGAATGTAGTTTGCTGAGGAGGTTGAGAGTGAGAAGCTTGGGAAGGAGGTGGTTGAATGGTAAGAGGTTGTGTGAAAGCAGGTTGAGGGTAGTGAGGTTGAGCGTGAGAAGATTGGGAAGGAGGTGGTTGAATGGTAAGACGTTGTGTGAAAGCAGGTTGAGGGTAGTGAGGTTGAGCGTGAGAAGATTGGGAAGGAGGTGGTTCAATGGTAAGAGGTTGTGAGAAAGCAGGTTGAGGGTAGTGAGATTGAGCGTGAGGTGCAACATTGTTGAGAATGTAGCGGAATTGGTGGCGGTTGAGCCATCCTCTTCCTTTCAGTTATTTTTGAAATTGTCTGGAGGACGTTCATTTGAAACTCTAGAGTTTCGCTCTGATCGAATGATTTTAAATACGCAACAGGCTATGTTAAAATGAAGTATGGCTGCCTGGTTATTATTCTGGCTGTTGCAGGGCTTTCAACATTTGCAGTTCTAGTTCATCAGGCTTTTGTCTTTTTCGATTTGCAATTCTCTGAGTTCGTGGGGCAGTAACTTCAGTAACTCCTTCCGTTACTTCCTCGGGCTGCTCGTTCACCGCTTCTGGATTTTCCGCTGCAACTGAGTCATCCAAACTCTCAGCTGTAGCTCTCGATTCGTGGCATTTCTGCAAAAACTGCATCTGATCATTGAATACGTATTTCTTCACTGCTACGGCTCCTGCCCCGCTTTTCTTGTTACTTTGGACTCTCCTTCTGGATTTAGAAAATGCATCGCTGAGATTGGTCCATCTTCTAGTTACTTCTTCACCTGTGGAAATAAAACAATATAATAGGAACAAACTAGTGTTTTTTAGGAATTACTTCAAGAAATAATTCAGTAAATTGCATATAAATACAAACGAAAAAAATGATCCAATGTTTTTTGGCGTCTTAATGAAGAGCGAGTTCCTTTTTTTTATAAAACCTTATAAATTGAAAACCATTTACAATAAAAAAAAATTTACTTTGTAAACACGTTATGTTGTTGGGTCAGTATTAAATAAATAATAATAAACCTGTTTCATGGTTTTGATAAAATTTTGTAACTGGCTTAAATTAATATAGAAATACATATTTATAAATTTGAAATTCGTCGCAGGTTTGCTGCGATGAAGTATTTAATTTTGCTATATCTTTCATTCTGACCAAACAAGTAGAAGACATCTGCTACGTTTTACTGTACAGTTTTATAAAACTTTATAACAATATCTCACTTGTTTTTTTTTATAAAGATTGATGTATCAGTAATGTGGGCTTGCAAATTTTTAGGTATTTCGCAAGCAGATTTACATTTACTGATCTCCATTATTCGTATAGAATGGGTGTCTCAACTATACGATCCATTGTAGAAGAGGTGAGCAAAGCTATTTGGACAGCCCTGAGGAAACAGTGTATGCCTGAACTTACTAAAGAAAAGTGGGAAGCTATAGCATCGGGGTATGAAATGAGTGCCCAGTTTAGGCGCAGTAGATGGGAAACACATCCGCATTATTAGCCCAATACATAGTGGTTCTATGTATTACAATTATTAAGAGTATTATTCTGTAGTCTTATTGGCAGTTGTAGACGCGACTTACAGATTTGTTTATGTTCATGTGGGAAACTATGGCAAGGAATGCGATTCATCAATTTTCAAAGACTCCACCCTGTGGAAATCCACAGAATCTAATAAGTTGGAATTGCCTGACGAGAAGTGTCTTCCAGGAAGTGAGAATCCAAAGTTGCCATATTTCTTCGTCGGTGACGAACCAATGGCCTCAACAAACATTTAATGCGTCCATTTGGTGGAACACACCTAACATTAAAGAAAAGAATTTTTAACTACAGGCTGTGTAGAGCTAGACGATATGTGGAGTGTGGATTTGGAATTTTGACAAATAAGTGGCGTATCTTCCATAGGCCCCTTAATGTAGAACCAGAATTTGCAGTGCACATTATTAAATCTTGTGTTGTACTCCACAACTTTGTCCGCGATAGGGACGGCTACTTGCCTGAGGACACAACAACAATTATCGGCCTCGAAGATTTACCTCGTGATAATACAGCACGAGGAGGACTCCTAGCAAACTCCACAAGAAATATTTTAAGTGATTACTTCCTAACAAATGTTGGATCTGTTCCATGGCAGATGAACAAAATTTAATATCCTAGGTTTTTTCGGAAAAAACTATTAACTTTTTGGACAAATAGTAATGTACATGACTTAGTTGTATATAAATAAAACAAGGTTTGGCTATGAAGATTTATAACATTAAGTACAGAAATATGTGCTTATTTTTTGTGTTTTTATAATCTTGTAATATTTCCGATATATATTTTTTCTTTTAAAATTTGTATTGCTTAAAACTACCATGTGTCACAACCCTTTTTAATCAATAATAATAATATTACATACGTTTTAACTTGCTCTCCAAAACCATTACAATAATCAGTATATACAGATTGTTTTATAATTTTAATTTGAAGCTACATGTTTTTAATTAATTAGGTTACAGGAAGATGAATATACAGCTTTAAAAATCGTCATAAACTGAATCTGAATGTGTATGTACTTTTAACTGAAGTTGTAAAAAAATTCAGCACTTACCATATTGGTTTTTTTCTTTATCCTCCAACTCTTCGAATTTACTATTCAGCTCATTACAGACCTCTCTCCAGGCATTTCTTGTGGCAACTCTGTCTTTATGGTTATCTAATGTTTTGTCCCAAAGAATTGGCCTAGCTTCTACTAATGAAATAAAGAGTTCATTGTCAATAGTTTCAACCACTGTTTAATAGAATACAGAACTTCTTACAAACAAAACACAAATTGAACTTAAAAAAAAACAACTACTGTATAAACTTGTAAAACCAAAAAACGAAATAATTTCACCAAAACTTTGACTGTAGCAAAAAACTGAAATAAACTTATCGACCTTAACCTCAAATAAACTGCCTTGCCTGATGGCAGTCGAAACGCAACTAGACAAGCGAAGCGGACGTACGAACAAAATTCGATGTGTGAAGACGCGTGTTTGGTCACGTACGCCACTGTCTTCACGACCACTACACGGCGTTCGTATATAGCCGAGACAATGGACGACCGCTACACGTGGTCCGTGCGATGCCGTTTGAGGATCGATGTGTGTGTAAAGACACATTCATTTCTTTGCGCCATTATTGGAATCTGGTCGCACGAACCTTTATCGTACGTTCAAAATCGATGCGTGTAGCTAGCCTTAAGCATTGAAAGTGTTAGTCACTCTCATTATCAGCGCCCGTCTACTCGATTCATTAGTCCTCGACAACGTCTCGTGCTTATTTATGCGCTGACTGAATTCTACATTTTCTTTATTTTTATTTTTTTGTTTAGGAAAAGAAAATGAAACGCCAAACTAGTTTACTAAATTTTTTAAACGTTAAAGTTCAGTGAAAGTTAGTGAAAACGATCAACGTAGTAGTGACTGTGAGGTAGATAATGCAGTTACATATGATACGGGTGTCTTTGTTGCGCCTGAACCCATGGTTTATTGCTTCAAGTGGAAAGCTAGGATGTGGCGTGTGCCGGGAAATAAATTTACAGGTACCTACTACCTACAGATTTATTATATTTTCATTGTTTCTATTACTATTAGACGTTAAACAGATTTCAAAATGACCTTGTTATGTTAAGTATGTACAAATTTATGTTGCATTACTATTTACTATTTACTAGTACTAATTGTAGATTCTTTATGAAAATCGTTAGGTAGCTCCGTATTGTTCTTCTAAGGGATGATTTTTGTTTAATGAAATTGCTATTTTATTACAAACTAGCCGGTTCTATGTGTATTTCGTTCTTTTATTTCACAATGTCAATTACCTTCTGTTCTTTTTAGATGTAAAAACTAAGAAGAAAGGCTGTTTGCAATTATACGGATATTTTTTTCGCTTTAATTTACTATCTACTTCTCGAGTACACGTTATTTAAGGTTAGGTTTTGTTTCTAAAGTTGTGTAGAAGCGGCAGCGGTCTAAAACAATAAAATTAGTTATTAATTATACAATTAATTCGTTAATTCAATCTTACCTTTCGTAAATTTCTCTGAAAGTCCATCTAATCTCATGCTTGATACAAACTAAATGTAGCTCAGAATTGTCATTTGTTAGTTTTCACATTGTTGGTACAGTTGTCAGCATAAGAAAAATAACAATTCCTTTGCACACCTAGGTGTGTAAAATCAAAAATGAGACTTACAATCCCCAAATGAAGAGAGCAAGCCTTCTTTTCAAACCGGCCGGAGAAAAATATCTAGAATATAACCCTTGATCTAAAGAAAAGTTTATGTTAACTTCAAATTCTAAAAATAGTATATGTTAAATAATCAACATTGTAAACAAGACATTAGTTGAGTTTTAATGATAATGAAATCTAAATAACATAATTAAATATTCGATAAGTCAGGTAGCTCCTAATTCCTAAAACGATTACGGTATTTTCCAGGGATTTCAAAGACCAAGGTACAGCCTCATCTCCAGAATGGTGTGGATCAAAAGTAGAACCATCGTTAAATGAAAATCGTTCCACTCAAATGAGTAACTTGCGAGTAAAAATTAAAAAACATGCTGAATCAAGAGCTCATCGGCTTGCAGAAGATATTAAACACAAAGCAGCGAAAGACTGTTGCCGACTTAATACGAAAAGAATCTAAACAAGTAGATAATGCAACTGTTAGAGTTTTTCGGACAGTGTATTAGTTGGCCAAATCAAACAGACCATTTACTGACTTGGAAGGTTTAATAAACCTTCAGGAACGTAACGATATTAATTTAGGTACGATTCTGCATTCAAGATATAGCGCTACTCAAATTGTGAAACACATTTCTAAGGAAATGAATAAAAGGCTGACTATGCACATAGTCCAGAACAAAGCCAAATTTTCAGTTTTAGTTGACGAGTCTTCGAACACACGGACGAAAAAGCATACTTATTATTTATGTATGTGTTGTTTTATCAGTCCAACCTATTTTTATGTTGTTGGATTTGGTAGAACTAGCCGACCAAGGCGCTGAACATATAACCGATACTTTAATTAAGGCACTCAACCAAAATGGGTATACAAATGATTATTTGTCATAAAACTGGGTATCGGTTGTGTCTGATGGGGCAAGCGTGATGACTGGAAAAAATCTGGTGTTGCTTCCCGTATTACATCGAAATTTTCTGCTATTTTGAGTTGACATTGTATGAGCCATAGATTGGAATTAGCTGTAGGAGACGCTCTGAAAACCGTGACTGCAACAAATTATTTTCAAGCATTTTTAGATTGTGTTTACTTTTTATACAGTCAGTCCAATAAAAACGAGGAAGAACTAAGGAAATACGCAGCAGAACTTGAACTTCAGATTCTTAAAATTGGCAGAATATTTGACACTCGTTGGTTAGCAAGCAGTTATAGAATCGTTGAAGCCATTTAGAGAAATTTTCCAGCACTTTATATGCATTTTACAACAGCCGCCAAAGACTTATCACGGGATGGTAGAACAAGGCAGAAGTTTAAGGGTCTGGCTGGAAAATTTGTAAAGAACCAGCGTCCTTTACGTATGCTTTTTAGCATAAATTATTTGCGGACCATCCTATATCTAAAATTTCAAAAGTTTACGCGATATTGCACAACGAATAATTTATTAATCACCGCTGACGTGTATTTCTAAAAACCCGTAAGTTTTTGCACGTCAGAACGATTACAACCAATCGCAGGACGGCATCCCCCGCACGGTAGCCGCGAAGCCGCCCACAAATGCACCTTTATAAACCCGCGACGCGCGTGAAAAAAAAGGGAAGAATCGAAGTAGATTCAAGTCAAGCCGATACCCGGCCGCCGCCACCGTACCGTTTGCTTCGTGTAAGCACCGACCTGTTATTCACCGTCGAGGAGTCCATCGCGATCGTGTGATAACGCGCACCACCTCGCACCGGGCAACCTAAAGTTTAATCCTGTACTGCCATTGATAGACACGTAAATTGTAAAGTTATAGAATCTGACAATTTACAATCAAACACTACAGAACGTAAATAACGCCGGGCTGAGTCTCCAGGAGTTATACCAAGTACACTAACACCTAGAGTGCGACGCAGGGTAGATCCCGACGTCACTCGCAAATACAAAGTACACTAACACCTAGAGTGCCACGCAGGGTAGATCCCGACGTCACTCGCAAATACTTGAGGGTGAAGGGTTGTTACAGGGCTGTAAAGACCTGCGACCTTTCTCTTAGTCTATCCAGTTAAGACAGGCCGTCGCCTACGTCTTCTGAGTATAAACTGAGATCCCGCTCGAAACTCATACATACAGACCAACACAATAACCATACACGGTGTCTTTAATCGCAGGAGAGTACACCCGAAACCTGTTGTATAAATTTGTAGTCAATATAACCATCGCAAACACCTAGTGTGATATCGTTTGTAAATAAATTAGATAGTAGGTAAATTATCCAATATTTACCTTAAACCTATTAAAGTCGTTTTAGAGTAGTTTTAATATCAAGTATTTTGTTCCCTTGATTGATGGTAGATAATTAGACTTAGTATCGAAATCCGTAATTAATTCCGTTAGATAAATAATCTAATTGCCTAATCAAACCGGTTATAATTAAAGAAAGACAGTCCCGAGATCTCGCATTTGCATACGCGCATTTCGCGTGTATTATTTCCTGGGAGTACGACATACTCGCTTAAGCTCTCCAGAGTTACTGAAGGATAAGCACGATATTGATTTTCTCAGTCCCCGAAACGATTCGAGTTCATTGCGCTGGCGCCTCCGACCAAAAACGGTATCGAGACTACCACTCCCGCTTCTGTAAATACAGGACCGTAACATAAATTTTACGTATTAGGTAAGGAGTAGATTAAATAATATCTCTGTTCACAGAAGCGACTACGCACACAGTAACTAGCCGCCCACAAGGATAACGAGAGTGAGGAGCCGCCAGGACCAAGAAGCCCCAATACATTTTGAGTTGATGTTAATTCCAGTTTTTATTATATTGTTAACTTTATTTAATATACGTTATAAACCGATTTAAGAGATTTATTTAAGGTGATAGTGTTAAGCCTATCCAGTACTTAATACGAACCACACCCCGTTTATAAAATAAATTATAAACACGATTGAGCAAAGCCGAGGCAAAATAAAACCGCGTTGGGTTACCAAACCAGAAGGCGCGTAAATAATAATCATTTAATTAAAAAAGTAATAGGGAGGCATTACAAATTAAGTAGTCCTGAATTTTTAAAAAACATAAGAATCATGTACGATTGTTTTAAAAGAATTAGGAAATTTATCTTTAGAACTGCAACGCCGAAATACAACCCTAAAGTGAGCAGACGAATGCATAAAAAGAACAATAAGGGTATTAGAATCTTTCAAAACTGAACCAGGTGAGTAAATGACAAAAGTATTAACAGCCATTGAAGCCGGCAACTTTAAACAAATAGTACTAAAAAAAAACAAGGTTCAGGAAATTAACTCTAGGCAATTTCTACAAAGTTTAATTGATAATATGAAAAGACGACTAACAGATGATCAGAGTTCTGTTCTAGTGGACTTACAGATATTAGAAAAATCGTCTTGGCATGACAATACGTCTATTAGATTTGGTGAGAATGAAATCAAAAGATTATGTACAAGATTTAACTTGCGGAAAGCCATTAATGGAATGAGGGAATATGTTGAGGCTAATGAATCTCTACCAGAAGATCTACAAGATCTTCAGAGATTAGTTAAAACATTTCCATGTAGTACAGCAGAATGAGAGAGGATTTTCTGCAATGAATTTAATAATGACCAAACTGCGTTCATCATTATTAATTGAAAATATCAGTAATTTAATCACAATTAAAATTAATGGACCACCCCTCATTGCATTTAATCCAGTCATGGTTAACAAAACACAGAAGTGCTACTTACTGATAACCAATCTAGAAGAGTTTGTCAGAAACCGAATATAGATGAAGATGCAATAAAGGAGTTGTGGACAGTATTATAATAAGCCTAACCTAATAATCAAACTTTAAAATCGTTTGTTGTTTCATAGTCATAAATAATGTACTCGTGCAGAAATGTAGCATTCAGAAGACATGCATTTCGTTAGATATAGATGTATTCTTATCACTACTACGACATAAGTTGACGTTTGTGTAATAAAATAGATTTTAAATGTATTTATTTTTACCCCCACCCGGTCATAAGCGTATACCCACCTTTTACATTACCACTACACCACTGCATACCAAGAATGTAATGGTTCACATAAAATGTAATATTATGCAACCTCGTTCTATTTTCCTCTACATAAATGCAATTTGTCTATTTATATTGTTATATGTTGTATATAGAGTAAGTACGCTTTTACTTTTCAATATTAAACAAATATACCAAATAAAAACAAAACAATTGGTTTAATGGGTAAAATGTTTATTAAAACAAATTTTTTTATCTGTACAAAGTTTTCTCGCCTGTTTATTTTTTCGGAATAAACCAGTTAGCCTTTTACGTTTTTGTTTTTTTTTTTGAACATACAAACAGTCGGAGTGCTTAAAATATTCCTGTTTTCACAAAAATAAATAACGAATAAAAAAATCATAGACAAGCGCCCTCTAAACAATCATAATATTTTAACCATTGTACCAACTTAATTCTGAATTAAAAATTAGTAAATTTCTACTTGTATAAAATTTTAATATCTTATTATCTGGTTCGGGGTTATTCTTGAAGGTCATTATGTTCATTCGTAAATTTTTTAAACCTGTTTAGTTGTACTAGGGGCGGAGCATGTTCTTTAATCCCGTTTTCATTAATTAATGATAAAATATGTTGTTTTTGCACGCGCAAGTTCATCTTTCCTTCCGTTGACTCTACGGCCGAGAGCGTATTTGCAATTACAAAGCTGTTTACCTTTACATGAACCCACTGCTTAGGTATATTAAACAATTCTGCTCATCCAAATCATTACGCTATTGAAATAAAAATAAAACAGTAATTGGTAAAGTGCTAGTGTAACGTAAGTAATACGTGCGTATCTAACACTGACCCTTTTAAGGAAATTAGCGGCTTTGTACAAATGACCATCATGCGGTTTGATTTGGAATTGCACATTACACATTAGGACATGAAAAAAATTTATAGATAAAAATTTTCAATTCACGACCTTCTTGTCTATAAGTACGTATACCTTACTCCATTTATCGAATATTACACAATTAATTTTTAATTTTAAAATAATCTACGACATAATTAGATCAGAAAGATGAACACTACAAATAAGATTAACCGATTCAAACCAGTAATGAAGACGGAAATAAATTATAAAGTTTAATGTAAACAAGCGCGAAAATAATTAATTAATCCCATTAAAAATAGATTGCCTCTTTCTTAAGTAAGTATCGCGTAAACATCCTAAACAAATCTGCGACTAGCAACAAAAACTTATACAAACTCATTCGTAATATTAATAATTATAGTTAACATCAGCATGACGAGCAAATTTTTTATTATTTCAACTTTACCTTGTACTTGTTCATTATAAATTAAAAAAATAAAGGGTCGTTCTATTACAACTACCAATTAGCGCTATTTTTTCTATTAAATTAGTTCAAAAGTACGAAACCACAAAGTTCAAATTGCGCATTCAATATTAATAAATGTGGTAAATGATAAAAAAAAAGAAACGAATTAAAAAAAATACTTACCTAAAATTCAATAAAAGTTCTTGAAAAATTAACTAGTTTGAATGAATTCACTTTATCACTTTCAATTATATTTCAAACACGATTAGACCGAACACACAGATTAACTACCGAACCGTCTCTCTTATGCGACTGATGTTACAGACGATAAAATGTTGTAAACGTTCACGTTTGACGTACGTGTATAAATTGTATAAAGAAGGTTACTTAACGACGTCACAACTTTCCATGCAATTTGTATTACACGTTAAACAAGTAGGTTAAAAAATATTACAGATTTCTAAAGTTCTTCAAGTTTAGAGGGCAGCACATAGTAAGAATAATAATAATTTCAGTGCAACGTTGTCACGTTCACGTTTATTTAGCGGATTTAACTTATAACTTAGAAATAGCTAACTGTGTATGATATACAGTGCGTTTGTCTTTAATCCAAACATATTATTTTGCACAAAATGTAATTATCCCTACATTCAGTTTAAAAAAAACGTATCAATATATAAATAGGATATGCGCAATTCAATATCGAAACTTAACCAGACTCTTCAGTATTTGTAGGTTTTATGCATGCTAAATCGTAGACAAGGAACTTAATATAAGTGCTAAATAAAAGTAACGTGAATGATATGAAAATAATTACATTAAATGTTCGAAGTGTCCCCTTTGACATTCTATACAGCATCTTAATTGATTACGAAATTCTTGAACAGTATTTTGTAAAAAAATGGGGTCCAACTTATTACATGCAGTAAGTATATGATTTTTTATTTCGTCGGCATTCTGTATGGGAGCTACATTATAAATTTTAAATTTAAAATAGCCCTAGTGAAAGAAATCATTTGGAGACAGATCTGGCAATCGCGGTGGCCAAGTTAAATGATCGAATCTCCCTATCTACACTTGCGGCTAAATCTCGAGAAATGCTCGCCAATCACGCGTTTCCTTGTTTAACAACTTCGTATAAAATTAATTAATTTCATAATAAATGTTCTAAATGTCCATCGAAAACATCAATACAGCATTGCAGTCGATCTTCAAATTCTCGACTGACACTTCTTAACATTTCTACACTAATACTCTGGAATGCTTCTCGTATTCTATTCTTCATATCATCTTGTGTGGTTGGAGGTATTTGATACACACGGTTTTTCACATAACCCCACTTCAAGAAGTCAATTTTACTTAACTCTGGTGAACGAGCTGGCCATGCAATGGGTCCTCCTCTTCCAGGAAAATGGGTATTAAGATGATTATGAATTAATCTAGTGTGATGTACGGGAGCTCCATCGTGTAACAACCACATTCTTTGACGAACGTTGGCCAACAGTAATGGTAAATGATTTTCAAAAAAGTCCAAATAAACCTGACCATTAACTGTTCCATCGAAAAAATGTGGTCCAATTACGTGATCTCCAACTATACGACCTCAAACATTCAAAGACCACCTAGTTCGACTATGAGTTAGTATAAGATGGGGATTACTTGTCGAATACCTAATAATGGAAATTGAGTCTATACACAGTTCCATTTTTATGAAACGTGGCTTCGTCTCCAAAGAGGACAAAATCAAAGAAATCCGCCTGATTGTGGATTTGCTGTTGAGCCCATTTACAAAAAGCAACCATTCTGGGGTGGTCATCTTCCAGTAACTCTTGATGCAACTGGATATGGTATGGATGTATTTTATTTTTACGCAGTACTCTTCGGACGGACCTGTCACTAGTATCATGTTGACGCGAGATTTCACGTGTACTAACATGTAGATTATGAATAACTTCAAGCATTACGTTACATTCATTTTCCTCGTTAAGTACAGATTTTGTCCTTTCCTTTTTTTCATAAACTACTGAACCCGTACATTTAAAACGATCCACTAACCTTTCCAACGTTATTTTCTAGGGTTGTCTTCGTGCGGGATATCCCTCTTTGTGAATTTTTTGTGCTAATAAACCATTTTTCATACATTCTCCCAGTACCCATACCATGTCTGTTAATTCCTCAACAGGAAAGTACGTTTCAAACAGTATTTAAGCGTTTACAAATTAATAAACACCACACAATCTCAAAGAAGTTTGTTAAATGACAAGCTATCTGTCATTTGTTCACGGGTAACTTGTTATAATAGAAATTGTTAAAAAAATCTCTTTCTGTTATTAAACTGAGAAAATAACTCACATGTCTGTAATATTTGCTATCAAAGTGACATATCGTTTAAAATTGTAAACTTTAAAAAACATATTTTCTATTAACGTTCATTATGTTCTCTTACCAAATATAATACGTGTTATGATTAATAATCGATGATACCACTCGTTAAAACCGATTTTAACTTGAGCTATCACCGATGATAATCATAAAACTAGTTATACCATCCCCGAAAATATTTCAGAAATTAACGATTTAGCTATAGAGAGTGCTTAATAGAAATGAAAGAACATAAAGCGAATTTTCACTTTTTAAAGTAAAATACAGGGTGGCATTTGAAAAAATGTCAAAATCATGTGTTCGAGTTTTGGTTCGCTCTATATTCAATTGGTGCAATAATAAAGAAATAGCACTTCCCCGTAACACTGTACCAATGTCAAAAAGTTATACCTGAAAAACTTATTGTTAGGTTAATTAATTTATGTATTTTATAAAGTAAAGTTTGAAGTTGCCTGTAATTTTTGTAAATAACTTTTTTTTTGATATGTCCTTTAATAACGGATATATTGTACTTCGACGCACTAATTCCGCACCATGTATATATATATATATATATATATATATATATATATATATATATATATATATATATATATATATATATATATATAGGGTGAGTCATTAGTGCGCCGTCGGAAGATCCTGGCTTTTTTATTAAAAATAAAAAAATGTTATTGCGCCGATCTATATCAGACTTAAATGTGCATCGAATAAAAATAGTTTTATCCCTATAGGGTTCCATAATTGCAGGACCGGACTCAGCTTTATTTTGTTAAATGGAACCCTATATTTATTTAATTTTATTATTATTTGTCTTGTTGAACGCTAAAAAACAGTACTTCGTTTTTAAATTTATTTTGTGGCGTTGCCAAGTTAGAGCATTTTTTCTTTAAAAAAGTGAAAATTTATACCTTTACTTAAATTGTTCCGAAGACTTTAATATCAACAGTAGAACTGTAAAGTTTAGCAGTCGGGTAAACAAGACTTTGCTCTATCTTTTGACCTTCATAGTTCCTGATTATACTGTACTGGGTGTTTACAAAATATGGTCAATTTTTGCAAATTTGAAATGACCATAACTTTTGTTTTTTAAATACAACACCTTGTATTTTATCATGTCATCGTGTTCTATTTTTAATTCTCTTACTTTTTTATTAAGCATATAAAATATACCTAACGTTACACGTTCTCGAATTATTTAAGATTTGTTGCAAAATTATTGACAATTGTGACAAACCGGACGGTCTATACAAAAGTAATAAAGCAAACAAAAGAATTGGTATTTGAAAAATCATAAATTATTGAGATAATTATAATAAGTTATAATTAAATAAAATCCTCGATGTGTCCACCATTTTCTTGCAAACAAGTGTGAATTCTCCTTAAAAAAGAATCTTCAACATTTCACAGCATATTTTGGTTAGCCATTTGAAATGCATTCCGTGTTCTAATTTTCATATCTTCTTTGGTGGTAGGAGATTCTTGGTATACTAAGCTTTTAATATAACCCCACAGGAAAAAATCTAATTTTGTCAGATCAGGAGTCCGAGCTGGCCATAGGTATAAAAATCTAAAATCTACGGTATAATAGGAAAAAAACAAAAACAAAACAACTGTAACCTAACAGAAATATATTAGATACACAAAACTACATTAACCTAACAAAAGTAGTTTAGACAAACAAAACTACTGTAACCTAACAGAAACAAACTGCATGAGCCGGGAATCGAACCTGCCACAACATCGTGCCAGGCGAGCAATAATATCACTAGACCAACGGTGTTTTTCGGTTTTGACGTTGAAACTGTTATTTAAACCATTTAATAACCATATATTCAAAGCTATTTCCTATTGGTCTGCACTTATTGAGAATTAGCCGCAAGTCTATGCACCGGCCTGACGTTAAATATGCGTTAGATTTTGTAAATGAAGTTTCGGGCGTTTTAGTAAAACAGGAAGTATATTAGGAAGATGGAAATGGATGAAGGACATACGTACATACCGATAATTTTGGGAGTTTACTGTCCCATTTAAAGTGCTTCATCTGTGAAGACCCTTCTTCTTAAAATTTCCTCATTGTCGTTGAATAAATTAAATAATGTTTCACAGAAATCCGTGCGTTTAATTTTGTCGTCATCGTACAGCTGTTAGTGATTAAGAAATTTGTACGACCTGTATTTAAATGTTTTAAAGACCGAACTCTTTTTTTTGTTGTAATTTGCGACACAACCTCCCTTATTAAAATGAGTAATGATGTCATGGATGCTTGAAATACATGGGATGTGTTCCTCAGAGTATTGTACGGTAAATAAATCCCGCACTCTTCTCAAACTATTGTTACTCTTGTATCAGTTTAAAATTTGTATTTTCATTTCAGTGGAAAGCGTTTTATTAGTTAAACTGTAGGGCGGTATTTTTAAAAATATGTGATAGATATGTTTTACCTACTACTTGTTTGAACTACTGCAATAGGTTGACGCGTTTTCTTTAAAACTGAACATAGGAATACTTACATTGTATACAAAATAGTATGTTCGGATTAAAGAAAAACGCACAGTATGCGTTTATCTACAAGAGCCTTAAGTTATCACGCCACACACACACCATACCCAGGCGGACACAGACCAACGAGCAGACACGTAGACACGCGCAAACCACCCACGCATACGCGCCCACACACACACACACACCACATACTTACACATAGGTGCACATAAGCACAGTCACGTTTAGGCGCATGCACGCGGACACCTCACACATAGGCGGGCACAGACAGATATACACACAGACAAGCAGACACACGTAGACGGACGCATAGCCAGCCACACATACGCGCTCACACACAGCTGCACACTGACAAACACCAATACACACACACGCGCGCACGCACACACACACACACATGCACACACAGACGCACACCGAGACACAAACACACAGGCACAAGCAGATACACGCACAGGTGCCCACACACACACACACACACGTACGCACAGATGGTTTTAAAAATACTGAATACGGTTAAATTTCGTAATCAACCTTTTTTAACAAAAATAATAGTTTACTTGTAGGAAACACCACTAAGAGTTAAAACTCCCTAACGAGGTGAGAAGAAATAGTAAAGTCAAATATACTCTTCAAAGAAGTGAGGTAACACGGGGTTGAACGAAGGTGGTAAAATTTGAGTAGGGATATCTCAAGAACTATAAAGCTTACAAGCCATTGTAGAGTGTGGGCATCCGCTAAGAAGAGATACCTAAAATTTAACTGCAGGGGGGGGGGGGGTAAAATAGGAAATGAAAAAAAATGGTATATACATTGCGATCTCTGCATGTACGAAATCGCTGGTAACAGCTGCTGTGATATAAATCATAACTTCCTGTCTATTTCCCATGATTTATATGTTTACTTAATTAATGACAGCCTCATAGAGAAGTGGACTATAAGTGGAATGAGGACAGAATAGGACAATGACGTCATAATTAATTAAAAGTAGGGGGTGGGGGGTGGAGTGGGGTTAATTAAAAGTGATGGGGGCAGAATTGGGGTCTTAGGTGGGGCTGGGCGTGGGGTCTGGGGTGGGGCCGACTTCTTTCCGGGGCGTTTTTCAACCCCTGGGCGGCGTTTAGCCCCTAATTAAGGTCCTTTTGGCAATATTAAAAGCCTTTTTGGCGGTCTAACCCCTTGTGTAAGGGTGTTGGATGCCCCTAGGGTGTGGTCCAGCGGCCATTTTGGCGGGGTTAAGAGGGGATTTAAGCCTAGACAAGGCCCTTATGGCTTCATTAAGGCGTGACCACACCCATTCCTTTTACCAGATTGGTTGTACGTAGGCGGGGTTAAGACTAGGCCCCACCCATCTCTTCACCTGATTGGTTGTGCTAGCGTTCGCCCCTATGGATCCTGATTGAGGCCTTAGCCCCACTACTCCACAGCTGTGATCTGATTGGAGGACTAAGTCTCTGCATTCTGATTGATTATGGCGGGAAATTTGCATTTTTATTCTAATAACGGGGGCGTCGTTTTTAATTATGAGTTATAATTAAATTGCATCATCATAACTCTTTTAATTGTCATAATCAAGATCCTCGGCCATTTTGTTATAATTAGGTTGTATCATCCTAACCCTTTTAATTACGCGTCATAATGAAGACCTTAGGCCATTTTGTTTTGGCGGGAAATTTGAATTTGTATTCTAATAAGGTGGCCTTAATGTTAACTTGTAAGACAGGTACAGGGCTGCGCAACTTGCTCTCGGACATTCGCCTCCTAGTCGTGATCGGAACTTGTTGGGGGGCCTTCGTGCAATGTCGCAAACCATTGGCGGAAAATTTTAGTCTAATAAGAGGCCTAATGCTAACTTTTAAGACAGGTGTAGGGCTGCGCAAGTTGCTCTCGGGGCTTCGCCCCCTTGTCGTAGCCGGAGCTTCTTCGGAGGGCTTTCGTACATTGTCGTAGCCCCATTGACAGGACATTTGAATGTGTATTCTAATAAGGAGGCCTAATACTAACTTGTAAGGCAGGTCTAGGGCTTCAAAACTGGCTCTCGGGGCTTTTACCCCTTGTCGAGGCGGAGACGAGGAGAGGGTAGGAGGAACGAGAGAGAGAGAGAGAGAGAGAGAGAAGAGAGATCAACTTATATTACATAAAATATTCTCTAGTTTAAAAATACATCACTAAACGGCTAGTAACAATATCAGGAGGATCGAAGTAGTATTTAGGATCAGTTGGTGCTCACAACGGAATAACTGATTCGTTGTGTAAAATATAGGTGCAGTAACTATGTCAGCAGAAGAAATCGAACGTAGTCAGCTTGTTCACGAGGTTATATATAAATTAAATGAAAGTGGTTATTATACATATGGAGCTAAACAGGTTAAAAGATGGCTTAAAGATTAAAGCGTCACCCAAATTTCCCTAATAAGGTTAGATCCAGCTTATTAAAAACACCAGTCCTGTTAGATTTAATTAAAATCCTGTCTTAAACCGACCACTTAAATAGTCAGAGTGAGTCAGTTAACTAGAAGCTTGTAATTCATTTTTGATCCCTCCAGTTGATATTCCGATAGCAAAACATCCCGTCAAATTAGGTCTGACTCATTACTTGTTACAGAAAGTCCCCAAATAATTTACCCTCTAAATGTAAATCCTTTCCCTTAATAAAATCCAACTGTGACAAAATATATAACTATTAATAATCCGTAAGCTTTCCAGCAATATTTTATTAAAAGCGCAAACAAATTCGCTTTAATATTTAAAAAAGAATATCTGAAAATGCCCTCTAAACAATATGAATGCTTTAACATTTTCAGTTAACGATTCGTATTCAAAAAAGTTGTAAACAATTTCCTTGTCATTATATTTAAGTTTTCCGGTTCCTTAATATATTAATTAGTTTTTCTCAGTGTAAATATTAGAAGCTAGTTTCCCCGTAAAAATGATGTAGTAATTTAAAGTAGTTTTAACCTTACAAATATCTTAAGCAGGAATAGAATAAATTAAATATGTAAGTTAAACATTATATATTATTCTTGACCCAGTAAGATTATATAGAAATACTAACATTCTGTATACCTGCATTTATATACAAAACCAACGACCTTTCTTTCAGAAAAATAAGATCACACAATAACGTGTTCATCCAAATATTTACTTGTCTTTTTCTTTACAGTTATACCCCTGTCTACTGAAACGAGCTCAGGTAAATTTAAAATTTGTATTTTATTTTGACTATAATTTTTTCCAATAGATATTTATCGTTTCTGCGTGTAACATATTTTCCCGTAGCAAGCCAACCCTATCATACTCATAGCGTCCGAAACCTGCTCCCTGACCGCCTCTCTTCCCTAGAAGCTAACAAGGAGCCGTCGACGGACTTATCGAATTGGGGACCAGCATATTAGTTCCACCTAATGAAGAGCGATCATATTTTTAGTTTTTTTAATGTTATTTTCGTTTTTACTTAGCTTTACAGAGTACAAATACGTCTGAATCCATTCTTTGTCAATTATCAGCCAGTGTTAAACAGCCAATTAAATATACAAACAACCCGGTCTTTGACAATTGAGCTATAAACCGTTAATTAATATAGAATCAATTAAGGTGTAGATCTCGAACTGAAAGGTTCAACGAATTAAAAACAAATTTGTCATCTCAATGAAACCAACGTTTGCCGACATTGCTTTCACGATGGACAGGCTCTACAGCAGAGAACAGTGGCTACGCCACCAATGGATGGAGGATCACCCCAGTCAACCTCCACCGCCGGTACGGTGCCGGGTAGCAACGCACGACCGGCCGCCGCAAAGAAAAGTAGGCGCCAAAGAAGTCATAACCAGCACCGCCAACCGACGTCCCCCCCAGTTGAGGTCCAACTGGTGGCTCACGCCACGGTTCCACCAGCCCTGATGAAGACAACTTCAGGTCAGAGGAAGAAACTAAAGACACCGAAGCACCGCCAGCCAACACCGACGACTACCACCGTATCATACCTACCATGCAGTGATGGTATGTTTAAGGTGTTTATACGTGCCATGCCCGTAGAAACTACTGAAACAGACGTGATCAACGTGATTTTAAGATTTATTATTGTTCCAGGACAAAGCAGAAGTTACCCGATCCCTCTGTACTGGTACAGCTACCGTATGAAGAGGCAGCAAAAAAAAATCCGACATGTGGAGCACGTCACCGGCCTACGTGTTACTGTCGAGGACTTGAAGCGAAAACCTGCCATCGGACAGTGCCGCCGATGTCAGGGTTTCGGTCACAAATAGTTCTACTGCAGGTTCAAGTACTCCGACGATCACCACAGCAGTAAATTCACGATACCCCGCACCGATCGGGCCAAGTATGCTGTGGGGACCACCTCGCGAGATACAGGGGTAGCCCGAAATTTCCTCGACCTCCGTCAAGAAATAAAATGGAATCCCAACAGCGACCAAAGAGGGTACCGCTAATAGAGGCGCCTTCTTTAACACCAACCGGCGTCACTTACGCCAAAGCGCTGGCAGATGATGTTAGGAAAGCGGAAATACCAAATTGGTTCCGGTTACAATCGATATCATGCCTACCCAACCCAGGTGGGTTGGGTAGGCATGATATCGATTGTACCCCCTATTGGAAATCCTTAAATAATTGAAGGGTATTGAACGTCAAAAAATTTATAAACGTGATAAGACATGATTCAGGCACGTTATCTCAAAACGTTAACCAATGATGTCGATAAAACTAACCAACAAGAGCTAACACCGAACTAGACCGATGGTTCATATCCACTGGTAAACAGACAGCGTAACCTGTTTAAAGCATAGTACAAAACATGTTGATGAATATGCATAATAATCAATAATCGGGTGAAAGCAAAAGAAGTGAGTCAATAGTGTAAATGTTACAGTAGTGTTAGTATTTGATGCTGAACATGAAACAGTATATTGTCGAGGCGAATATAATGAGCAGGATGTCAATCGTTATTACAAAAGACATTAAACATTTGCTAAATCACAGTTCTACCGGTTTACCGACCGCGACACACCAATGAGCGGCGTTGAAGTTACAAACAAAAGTTGTATCCGCCTGCACCTTACTTCGTCATAACCAGCAGTTACGCTCCAGTAAGGCAGTTTTTGAGATTTTGTAACTCAAAGGCTTTCTCATCCCGTTCCTGATCTACAGTCGTTTGAATACAACCTTATCTATAGGTTTATTATAATACACTTATACAAATACACCGGACAAAAAGCAAAACGTATGTTCCCGCCCTGTCGTTTTTCTCCAACTTAACGGAAGCGTGACATTGGGTGTCATCATGAGTCACCTCCTTCGAACCCCGTATCCCTAATTCCTGGGACAATAAATTACGTGCACACTGGCACTCAGTTACTCGCCAGCACCAGCTTTTCCAAGTTGTGTTCAAAACTAAAACCAGGTTTATATACATAATCTATTCTATCGTAAAAATCTAGTCATAAAGTCCTGTTTGAAAGGAAAACCACAAAAGTTTACTTCCGTAAGTCTAGCTGCTAGAATGCAGAATAGATTCTCCCGTTCTTTCTCTCTTTAAAAGACACCGTTACTTCATACCTTAAAAAATGTCCCTGAATATTAATCTATAAATAACAGTCCCCCTTTTTGAAGTTAAACCGCGTATGTTAACGATTTGTGTCTGTGATCCATTAAAGGTGTGTATATATATATATATATATATATATATATATATATATATATATATATATATATATATTCGATATAGTAGATTCGCCTTGTTCACCATCGAGTTTATGAATATTGAGCATCGCAATAGAAGGCGGTTGGTGGCCAAATATTTGAGATATCTCTATTTATGGCTCGATTAGATTAATGTTCGGAATATATGTTATTTAGGCGACATTAATTATTGGTAAGTATAGAAATCTCAATTGCACAACAAGGTCTGCCGGTCGGCTAGTACAGGTACATACCATACGAAAAAGTAGTCATTAAGTAATGAGAGATAATTAGATAAATACTCACAAACCGTCCAAAGTAGCCCCATTTGACGGTAGTAGAAATTACTATACAAATATACTATAATAAATTAAAATTTGTTGTATAAATAGCAATTATTGTAGTAAAAATTATTATTAATTTTATTAAATACATAAATAAAAAGTTTACCTCAAGTAGGACTTGAATGTACGAATCTAGCAAAGTACAGGTTGTAGGTTCAAATCTTACTCGAGGTAAACTTTTTATTTATGTATTTAATATAATTAATAATTTTTAATTACATACTTATTTTTGAACTTATTCGTTCATAACAAAACTTATAATAAGTGCTGGTAAAAAAAAACATTAAAGTGGTGCTGACTCATTTCAGGGTGGGCCAATCCAACAATTAATCTACTCATGCATCTGTTCATAGCTAAAGCGGCAAATAATAAGTGTGTGATAAGCCATTGGCGCAATATAGTGCAAAAACAGACTATCATTTTAAAACTATTAACGTGTACCTTTTTTTAATTGCACATACACGTCCTTACAATAAAAATCTAAATTACTAATTTTCGAAATTGAATTTAACATACAAATTTATTGTTTTTTTAAATTTTGGAACATAGTTCTTCTCGTCCTATCAAACAAATATTGTATGTTAATAATCTATACATTTTTGGGGTGGGCTCTGTTCATGGTAAAACATTTCAGGGTGAGCTTAGGCCCCCGAAGCCCACTCGTAGTCAGCACCTCAGACCATATTTATACTATGTAATATTACAAATAACCACAATATAATGTTTACTTTTCATAACGCCCTATCCTACAAAATAGTCATATTGGCTATATTTTTTAAAGGTGTGCATGGTATGATATCTTCAAAATTGCCCTTCAATTTTGTGAAATAGTCGCATTGGCCACATTTGCAATTAGTATTTGGTTACAATTGTACGCAGTATGAGAAGTATCCTATGCAAAGATGCATTTCCATTTCATAAAATATTCTTAATGATCACACTTGTAATTAATATTTGAAGTCTGTATTAATTGGATTGTTTGTAGAATAGTTACATTGATCACATTTGTATCCAATATTTAAAGTGTGCATTAATGGATTTTTAAAACTGCGGTTCAATTGGGATGAATAATCACATTGCTCACACATAATTAGTAGAAATGTGCATTAATAGATGTTGTTTTAAACACCTCTTTGTTTTTGTTGAATAACCACATTGATCACAATTGTAGTTAATATTTGAAGAGTGAGTTAATATATGCCGTTTTAAGTTGTCCTTCACAATTGAAGAATAATCACATTTATCACATTTAAAATTGATACTTGAACTATGTATTAACCGATGTCGTTTGAAATTGCTCTTCACTATTGTTGAATAGCCACAATAATCACAATTGTAATTAGTATTTGAAGTATGTTTTAATATATGCCGTTTTAAATTGCGCTTCAATTTTGATGAATAAACACATTGTTCACATTTATGACTAGCAATTGAAGTGTGTATTAATAGATGTCTTTTTAAATTGCGCTTTAATTTTGAAGAATAAACACATTGCCCACATTTATAATAAGTAATTGATGCGTGTATTAATTGATGTTTTTTTAAATTGCGCTTCACTGGTGAAGAGTAATCACATTGATCACAGTTGTAATTAGTACTTGAAGTGTGTATTAGTAAATGTTGTTTTAAATTGCCCTTCAATTTTGATGAATAATCACATTGATCACATTTATAATTATTACATGAAGTGTGTATTATTTGGTGTTGTTTTAAATAGCGCTTTACTCTTGATGAATAATCGCATTGATCACATTTGTAATTAGTATTTGAAATATGTCTTAATTGATGTTGTTTTAAACTGCTATTCCATTTTGTTGAGAAGTCACACATATCACACTTGTAATTACTATTTGAACTGTGAATCATTAGATGTCTTCTTAACTGCTTCTTTAAATTTGTTGGTGATTGAGTACATTTAAATTTATCATGTACAGTATGTATGGTAACATGATGTATCAAACCGCTCGTATTTGATGAATAGTCAGATTTATTGCATCCATGTAATGACAGTGAAGGGTGTATTACATTAGAATCAACTTCTGTTCTATTAATATGATTTATAGAATAAGAATCAGAGTCATCCTTGTTGTTAGAAGTATTTATATTATAATCAAAATGAATTTCTTGTTTTATATCATTATTTATAATTACTTGTTCTTGATTAAGGAAAATTTGTTCTTCTTTAGGTTCCAATTTAATATTTTTATTACCTTCATCTGACATTTTCAATTTTACACAATGTTCGTTAAAACATTTACATATAACATGAATATGTATATAAAATGTATAGATTAAGATTTTTCGGATCATGAGCAGCCAGATGGGGAAGGCAACTATTCACTGACTAGAGCCCTTATTTCCTTTCCTCATATTGTTATTTCAAAAAGTATCTTGAGGGATATGCTCTACGATCGCTAGACAGAATATAACAGTGCTAAAGCCACCTAATCTAAACAAATGCAAACATTATTTAGATAAATTTGATAGAGGTTACATGATTACCAATTCTACTTTAATTGTGGACACCATTTTTAAACCTTGTTCTGTACCAATAAATAACAACCATTGCTTAAACATTTATAAACTGAGTTATAACCACAGAATAGGGATTTCTTCTAAGAGTGTGTGGAGGTCGACCATAGGGAAGTGAGGAGTATGCACTATGTATTAAACATAGAGAAACTTTATTTTTCATTTGTCTATGGTATTAAATTCGATCTAAGAATATATTATATTCTAAGAATGTGATAAGCTTAACAGCGCCCTCATACAACTTGGGAGGAAGTATTTTTTTGTTACGCGCGAAATTCAAATTTGAAATTACTTTTATTTTGAAATCTTATTATTTCAAATCGCCTACTTTTATTAACAGTTATAATTTACATGTGTGAAACATTAAAACGTATACAAATTTAACAAGCAAGTAGTAAAATGTAATTAGCTAGTCAACTTATTTTAATTATGATAGTAATTTTAACACGTTCGCTGCCGAGCTAAAATTTCGAAATCTGACCTCACAGGCCAAAATAAGTTTTACCAATGTGGTATATTTTGAAAGCATTCCTCATATTTGGTTTTACTCAATTGATTATTTTTTCTCTAGGCCGAGTGTATCATTTATAATACACTAGTATATTATGTGGTTTTTTTTGTTTCAGATTGACGAGCTGGGATATCTTCCAGTTTTGACTTACGATCACTTTTGCACTGGTTCAGAGCCTAATCTATCTTTTCTAGAATAAGAAATAAAAGGATAGCTTACGCTCTATTTTCGCAGTCAATGCAAAAATGTGCGTAAATAAACTGTTGTTACAGAGACAGAGGTTTTCAAGTGTTAGTGATCTATAAAAAGAATAAAAAATAAGGATGAAAGTGATTAGAGACTATAGTGATAAAGTGCAAAACGTATAAAAGAACCTATAAAGACAGTGAATTGAAAAAAATACATGAAACAAGGGAATACTCTGATACGGATATGAGTGACGAAGATTTGGATTGATTCCGATGCGGATCCACACTATCAGGAAGAGTTAGAAACATATGATAGTGACAATGATGATTCAATGGTACAAGTTAGTGCTTCGACTTCAAAACTCCAACCGAAGAGAAATAGGGTTATTAGCCGATCTCTATCACCCTTACCAAGTACAAGTAGAGCTATAAGCCGATCTCCATCGCCCCAATCCAATAACCATGTGGCTACCAGCCGTTCTCCATCACCCCAAACAAATACCAATATAGCCAGTCAGTCGCCCCAACCAGGAAATATGTTTGACAATATTGAATGGACCGATCCCATTGGAAACCAAAAGATATTTCAGTTCACTGGATCCAGTGGAATGGATCCCAACACTAGTGGGATTTTGGCGTTGGCAGACCCGATAGACTACTTTCTTCTGTTTTTGACTCCTCAAGTTTTAAATAAAATGGTTGATGAGACAAATCTTTATGCAACACAAGTTTTATAAAAAAGTGACGCTGGTCCTAATTCACGTGTACACGACTGGACACCAACAGATTGTCAGGAAATTCATCGACTTACTAGGATGGATGGGTCTGGTCAAAGTGCCCAAATTGGCTAATTATTGGCGCCGAACCGAGTTATATGCATTCCCACTTCAAAAAAATGCTATGTCGCGAAATAGATTTGAATTGTTGCTCAAACTGTGGCAATTCGCAAATAATGATGATGCGCAACAACACAATCGTCTGAATAAAATAGAGAATATTCTTCAGATGTTTATAAATAGTTTCTAAAGCATCTACACACTAGCGCAAAGAATATGTATTGACGAAACTATGATACCTTGGAGAAGGAGGTTAAGTTTCCGGCAGTAGGTACCCTCTAAAAGACATCGATATGGGATAAAAATGTACAAGTTATGTACCAATAAGGGCTACACCTGGAACTTGTCAGTTTATGTTGACACCGATAAAGCAGAAGACCCTGATGTGTCGGCTTCTCAGAATGTAGTGATAAAATTGATTCAGGATCTTCTTGATCATGGTAGAACAGTGTACCCTTGGCTTGTAAACTGCTCTCTCATAACACACACGTAGTAGGCACTCTCCGCCAAAACAGAAAGTATATTCCCCAAGAAATAAAATCTGCACGATTGCAAAAAGGTGAAATTATCGCTAAAGAATCCAATGATGGAATCACCATACTAAAATGGAAGGATAAAAGGGATGTGATGATACTGACAACTACTCAGCTTGGCACTGATACCCATACTGTTAGATCAAATATTGGAAGAGAAACTGTGAAACCCGTATGCGTTGTAGACTGTTACAGGAAAATCGTCAGTTGATGTAAGCGACCAATTATCGTTTTATAACACTTCTCTACGTAGATCGATTAAATGGTATAGAAAACTAATGATCGAAATTTTGTGGGGAACCGGTCTTGTAAATGCTCACTTTTTCCATTGCGAAAATTCGTTACATTCTACAAAATTGACAATAACGCAGTTTAGAGAGAGTGTTATACAATCTTTTCTCAATTCTAATCAAAGACTTGAAGTAGAAGCCAAGAGAAAAATTCAACATGGTCAAAATAAAAGGGGTCGATGCAACGAATGCTATAAAAAATTTGGGAAGCATGGTAAGGTGGTAGATGGCAAAAAAAAGGCTGGCTGCACAGGTAAAAACCGTCTGGGATCAGTGTGAGGGTAATCCATTTTTTTGCAGAGAATGTTTTAATGGTTGCCATTAATTTTTAATGATAGTGTTTTGCGACTTTAGTTTTCATTTTTGCATTGATATAAGCACTTTTTTTTATATTTATATAAATAAATACATTACTTCAAGGCTCTGAATATTTTATTCCATGCACACACATTGATCCTCATAACACCTTTCCAGACCACAACTTTAAGTTGCCCTTTATAGTGCCAGGCCACAGAAACCCTAAGCTAATGTATTTCTTATGGGCGGTGCATTCTAATGAATACACCACTGTTTAGAACAAATAATAGTTGGTGCATCAATTAGGATACACCGGGCCTGTGGTAAGCACTACTCAGTGTATCCTAACCGATACACACGGCAGCGAACGTGTTAAACAACATATTTTCAGGTCATTAAACCATAATGTAGACAAACCAACGTAATTCAAACTTCAACAAGTGTGAATATTATTTCAATGTTACAATATGAGAATGATTTCACAATGTAAAACGCATAAAAAGCGACCGAAAGTTATAAATAAATTGCCAAAAATGTTAACCAAACTTACAAAAAAGACACTTAAAACTTTCAAGCGTTATAATGGCAAACGTCACACACGACCAAGCATCCAACTAGAGTTACTAGATTGACAGAGTAACGCGATTGGTATCGCCAATGTATTTGGCTCATAAATGGCGGTTTGTAACTTTAGCCACTTCCAAAGACGTAATTTCTCAACTTCCTGATTTTGCGCCGTCAAGTGATTGGCTAAATTTTGACATTTGACGTCGACACTTGTCACTTTACTTTCCAGTTATGTCAATTTGTTAACCTTCGATCTTCGTTATCTTTTTGAGATTCGGTGAATCGTGAAATGCCAGGGTGTTGTGTGCCTTTTTGTAAAAATCGCAGCGGATCTGGTTTTCGACTGTTTCCACAAGGTGAAAAGAATAAACAAGAAAGGCGTAGATTGTTGGCGTTTATAAACAGAACTAATTTATCTTCAGTAGCTCGAATTTGTGAAGTAAGTCGATGTATACCCACATATATTAGCAGATTACAACAGATTTGCAATTAATCTGAATCATGAATTAATTGTTCTTCAATAACAGGCACATTTTGAAATAACCCAATTTGAATCCAACAAACAGGATGGAAGAAAACTGTTAAAATGGAATGCGGCACCTACGATTCAGGTCAATGAATTTCAAAGGACACCTCCAAAAAAAAAAACGTGATGGTAATATTGCGTAATTATTTGATTTGGTGCTGTTATACTAAGGTATTTTTTCCCTTTAGAAACTCAAACGAGTACAGAATTCCAACCACTCCAAAATGAAGTTGAAAAGGGAGGATGTTGAAAGTTGTTGTGGTAAGCATATACTTTCAATTAAAATATGTAGTGTAAGTAATTTAATAAAATCTATATGTGAATTACAATTGCAATACGATAACAGTGTACATCAAGTGATTGGAAGACCAACCATGTCATTATCAGGAATGTTTAGTAGTTCAGTAGAAGTTGCTATGCACGCTTTAGTTTTTATGTTGACAGGCCTAACTAGCCGTTGGAAACAGGCAGTAGGATACGAATTTACAGCCAATTGTCTCTAAAACAAGTGCAACAGGCTTGAATGTTAGGACTGTGATATCAAACAAGGGTCCACAAAATCGAGCTGTATGGAAATTATTGAATATAGTAGCTCATCGACACTTCGACAAAGTGAACGTGAATTTAGCCTTTGGCTTGTTCAATAGTGATACGGCTGTTGCTAAAATTTACTATATGAAGACAGAAGAGCAGGATGCAACGTATCATACAACATCTTGGTTTTGCAAACTGTTGTTTCATTGGTTTTCCTTGATGTCTGCCCACCATCAAAAACTGGGTATATCGAAAACCAATGCGGTGGCTTATGAAGAAACCATGACATTTTTCAAAGACTTTATAGAAATAATTCGTGTACTCCGTATTAGCAATGGAACATGGCAGCCCTTCCAATGAGGCTTGCTATTGGCAATGCAAACGGCTCTCGATCTACAAGCTGAGTATTTGGAAGATGAAAATTTTAAATGTTTGTTACTAGGTCGTTTGACTCAAGATTGTATAGAAAATCTCTTTTCACTTTGTCGATCTCGAACACCAGTACCTGGACCTCGTGAATTTAAAACCTCATTACGGTTAATTTTACTATCGCAATATGAAACAGAAAGTAAGGGCAACTACTTTGCAGACAACAGTGAAGCTATCGTTAAATATTGTAAAGAAATGCAAACCAACGAACCGAATCAAAATGAAGATAGCATCATAGAATTTTCTTATCTTAAAATTTATGATGAAAATGCAGAAATAATTGAACATGACTCCCAGTGCTTGTATTACTTACTTGGTAATATCCTCCACAAGTTGAAACCAGAGACATGCATTAATTGTTTTAAACCATTACTGTGTAAGAATATAGATGAAAAGCATCACATCGCACTATTAACTCAGTTAAAGTTATAAATCGAATTTATTAATCTATTCAAATTTGGAATTAGTTGAATTCATTAAAAATGCGGAACTTTTATTCCGAGAAATTACTGTTACTGAATAATAGCATGAGTTCGAAGGAAGCAGCTGCATGTTTTTAGATAAAAACAGCTTTGTGCACTTAAACTGCCATAAAATAAAGTTTAGAAATTGCAAATTTTCGTTTTTCTTTTCCGTACTCTGTTTCTACTTTACCGAACAGTTGTTTTTGACAAGACACTATGTGTGGTTATGCACATTCAAATGTCCCGCCAATTTGTGGACCAACAATGGCCGACTTTCGCGTTACTCTGTCAATCTAGTAACTCTACATACAACCAAAAAATTGCTAATAGCGAAGTCCATTGAAAAATCATTGCGCACTAAGAGCAATTTTTCATAAACCATTGGTCATTTTAGTGCAAGTGTTTGTATTCCTTTGGTAAATCAGTGCATATATTTTTCTCTGAGTACAGAAAGTTCCGCGCGAAGTCCCCAGGCGCGTGTGGCACCAATTTGATCAGCTGTTTATATGATACACATAAATGGCACAAAGTACGTAGTGTTGAACAACTTCTGTAGCAGTAGCACTTCTTACGTCCAGCAGCAGTAAGAGTGTGGATGTTGAGTACACTGCACTGTTAATAAAAGCTGCCTAAAATGAACATTTTTTTGGAAGATGTGATTAATAAGTTCAATGACAATCAGGTATCGCAAGAGGAAAGAATTACAGTATTAATACCATTACTTAAAGTTTCGGAAATACTTCCGATTACAGAACGTTACTTGCACACTTGCTAATTGATAAATTTCAACAATCGCATCATTTTCTGGAAAATGAGGCTCATGGTGGTGGAGAACCCATTCTGCCGAATCACACATCTATTCTTTTTTGTGATGTGGTTAAAACCATCATACTACATTCAAAATATATATTTTATTTTTAGGTTTGATGGGAATAAATGCACCGTAAAAGATGTATCCCAGAGATTGACATGGTAGAATCGTCATTTCATAGGGTGATGGGATTTGTATTGGAACAAGGACCATTAATAATGAGAATGTCAAAATCTGAGGAAAATGAGTTCAAAAAGGTGAGCAAAAGAACTGGAATGTACTTGAATGACGAACAAATTCAACAAGAAATTATTTAGTTCAATGGTTGTAACAGTGTCTCCCTTTTTTCAGATAGCTATATTTCCAGACACCATTGACTGTATTGATGGAATATCTATTCCAATTAGAACGATATCCAATCAATCACATTAGAAGGGATATGCGACCATAAGCGTCGACATTGACATATTTACTGGCATACCTGGGAAAGACTCTCGTGTTCTTGGAATGTCAGAGATCTGCACTTAATTACCCAACATTTGTGGTACAACACACCACATTATAGGAGATGGACCTTATTTCATTGGACGATGGCTTTTGACTATAATGATTATGGAAAGTTAACACCACAACAAATTACCTACAACAATAAATTTTGTGCTACTCGAGTGATGATCGAAAACACTTTTGGCATTTTAAAATGAAGGTTTCGTCAACTAACGAGGTTGGTTATGAAATCCGTTGTTACAACAACGCGATTTATAGTCTGCTGCTATATTCTACGTAATTTTTGTATTGATGTTAAAGATGTATTAAACAAAGAGAACATGGATGACAGCAGTGGAAAGGGGGTGAAGATGAACGAGACAATATAAAAATAAGTTTACATAGGTATTAGTTTGTTATATAGACATAGGTTATCCTTAATTTGGTGATGAGATATAATTTCTCCTTGTGGCGTCGTTCACGTGCTTCTCCTTTAAGCTGAAAAATATGTAGCAATGTTTCTTGTATGTACGCTCATTGGTTTTGATACTGGGCGACCTGTGCTTGCTTTGTCATTGCCAGAGGTCGTGCCAGAACATAGGTAGATTTCGCTAAAGATAAGGTACAGTAATGATACGCCCATATTAGTAAGCATAAATACGTACGTTCCATCTTCGTTGACCCTATATACAGAATGTAAAGCATTATTTAACAAAATGAATCCGTTACTAATCAATTCCAATATATATATATATATATATATATATATATATATATATATATATATATATATATATATATATATACGAGCCCCGTCCCATCTCAATTGGCCCACCAATATTTTTTCTTTTTAAATAAAATTATGCTAATTCACGGTAAATTTAATTTAAGTATTTATTTTTATTATCATTTGTAACAGCATTTTAAACAATTTAAAACATTTTATTGCAACATTTTACTTTGCAAGTAACTAAGATTCGAATAAGCAACCCAAAGTATAAATTATTAAATTTATAAAAATAATAATTAAAGTAGAAGTGCTTAAAATAAAGTGTTTTAAGAAAATATTTAAGACACATACCTATGGCTATAGAACTTCCACCGTGGGATTAAATTATTTAAGCAGCATAATTATAATCGCTAATGCTGTTGATCTTCCGGCGTTGCAACAAATATTGGAAATGTAATTGGTATTAATTTCTGATATGCATATTAGAAATCATTATGCTGATAAACTTCCGGCGATGGAATAATAATGTATATAATTCAAACCACTGCTGATATGGACTTGGTTCATCATTATTGTATTATGTTGCAGCTATAAAGAAGGAAAATTTAAATGTGAGTCTATGAATTCTTTATATTTATTTGAGGTTACGTTGAATATTATTGTGTATTATTTATGTGCATTCGTGTAAAGGATATTAGTAAATTACTTGCTGGTCGGGAAATAACAGGATCATATATTGATTTTATATTGATTTAGTATTGTTTTAAAAAAGGAAAGGATACTTACCAAAAGTATATTATTCTTGATGTGGTTTAGTCATGGGCATATAAATACAAATTCAGATTCGCATGCATACAACGCGATATAATTGAATTGATACATGGTGTTCCAACAAATATTAAAGTGTAATACTATTCCATAGTTGTTTAAAATTCACAATTGAAATGATTTTGAATAAGAGCTCTATGTATGTTTATATGGTTCTAACAATGAGCTATATTGATCCCTATCCCCAGAGAATGCTAGCCGAGGCAACCCATTTAAATATAAATAACAGCATTTGTAATAATAAAGTTATGAGGGCACATCGTGCTGAAGATTTAATAAAACACATAACAATCTTATAATACGTTTGATCTTAATTTGTGTCATACTTCAAATTTTATTTAAATAATTACAAACATCACAAAAGATGTGGCATGGGGTTAAACCCCGAGTGGATGTTGTGAAGCCCTACACCTGTCTGACAAGTTAGAATTAAGGTCCCTTATTAAAATACAGAATAAAATTCCCCGCCATAACCAAAGAGAATGCAGAGACTTAAATAAAAATTTAGATTTTCCATCAAGGGGTCCACCTTACTACAATACAGATTCAAATTTATCGCCTTAACCTAAGGAGACTTAAATACAAATTCAGATTTTACACCTAGGGGCCAGGACAAGGTGTCCAAGCCCCGTGAGTAAGTTGCGAAGCCATAGACTTGTCTTATAAGTTAGCATTAGGAGCCCTCTTATTAGAATACAAATTCAAATTTCTCGCCAAGAGGCCTGGGGTGTAAACCACGAGAGCAAGTTGCGAGGCCTTATACCTGTCTTATAAGCTAGCATTAGGCCCGCTTATTAGAATACAAATTCAAATTTCTCGCAATAAGTAATAAGAATGTAAGCACTTAAATACAAATTCAAATTTCACCGCCAACGGACCAGGGGCTTAAGACCCGAGAGCAAGTTGCAAAGCCCTATGTCTGTCTTATAAGTTAGCAATAGGCCCCTTATTAGTATACAAGTACAAATTTCTCGCAATAAGTAATCAGAATGTAAGCACTTAAATATAAATTCAAATTTCCCCGCCAATGAACCAGGGGCTAAGACCCGAAAGCAAGTTGCAAAGCCTTATGTGTGTCTTATAAGTTAGCAATAGCCCTTTATTAGAATACAAGTTCAAATTTCTCGCAATAAATAATCAAAATGTAAACACTCAAATACAAATTCAAATTCATATTTCCCGCCAAGGGACCAGGGGCTAAGACCCAAAATCAAGTTGCGAAGCCCTATTATGTCTGTCTTAGAAGTTGGCATTAGGCCCCCTTATTATAATATAAGTTCAAATTTCCTCTCATAGATGGCGCCACAAACAAATTCAACTTTTACATTTTACATCTGTCTTACAAGTTAGCATTATACTCCTAATTACAATACAAATTCATATTTCCAGCCGTAACCTGCAGAGACTTAAAATACAATTCAAATTTTCCGCCAATGGGGCCTAGACAAGGGAGCAAAGCCCCGAGACCAAGTTTCGCAGCCCTACACCTGTTTTACAGGTTAGCATTAGATCCCTTATTATAATACAAGGTCCACGAACACGTTCCGATCACGACAAGGGGCGAAGACCCGAGAACAAGTTGCGACGCCCTACACCTGTCTTATAATCTCGGTTATATTCCGTGAGGGTTGGAGTGGGGGTCGCCGGAACAGCCTTCGCCTAAAGCCTCGAGTCGCAAAATTTTATCTACATGAAGCTCCAGATAATTACGGTGTCCTTAATTTTGAACATAAGTGGAAATGCACCCATCCCAAAAGTCTTGACTGCCGAAAACGTCTTCACACTGGTATTTAACATAGGAGATTATGGATTACCTAGATCTGAGGATGTTTTCGATAATTTACTGTTAGAGGTAGTACCTTTTTGCGACCCCGGTCTATATAAATAAAGAGTAGTTACTTTTAACAGGTATTATAAGGTTTATGGCTATGCATATACTTCACTATTTTTTTAAAGAAAGTATGACACCCCATATCAATAATCAATTTACGTAATTTAATCTAGGTGTTAAAAGTAATGCAATTGATTTTAAAAAAGTCTTCACTAAACTAAAACACACAATGAAGCGTAAAACAAACAACTGTAACGCATATGTGCAACCATTTAATGCACTTATTTTCTGCTTAGACCTAGTACACATAATTTTAACTGTCAACCTTCAATATTTACCTTTAATTAATATGTGTATTAACCAACCCATTAATACAATGTTATTTTCCACTTAAACCTTGAGCGTATAATTTAGCAGTCGACCTTCAATATTTTACTTTTAACTGGTAGCACTATTAAATGAAGCGTAAAACAGACTATAATGCATATGTGTAACCATTTATCGTATTAAAGCATTTTATTTCTGTTTAGACCTTGTAAGCATAATTTAACGTTCTCAAGGTAGAAATCGTTTAAAGCATGGCAACTTAATTACTCATATTTAATTATGTATAATGTTGAAGGTGGCTTTCTGAAGGTAAAAATAAGCAAGTTGTATTAAAATTCGTATATAGGTAAAGGCCACAACCCTCAAATGGAACTCAAAAGAAATGTAATAATAATTTTAATAACTATTATGCAGTCTCCTTTATAATAAACCTTATTATGAAAACACGTTGTAAAGAACAGTTATCTAGATTAGAATGATATTTAAGCTCAGATAGAAATTAATAATCATAAATACAATATGCTAACCTCAGATATTAAAAAAACTTGAGCTAGCGCTTAAATTTCAACATTAAAGACCGCATAGAACATAATCGTTTAAGGACTGGGTTTTTATATCCTTGATAAAAATCAAAACAACCCTAATAAATATTAATAAACACAGATTAAATAACATCTTTTTAATATGAAAAACACTTGTCATCATCTTTACATGTCTTATCTATTAATTCTTCCTCCCCATTATTAGAATAGAATTTTCAGCTCAAGGCCAACTCCGGGATCAACCCCTAGATTAACTCCAAAACCAAACCCGAGGTCGATCTCAAGGTCAAAAATACGTCCTTGCGGCCTTGGGAATCCCCAAGGTCAAAAAGTGAAAGTAGTTTCCGTGTACTACTTATATATATATATATATATATATATATATATATGCTTATTCGCATTATCTATATTATTTGCCATAGTAAATACAAAACTATCAACAACTTAATCTGCTCGATGTACTGTTGTTACTGTTGTTAACGTCTTGTCGGTTTTTAAACATACGTTTATAAGGAAAACCTTAATTTTTACATAATAAAATGTACACAATTCAAATTTTTTTATTTATTACCACATAAGGTAAGTAAACTTTTTCATTTTCTCAACTATCTCATTACGATACGCGTTTCATATAGTAGACAACAAGCACCTAACTTTTTTATTAAAATTTGGGAACAAGAAAAGATGTGAAGTGTAAAACACACCATAACCTTACAGTATAATCGTAAATTACTAAATAAATATTCTCCCTTTATAGGTGTGGTAGTAAGGTTAAGGATATTCAGAAAAGAAAATATAATTTGCGGAAATATGAAGTTAGGCACATTTAACAGTAACAAATACTTCAGACAATCTCAATAATTAATAGTTGCATATCAATTTGTATTTTTCAACTATAAAAGTCTGAAAAGTATTGTTGCCAACCTACTTGACACCAGCAGCAATATCCTGTTAATTTAATATCAAGATTTGCCATAAGATATGCAAAATAGAAAAAGTAATATACTAAACACGTTTCATAAGCTGTTTTGTTTCACTCATCTGTTAAAAAAAGCGAGTAGCGTAACATGCTATAAAACGCTTCTTATGAAGCTAGTTTCTTAATTATAGTATTTCTCTCTTGAGAATAGGCTCTTCTATATATTCTTCCGCCACGGAAGTTGAACTCCAACCCCCGTGGCGCTTCAACGAATCCATACTTCCTCCACCAACGATCAGTAATGTAACGCCTTAAACAGTGATTCGTATATTCTTAATTTTAGAAATTTGGGTACCTTTGGGGTACAGCACTGATCGTGTGAATCCCTATAACAACTCTATAGCACTCCCCATTTTGATATTTTAAAAAGATCTTATCTCTTGTATATCTCTTGGGCTTAATGAAGCGAACTTGTGGTAAATTTTGATGAACGTTCATACAATGATGGTAAATAACGGCACTTTTCTCGTTTTGCTATCGGAAATTTGTATTAGGATTAAATTTCCCACATTTTCAATGTCATCTATATTCATTTTCATCATCTCGTTGCATCTGCATGCGCCGGTTTCTCCGATTAATAAAAAAATCTGAATAAGTCATATTACATTGGAAGGACACAAAGTTAAAACTGATTTAAATTTATCTTTATTCCTAAATATACTTCATCTGGTGCGTCCATTAAAAAACCTTCAAACTGTTGTTTTTCAGAAAACATCGCAACTTTAAATATTGACTTACATTCCATGCTTAATAATTAATTCGGATTTGATCATATAATAACAGCAGCGCATTGTCGGAGATTTTCATTTCTTATCTTTTTGCATCTGATTAAAATACGCAACTAGTACATTTTCCGAATAAATGTTCACATTCTTTTCATTATATCATTGAATAAAGTGTTGGTATTCGCTTCAACGGCAATTTCGGGAGACTTGCATTGCATTCTAAAACTAATTTATAACTCCTTTTTAATGATTTAATTAACTTACTTCTTTCGTATAAAAAATTACGAAGTGAGAAATATTCTTTTCACTCATCAATAAGGTTATTTACTGCATTATCAAGGAAGCAGCACCTACATTTCATGAAAACAAACCTACTTACTTGACAATGAACGAATGCTAATAATATCCTTTAAAAACCTATCATTAAAAATAATGTTTTGCGTAAATTTGCAGAAGTTTGAAGAAAAATAGCACATCTTATTTGGAGAAGTTACTTTTTATGGCTTGCCTTCTACATATTAGCCGCGCCTCACTTCGTTCGTCGGCTAAACACAAACGGCCATAAAAATAATACTTCTTTTCCACATGAAATAATCTACTATTTATAAAGAAAAGGAATTTGCCTGAAAGTGTTGTAATGTACCTTAAGTTGGTTACAATTGTATTGTAGTATTATTTTTATTCAGTTACTTCCATCAATAAATTAGTACTAAATGTTTACTCACCTGATCTGTCAAATAACGTGAAATTTTAATCTTAGTTGTAATAGTTGAGTGCCAGTTACGATTGTTAAATAATGCTAACTTTCAATCGCAACAAAAAATTGCAATATCCGGGTAAATCGTAGGTAATTAATGTTTATCTAAAGAAAACATGAATTAGGTTTTAAATCACACTTCCAAGTCCCATTCTAACTTTTTTTATTTTCCTTATTAGAGCGTTGGTCCGTTTCCGCCGGTTTGCATTATTTTATAGTTATCATCATAATGTACTAAATGTTTACTCACTGACTGTCAAACTGGAAGAGCAAAAATAAATTAAATAATTTTAAATTTTAATAAACAAAAATTAAATCTAAAATATACATATTTACTGTTCTGCATATTCTTTTTGTTATCTGTTATAGTTTAATTTAAGTATAATTAAAATCTAAAGTTTTGTTTTCATTTACCTTTCCTTTTTCCTAAAATTTTACATTTTGAACGACCATGGACCATGGTTTGCCCCTCCTGTTATAAATCCTGACTAGTTGTAATAACACGTGTCTATTAATGATTGAAGGAAAAGTCAAATCTAGGAAATTTTTTTTAGTATCTGCAACACTGAGAATTATATTAAAATCAATCAGTTTTACCTTTTTGCCATAGTCTCACGTGTCTGTTTTTCATTTGCTTTTATTATAATTTTTCCGTTCATTCTTCATTCCTGTATTAATTTTGTTATATTCACAATATTACATACAATCAGATTACTTCTTGTTTAAAGATTAAAGACAATATTTATAGAAATACTGTATAATTTAGATGAATTAATGGAAGCTGAAAGAATTCAGGCTGTTACACGAGAACTTCAGCATGTTTTGAAAACATGAAGCGAGAATTAATTTATGTTTCAGCATCAGGTCATCATTTTCAATATTTTTGTAATTATATTAATATAATGAAGAATTTTGTTGTATTTTGTCATAACAATAATTTTAAAATGTATTTTGTTAAACAATTGTAATTAGCAAAATAAATAAACATTTCAAAGTAGGAGTCTTCTTTTAATTTTAACAATATTTATAATTGATCAAAGGTGATACATGGACGTAATGGCTAATCGTTGAAAACGATGTTCTTATACTTTTCTAAATTGTTTTCGTTTGACCTGCTTTCACACTGCATACGAGGGTTGCTATTTATGTATTCCGAATAGAAAGAATAAACAAATGAATTTGATGAAAAATATTTTTATTGCTTTTCAAAATAATCGCTTTTAAGATCTATACACTTTTGCATGCGATTGAACCACTTGGTCCAGTCAGAAGATGGTAGCTCTAAAACATGCGTTTTGAAGGCCGCAATTGCTTCTTCGGGCAATGAAAATCGTTGTCCACGCAGTTTATCTTTAATTAGTGGGAACAAGAAGAAGTCATTGGGGGCTGTAAGGCGAATGATCCATCAATTCAATCTTTTGTGTGTCCAAATACTCGTTTGTTGCATGTGATGTGTGTGAGCTGGCATTGTCGTAATGCAAAATGATTCGTCGTTTTGGGTTGGTTTCTCTCAATTTACCGAAAACTTCACGCAAACAAATAATCGTATACCGCTGAATTAACGGTCTTTTGATTTTCGAGAGCCACAGTTACCACAGGACCGGTTTTCGTGAAAAAAACCCACCATTTGCTTCTTAACGCTTCGATAAAGAACCACTTTGTTGGCTTTGCTTCACATTAAAACACCCAAAGTGTGGACTGGACTTTTCCTTCTGGCTCATACGCATAAATCGACGACTCGTCACCTGCGACGATGTTGCATACCGCTTTGGATGCACCACAGTTGTATTTTGAAATCATTTTACGGCACCAATCGACACGAGCATTTTTTTGAGCATCTGTCAACAAATGTGGAATCCAACGTGCACACAGCTTCCGAACACACCAATGTTCGTGCAAAATCTTATTTATGCTGGTCATACTAATGCTTAAACATCTCTCGATTTCGTGATATGTCACATGACGATCTTCTTCAATTAGTTTTCGCACAGCATCGATATTTTCCGGCACAACGACTGATTTTGGATGACCTCTTTAACTTCATCCATGAGCGAACTACGTTCACGTTTGAATTCAGTGTACCAGCGATGTACAGTGGCTGAGGATGGCGCTTCATCGCAAAAGTTGAATTCAGTTGATTGATACATTGATCTCGAGTTATACCACGTCGAAAGTCATAATAAATCATAGCTCGAACATTTTCACGAGTTAATTCCATATTTTGGCTGAGATGAAATTTTCAACTTACTGTAAACAACACAAATAGTGCTCGCACGACAAAACGTTCTGAGTACGTATAACCTCAAAATGTCAAACTTTAAGATGACAGTGACAAATTTCACCTGGCAATACCAGTGTTGCAAATTCTCAATACATAAATAGTATCCCTCGTACCTACTAATGTAAACAATCCTTTCGAGAATATCAATAACTGTGATACGTTTTGTTATACATTGCTAGAACCAGACCTATATTACACGCGGCAATACAACATTTCTTAAATATGTGGTATGTATGAAGTCCAAGTCATGATTTACTCCTAAGCTTTTGATCAGGATACAGAAAAAACATGAACATGTAAAATAAAAAAGTACGGTTTTTCCTAAGGCAATTTTAATTAAATAAGCAGGCCATTCACTGTCGAATATGCTCGGTAACCTGTTCGTCAACATTATTCGAATTGTGTCGAGTTTCCGATGAGCTTCAGTGGTCTTTGAACGTTGAACGAATGTGTTATTATTAAAAATAATCTTATTAACACAATTATGTCATTATGTCAGAGCTCTTATTCAAGAAACAGAAAATAGCTATAGCAGTAGGATTATTAGAACTATTTATTTTGGAAAAGAAAAAACCAAAAGGAGAAACTGTGGCTTTTAAAACGCCAACAATATGGTCACATGAATTTGGTACGAGAATTACGAGTAACAGAACCGAAAGACTTTCAGAACTATTTAAGAATGGACAATAGAGCCTTTTTGGTACTTTTAAATATAGTACGCCACGTAGTTGAGAAACAAGATACCAAAATGAGGCAGTCGATCAGCGCAGAAGAAAGGTTAGTGGCCACGTTGGGATTTCTGGTTACTGGAAGGATCTATGAAGATCTTAAATTTAGCGCTATAATTTCACCACAGTTGCTTGGACAACTTATTCCAGAAACCTGTCGAGAAATCTGTAATGTATTAAGTAAAAATTATTTAAAGGTAAGAATATGAGTTTATTTTAATGTTCAACAGATACATTCCTAAAATACAAACGTGGTATCTAAATAAAAATATTCTAATAAAAAGAAACAGTTATTATTTGTACATTATTTTTTATATTAATGTATTTTCTGTATTTTTATTATTAAGCACGACAAATTCCTGTAGGTCAAAATGTTCATGTGCGACGTCATTCTGTTGGCGGTCAGAATATTATTTGTTTTGTATTGTAAGTGACGTAGGTGATGCTGGTACCGTATACTGATATCCCCAATTATTTTGATAATATTGTGGTGGATGTTGTGGGACATAGGGATTGTTAGGGGTAATTGGTTGGGAATTATAGGGCGGGGTCGTCTGCACACAGGCATTTCTGTTAGTTTTTGCAATTTGCTATAGTATATAACATCAGATATAAGTTTTTCTGCTATAATACGTTGATTTGGTGTCACTTCCTTAAGTTGTTCCTCAATGTATCGGCCTTAGGCGTTTTCTTCATGAGAACTGTCTTCTTTTAAAAATTTTGTTGCTACCTCTAAGAAACTTTCTTTTTGTTTCTCTATTTTGGAAAACTTCGACAATTTAGTTTTGCGGGATTGTGTTTCAGGTGTTGGAGGCATTGTTGAGCTTGACGCCGTTGATAGTGTAGATGGAGACAGTACTCCCTCAACCTGAAATATAATTTTTGCTGTATTAGTAGCTGTCATGTATTTTATAATTCTTTAAAATTAATTTTTATATTGTTTTCATTGTTATTAATTTCATTTTTTTTTCAGCTTCCAACATCTACGCTTGAATGGGAATTAATAGCAGAGGACTACAAAATATGTGGCAGTTTGAAAATTGTCTAGGAAGCATTGATGGACAACACGTAGCAATTAAGAAATCTCCTGGTAGTGGATCTTATTATTACAATTATAAGGGTTTTCATAGCGTGGTCCTTTTAGCACTAGTAAATGCTAAATAATAATTTATATATATATATATATATATATATATATATATATATATATATACAGGGTGTCCAGTTTAAGATGAAATGCATGGGGATATTGGAAACCGTTAGAGATACGAAGATGGTTAAATGGAGAAAAGTTGCGTCATTATATGCCCAAGAAGTAACCATGGTTACATGTCAAAAATCCTTCCATTTACTAGACACAGGGTGATAACTGAAAATATGCGTTTTCTAAAAATCGCTATATCTTGTTTCTTGCAAGAGATACATCCACGATTTTTGCAGGATGGGGTAACAGGTAGCGAGGATTTCAAAATGATTTTGAAAAAATCTAGACCTACTAGATTTTGAGATAATGCACGCAACTTTCGATTTTCTTATAGACGCCATATTGGATTTTTGCATTTTGAATTCTTCATAAAAATGCTTTTCAACCATATATCATATGTTTATAATCTGCCAATGAGAAAGTGTCAAATTACACAATTAAATTTATATCAAAGCAACCTTGACATATTATGTATTTTAATTAAATGAAAATTAATCTACAAATTAAACTAACTATTGAGAACAATATTATTGATTATTAACATAAATCATAATAATAAAAGTGACAAAAACAACAAAAATAAAATTTAATATTATACTGAATTTTACTATTAATTAATCAAATGCTCGAATAAACCTTCATTCTCCTGCAAACACCATCTGCATCGAGTTAGCACTGGATCACAAGAGTTCCTTATCATCTCGCATTTTGAATTCTTCATAAAAATGCTTTTCAACCATATATCAGATGTTTATAATCTGCCAATGAGAAAGTGTCAAATTACACAATTAAATTTATATCAAACTAGGCCTTTGCCAATCAACCATCTATTCAATTATTGCAAGAGAATGGAGGTTTATTCGAGCATTTGATTAATTAATAGTAAAATTCAGTATAATATTAAATTTTATTTTTGTTGTTTTTGTCACTTTTATTATTATGATTTATGTTAATAATCAATAATATTGTTCTCAATAGTTAGTTTAATTTGTAGATTAATTTTCATTTAATTAAAATACATAATATGTCAAGGTTGCTTTGATATAAATTTAATTGTGTAATTTGACACTTTCTCATTGGCAGATTATAAACATATGATATATGGTTGAAAAGCATTTTTATGAAGAATTCAAAATGCAAAAATCCAATATGGCGTCCATAAGAAAATCGAAAGTTGCGTGCATTATCTCAAAATCTAGTAGGCCTAGATTTTTTCAAAATCATTTTGAAATCCTCGCTACCTGTTACCCCCATCCTGCAAAAATCGTGGATGTATCTCTTGCAAGAAACAAGATATAGCGATTTTAGAAAACGCATATTTTCAGTTATCACCCTGTGTCTAGTAAATGGAAGGATTTTTTGACATGTAACCATGGTTACTTCTTGGGCATATAATGACGCAACTTTTTCTCCATTTAACCATCTTCGTATCTCTAACGGTTTCCAATATCCCCATGCATTTCATCTTAAATTGACTATATAATATATATATATATATATATATATATATATATATATATATATATATATATATATATATATATATATATATATATATATATATATATATATATATATATCATATAGTGTATATATATTCACACCGGAAGAAATGGGCGGGTTTCTGATGGAGGGATTCTACAGGAAACGGATTTTTACAGTGCCCTAATTAATAAAACATTAAATTTACCATCATCTAAGAAACATGGTGTAGATGTCGCACTGCCATATGTATTTATTGGAAACGCGGCATTTCCTTTGAAGGAAAATATACTAAAACATATCCACAAAAACAAACTACCCATGATGAAATAATATTTGACTATAGACTTAGCAGGGCAAGACGAGTAGTCGAAAACTCTTTTAGCATTTTAACCTCCCGTTTTGGAGTTTTTCAACGATGCTTTTCTATAAATTTGAAAAATGATGAGATTATACTCGCATATTGTGTCCTTCATAACTTGAATGGCATGAACCAACTTTTAGGACTACAGCACCTAAGAGAAAGACACAAACACTTTTAAGGGATACAGAAATTAGAGACTTGTATAAAAATTATTACATTAGTAACCATGGAAGCGTAGATTTTCAAGAAACAATGATTAATCGCCCTTGATTAGAAATATTACCTTAAATGCTAATAATAAAAGTATGTGTAGTAAATAATACTAAAAATATAGTTAACAAATAATAATTTGTGTCTTGCCTGTGTGTCAGTTGTTGATTCATCATCTCACTAGTTGGTGTTCCTATAGTTACCATAGACGACGTCCCAGCCCGTACAATTTCACAGTCAACTGTAAATAACAGTAGTTTGTCGTAACCCAGATGTACCCTATTATGAAACGTGTAATTTGAACTTGTTCGCATTAATGCAAATTCAAGAGACAAACAATAGCTAAAGGATGCACCTTAATTTGACTGATAAGATGCTACTATTAATTGCTTAAATTGATGTCACTGGGAATAATGCTACATCGGCTAATGTTAGGCTTACTCCAATTAATAGCTTAAATCTTCCTTACTGGCCGTGATTAAATAATCAGAGTTGATTTACAAATCTGATCTAGAACTCGCAAAATTCTAACCTGATTAAAAAAAACAGTGACCGTCTAGGGGGCAAATAACCTACGTTGTGTAATGTGCATGAGATAGGGTCGGATAAGGTTAATTTGTTGCATAAGGTGGCAAGGTAATTAAATGAAACAAAACTACAATTGAGATGAACGAGTTGCGCTACCTGGTGATTCGCTCGTCATCCTATTTACATAGGGAGAAAAAGAATCACCAAGAAAACTCCCTTTATTCCAATAATAATCACACAAAAAAAACAAAGATCAGATATCACAAGTAAATCGCAATCAAAGGATTAAATAGGTATCAAAACTACTCTATCGGTATTAAAGGCGTGCAAAATCTATAACCTTGCCTAAAACGAAGTTTAGTCACAAATAAACATAAAATCAGGTCTATAAATGGTATTCAAATTAAAGCAAAAATAAACAAGTAATAAGTAACAAACAGGGGATCCCCTTTGGAACCAATTCCTGTCTGCTTTTAGGTAAATAATTACATATAAAGCATTATACAGGGTGTGGTACAACCGGCCATAAACAGAACACAAAAAAAAAACAAAGAACATCATTGAATCAAGTTAAAAGGGCGTACCTTACAAAATTTAAATATCACCAAAATGAAATGCAAGGCAATTTCAATAACTACACATAAAGGCAATAAATATAAACAGTGGGATCGTATCCACAATAAGATCGTTATTGTTTAACCAATCATGGCGGTTTTTAACACCCAAATACATTAAGCACTCTAGTAATACATATTACAGTACGTTACACATACAAATTTGTGGGTACGATCACAACAAAGAATACACATGGACAATAACAGTAAATGATATAATTGAGTACACAGAAAAACCATTCGTGGCCAACCGCATTAAATACGCAGTGGAGACAAAGTATAACGCCTGACACCAAGCCTTGCAAAACACAGATTCACCTACATGATTAGTAAGTATTATTACAAATGCCAGATAATAACGCTCTCAATTCTTCTTAGGCATAAAACAAAACACAAAAATATAGACATATAGGCATATAACGGTAACAAGAGAGACATTTGGATAAATATATGGATAACTAGATCATTAGGGTCAGCTTTCTGACTTTATACCTATGATCGTTTGTGTTTTTATCACTATAAATACAGGTTAGAATTATCAATACACAAAATAGAACACATAAAGAAAAAAAGGAGAGCGAGCTTCGCTGTACCTGCGTAATTTCAATGAACACAACAGTTTTGCAAGTTAGGGTTTCAGTTTGGTTTTAACAATTTAAATGAGTAGGTAGAATGACCTTTTCTGTGTAATTTCACAAACCGTAAAATCTTTTCTTTTACTTACATTATCAATGTAGGTTATCCTTTTAAGCTTTCACCAGCACAAATGTTTAAATACTTGGATTTTTCGATTAACACCACCAAAATCGATGTCAAATCTTAATAACGCACGCCTTGAAAATTCAAATGCAACTCCCCATTCTAATCACAACAAACTGTTTTTATTCCATCACCCCCTATTTTCCATATCAACTAACAAAAGCAATAAAAATATTTCGTGTGAACGCTTTTGCCTTTAATTATGAAAAGAAACATTATTTCTAATTAACATGTGCAATCGACCGTAGAAATCCTGTATTTAAACTGTCACATTTCAACTCATGAACAAATTTTTCTTTGACCGCGGTGTAATTTTTTGTATAATACTGACATTTTTATTTTCAAAACGCTTTTATAAACATATTTAGCAATTTGTCTTGCCCTTTCGATAAAGGCAGTTGAGCCTGCACCTGCAACTTAAAACATCTGGTTGCGGGCCGCCCCCAGTTAAAACCCTACACAAACATGTCTTACAAAAAAAAAGAACTACAAACCATTCTCAAATAACAGTTATTATATAATAACTTTTAGTAATTATCTTTGCTATCGCGACAACAATTTTAATCGGAATATTTTCAATGTATTCATCAAATTTTCGTAGTGTGCTACCTACAAGTTCGTAGTACCTTAGCGAGGGTTCAAATACGTCATCATGGGAAGTACCAGTGCCTTTTGATTTCAGTACTTTTCGAAGTTCTCTTCTAAAGGATGCCTTTAAACTTTTAATTTTTTTGTTAACAAACTCCTTGTTTACATCCGCAACAATGTTTCTGCATTTTTCTGCTGAAGCCTCCATAGCATCATCTCTAGGTGTTTATTCAAATAATTTAACATCCCACACACACGGATAGGTTTCATACAATTCGATAAACTCTCGCCAGAATTGTTTATTATCACGGAATGACATCTTTCTTATTAGTATCTTTTATAAACACGTATAATTTGTTAATATTATAATGAAAAGGTCCCGCCGATAATAATATTACTAATTTCGGATATAAACTGACAGTAAACAAGACAACATGTTGCAGATCGCCACATACAGAGCAACATGCTCGGCTCCTGTCGCGGCTTTTCGATCTTCCCCGTCAACCAGCAACTTACGTACATGTTGTCAATCTTACCCACACACAAGTGAGCTTGTTTCTGCGAGCCACGCTGCCGACCATGCTCCTGAGCATATTCTCTAGTGAGTGTCCTGCTATAGATTAAGTGCGTACCGGTGAATTTAATAAAGTAAACAAAATTTGACGTGACAACATCGAGATCTTTTATGAATTCGCACTACGTTTTAAGTTGTAAATAAGTACTGCAAAGTATGCGACAAGGATAAGATATGGTTGCTAACCCGACACGATTAAAGACTTTTAATACCAACTGTACTTACGATGACATTTTGGCTTTAATACAAATTTTATTTAAGTTTATAGTAAATTATGATTATAGTATTGGTGTACGATTAATGACGTGCAACGGCTGATGACTTGAATAAAGTATAGTTCTTCCATTAAATAGTCTGCTGCATCCAACTGACTCCCTGATATACAAGATCTAACGTAGGCATGAACGCGCTCACTAGCCGTGAAGAAGTTGATTACATTCCTCTACCAACAAGCTGCACACAGTGATAATCCGTCGCAATGTAAGCTGAATTACTCCCTCCTTAAACCGTATTACCACTAGCCAACCAGTAGCACAAGCACAAACCCCAAAAATCAAGGTCGATTCTAACCCAGAGAAGTTCAAACCTGTTTTAACCAGAATCGATCTCACATTATTACGATGCTTGTAAACTTTTGAAATGTTTATTACAACCAAATGACCACATCACTGAGTTTAGCAGGCTGTTTTCGGATTTAGTATCACAACCACAGACCAATAAAAACAAAGGTGAACGAAAATATACGACAAAACACGAACAGAGATAGTAGCACTCCACGAGCATCTGGTTGAACTATAACTTCACCGGTGCAGTCGCAGTTATAATTATTTTTATCACAAAGGCCTAAAGGTAAGATCGACAAGTTTAATGTTTTATTAAGCGTTTTGCTTATACAAATATGATAAAAATTTGTCTAAGAAACATCCTGGGCTATTTCAAATTTTGGCGCCACATTGTTTATCCAGGTGCTAAGAGTGTGCTGTAGTCGTCCCGTTTCTCATTAATTCTTAACATTTATTGGTCTTCCTTTGGTTATTGGTATGTGATCACAACCTTTACTACCCATTTGACTGATCTTTAATAAACAACCCATTTTAAACATTTCTATAATTATTAACTTTGATATGAAAGCGTCTTAATATATTAACAGTAATCCCTAATCAACACGTGTGCATATTACACATGGTGATTTACAATCAACGTTTGTTTCGAGAGCTAAGTAATCTACTTTTACGGGTAGGAGTGTTTCCACGGCGCTACAATTCTTCATGTTGAAATGCTTCAGCAAATGAATATTGTTTAAAATTTGCTACTGGTAAATTTTCTTTAGTAGCAATTAAACGTCTAAATACAACGTAGAGAGTGACTAGTACACCCGGTTCTGGTATTTCAGTCAAACTCAGCTCAAATATAAAATACAACAAAATGACGTTAATCAGGTTTATAAAAATACCGTCTAAATTATGAAATAAAATATAAGACGCCATTTACAGGCTGGATTCTCTGTAATCTCGGAGCATTTTAGCTGTAAATGAATTGCCAGACTGTTATGTTCGTATGCCTTTTTTGTCAGTGCTTTGAAGATAATGTTGTGGTTTTAATTTTTTTTTTTTTATGATTGTGGACCTGAACAGGCTAAATAAGGCCTATCGTGCTAAAGCACTCAGGAACACTTAGGAGGATGGATAGAGGGATAATGAATTGCCAATTGATGCCTATGAACAGCTACCTTAAATTTTCTCATATCATAAGTGAGAGGAAAACAGGAACTAGGGAGATCATTCCAGAGTTTAGAAGCCGTGTAGGAAAATGTGGATTGCGCCCGTTTGGTACGACAAGTGGAGATTTGTACTGAATACTGATGATGTGAATGAGCGAACCGAGTGTTTCTCGCAAAGATAGCCGGAGATGGTATCAAAGAATGTAATTCACCAGCACAATAGCCGTTGTAATAACGATAATACAAAGAAAGAACTGAAACCATCCTTCTATGCTCAAGGGACTGTATGTGAGAAGTTAAGGACGGGTCATTTATAAGCCTAATCGCTCTCTTTTGAATACGATCAACGATATCGAGAGCGTATTGGGGAGCACTAACCCAAAGGTGAGAATTATATTCAGATAGGCCGAATTTGGGCCTTATACAGCAGAAGGAGTTGTCGAGAGGTAAAGTACTGCTTAGATCTGTACAAAAAGCCTATTTTACGAGCAGCTGTTTTGGTAGCTGACAGAAGATGGTCAACCCATGAGAGATTTGAAGATACAGTCATACCCAACAGAGTAATAGAGTCTGAAAACTTAAGAACTGAGCCATTCATACTTACAACAGGAAATGATCGATCTTTTTTGGCGGACATAAGGCAACACTGAGTTTTGTTAGCATTAAATTTAACTAGATTATTGCTTCCCCATTCGAGGATACGTTGAATGTCTTTAATGATTTAATTTGCCATTTCAGCTTTAATTTCTTGATTTGACAGAGAAGGTGGATTATCACTATGAGTAGACTGAGATGAACTACAGTGAAGAGTGCTATCGTCAGCAAAGCAATGGATGGGATTAGTTGTTGAAGAAATAAGGTCGTTTATGTACAGCAGAAAAAGTGTAGGCACTATAACGGATCCCTGTGGTACGCCCGCGTTAATGCTAACTTCTTTTGAAAAAAAGCCATCAACTACGACACGTATTCGTCTTTTATCAAGGAAACTAGAAACCCAGTTGATTAGCGTATCATTTAACCCAAACGAGGTGAGTTTGGCAAGTAAACACTTATGCCAAACTTGGTCAAATGCCTTTGAGATATCTAAAGCGACTACAACTGTTTCACCGGACTGCTCTACTGTATTGTTCTAAAACTAAGGAGTTAGTATAACTAAACGAGTAGTTTATTTGACAAATAGTACATTTGTTGTTATGTGGAGTAACGGGTGTCTATTAATGATTGAAGCTGACGTCGTGTAGCAAATTTTGGTTAGGTTGGTACCACTACACTTCATTTAGGTCGCAACGATTGACATTAGCGTCCCATGGGTTTGATGTAATTATAAACATTGTTTGTTAAAATTAAACATAACACCCCTACTTTTAGAAATGTTTATTGCCGATATTTGCTAATTACAATTATTTAACAAAATAAATTTTTAAATTATTGTTATGACAAAAATACAAACAAACATTCTTCATTAAATTAATATAATTACAAAAAATGTTAAAAATGATGACCCTGATGCTGTAGACATAAATTAATTCTCTACTTCACGTTTTCAAAAACATGCTGAAGTTCTTCCCGTGTAACAGCCTGAATCTCGTGTTCAACTGCTTCCATTAATTCATCTAAATTATGCAATCTATTTCTATAAATATTGTCTTTAATCTTTACAAACAAAAAGTAATCTGGAGTTAAAAATAACTGATTGTGGATATAACGAAAATTAATACAGGAATGAAGAATGAACGGAAACATTATAATAAAAGCTAATGAAAAGGGTAGAAACCGATTGATTTTACATTATAATTCTCAGTGGTGCATATACTAAGTAAAGGAATTTCCTAGATTTTGCATGACGCCAGCTTCAATCATTAATAGATACGTGTTATACTACTTTAGAATTATAAACAAATAAATGATGTAGACACCATGGGCTTTGTGCTGTTTTAGGAGGCACATAAGATGCACAATTAAAAAAATAGTGTAGACACAATCTAACAAAAGTGGAAATTACTAGATGAACTAAGCTTAACATAACCATACCTTTCAACCTACAAAGTTGAGATAATATACAATTTGAAATGAACAGTTAAATTCCTTTAGGAATTTGAATATCTACGCGTTGCTTATAACATAATTAATTTTAAGATCTGGATGTCAATATTTTTACATACTTGAAATATTCAGCTGTTTCTGAAATATTTGATAACAGTTAAATTCCACTAATAGAAACCTCTCTTCAGCGAACTTACGCGTTCTATAACCGATAATCTAATTTTCCAGGAGAATCTGGATGTCAATACTTTTAAATACTTGAAATATTCAAGTCCATAGTTTTAACTTCTGGAAGTTATCGTGGATACTATCACACACACACACACTACCGCACGTACATACATACATCCACTCTCAGCATACTGACGTTTACAAAAAAATCCCAGTCCATAAAACTAATCATTCAGGAAAATAAATCAAACTTAAGATACAAAATTATCATAAGTCCATAAATTTTAACCTATCATGGAGTTGATCGTGATACTATACAGATCTAGACAACACACCAACGAATCAGTACAACTCGAGTGCAGTTACACACAGATAGTTTTCATGATTGGTTTTGAGACACAGGTTACAGACAAACAACAGACATCAGTTCTTTTACAAACCGCATATTCAGTGGTAATGAAGTTGAAGAATCCCATGTCCATAAAAGCGGCAAAGTCTTGAAGCCATCAAACGACAGAAATTTCTATGGAAGCATTACTGAAAAGGAACAGATAACAGTCGATATATTAAAGGATCTAAATTCTCCAGCCCATCATGGTTTGTAAGCGACGTTTCGAAACAGTGTCGACAAAACCTAACGAATCAGTAAGCAAGGCTCGAGTTGCAGTTACGCAAGATAGTTTTCATGGTTGGTTTGCTGAGACCAGGTTACAGAAACAAATATGGAATCAGTTCTTTTGGATCATAACCGCATATTCAGTGGTAATGAGTTGGAGTTTGCTTTGTGCCCAAAAAGCGGCAAAGTTTTGAAGCCAATCAGAACGACAGAAAATTTTTATGGAAGGGTTACTTCTGAAAAGGAACAGATAATAGTGGTGTTAGTTGAGGCCTGTTTCTACAGTTTTTGTTTTTGTAGTGCGACGTTTCGGAAAAGGTGTCCGCTCAAAAACAAAAATTGGAAATAATCCGATCAACTCAACTAATATAAGACTATAATGACAAAACACTCATAATACAGAAGGAAATAACAGCGATGGTCACATTTTCAGCTAATGGAACGTTAGTACCAACAATGCTCATTTTTTCGTATAGAAAGATGCTCTTGGGAACTTGTTAGGTCAGGTTCTGAATGGATCACTTCTGAAGTGTGCTTAAATAGGCCCAACCCTGTTCGCCGTATACATAGAAGACCTGGAGGAGACATTAAGGTGACAAGTGGGAGGTGTGGTGGTGGAGAACATGAAAGTGTGGACGATGGTATACGCAGTCACCATAGCATTAATAGCAAAGGAAAAAATAAATGAAGGAGATGGTGAAAACGACGGACAGACAGATACCTAAAAAGAAAAGAACTGATAGCAAATGTAAACAAAATGAAGGTAATGGTGTGCAGAAAAGGAAAAGGAAAAAGGAGGAATGGAAATGGAGGGAGGAGAAGATACAGCAGGTAAAGAAATTTACACACCTGAGATACACGATAAGCCAAGGCAACGAAGGCGTGGAACATAAAAAAACGAGTCAGAAAAGGAAATAAAATAATAGGATAAGCATGGAATGTGGCAGAAAGACTGTTTGGCATGGACTTAAGAAAAAGGAAACTATTTGATAAATTCATAAAAAGTGTGATGTTCAGTTATTGGGGGGAAGTGTGGGGGTGGAAAGAGTATATAGAGATGGAGGGGCTACAAGAAAAATATTGGAAAGGGAAACACCGGTATATAATCAGAAAGGAAGTGCAAGAGGAAAAAATAATGTATGAGGCGGGAAACAGAGCAATAAAGTACGAGGAGGAAATGAGAGAAATAACGGATTACGAAATACTACAAAAATGTTGGAAAGCAATTAAAGAAGGGAGAATAAAATATGGACAAGAAAACAGAAAAGATTATTATGAAAGAAGCGGGTATCCGAAGGAAGAAGTAGAGAGATTAAGAAGGGAATGACTTAGAGTGAGAGAGGACATAATAGTAAGGGACAGAGATGTACAAAAACAGGAAAGGTGGACAAAGGTGAAAGAAGGAAAATAGTATGTGAACTATAGGGACATTAAGGGTGAAGGGATGCCGAAATATTTGAAAGGGGAAGGGAAGAGGGAGAGAAAGAGGATGATACCGAGATTTAGGATGTGGAAACGAAGAGAGACGAAACAAATATTGGAAAGGGGACGAAGATAGAAAATGTAGTTTGTGCGGGGAAGTGATAGAGACGATCAACCGTGTGATGAAAGAATGCAGGAGTCAAAGGAAGCTGAGAGGTCAGTGAAAGAAATATTAGACAAAGGAGGAAGAAACATGTAAAAGGAGAAGACAGATAAAGTCGGAGGGACGAAAGGGAAGAAGACAGTTTCAGGTTAAGTTAGGAAAGGATGCAAAAACACGAATACTTTGCAACATTAGCATAAATGAGCAAATAAAGATATATTGAGTATATTTCAAATAATTTTACCCCTTTTTCTTTATTTACTATTCTACCAGTCGTACTTTTTGTAGACTAACATCGTTCTCACCTGACGCAACAAGTAAGCCGGATTTGTAACGAGAATAGTGCAATTCTAATATTCCTTTTTCCAAACACGACGCATATTATGCAACCCGCGGATGTAGCTTTATTTAAACCTCTCAAGTCTAGGTGAAAATCTGCTATTCACATTGAAAAATTACAAAATGTTCCTCAAGAAGTCACACGGTATACATTTGGGCCAATTTTAAAAACAGTTTTAATCAATTTACTACAGTGACTACAATCCAAAATGGGTTTAGAAAAGTGGTTTATTCCCATTCACTAAAGGTAATGTTGAATTACGGTAAATGTAGTATTCCAAATAGAAAAATTAAAACAGTTGAAAATACTCCATACAATCACAACAAGATTAACACGGTACTAGAAATCATTAAAAAAATAATTGAAATGACCAAGATATGACCTCAGTCAACCAACCAGGCAGATTTTGAGCACCATAATATGCCTCTTATAGAAGAAATGCTTATGAGTCCTACAAGAACTGCAAGATCTGAAACTCGAGAGAACTTAGAAGAGGTTTCGCCAGTTCCACAAGCTGACAGTGGCGAACCCTAAATCTGTTAACAAAAATTGCTATGCGAGCAACAAAAGAACTGATCATCAATTAGCGACGCCATTCAAGAAATGTTTGATATTTCCTAACTCTTGCGCTTCAGAAATGCAAACTAGACAATTCGTAACCCTAAGTTATGAGACAACTTGTTACCCTGGTGAGAGAATGGTATTGATTACATAATATGTTACCTACTTATTCGATGTTTCATTGCAATGTTTTCTTAAGCAGTACCTAATTATTATTATAATTAAATACCTTTTCAGGAATTACCTTGAAGTGTGATGCAGAAGGGCAAATTCACTCTATGGTTTCTGCAGGGCTGCATTCATCGAAGTGGCCAGTAAAACACGACATTAGTTTACTTTAACGATGATATTATACATCCTAAACTAAAATATCTGGTGTAAAACAACGCACGACCTTCCAACGTACAAGTGCAAATTAAAAGAAATGAAATAATTTTAATTATATTTTTTTTAGGATAACTATGCAACCTCTTTTTTACATTCATAACGAAAACAGGCAACATTGTAAAAATAATAAAAAACATTCCATTAATCGTTCTATAAGATATCAATAATATAGTTTAACCATTTTCATTTATAATTAATTAATTTTTAGATTTACATTGCATTATATTAAGAAACCTTATAGAGAAAAGTTTTGTAAAATTAAATTTTCTTTAAAAAATATGTACACCTTTTCTTATAAAATTAATCGTTATTCGGATATTGAAAAAATTGGAATTGACACTTAAATTCTACCTTAGGAATTTTTTGTCGCTAACTGTTTTAGAAATATTTAATAAAAACCATAAACTGACCCTAACAAACCCCTCTCCGCCGATGGATTTAATCAGCTCCGAGCGAAATGAAAACAAGCTTAAATACAACATATCAAATACGTAGGAATGATGGTTCTGAATTTATCGTGGATACATCCATACCCGCGCGCGCACTCACACACACACACACACACACGCGCATACACACATAGGCACACGCACACACTCGCACACGCACGCAAAATTAATGTACTAAAATTATAACAAATAAAAATGTTAACTTCCCCTCAGAAGCAAAATTTTCGCTTATATAAGAAAAGCTGTTTGTACCACGGTCTAGCTCAGTACATTACTTACGAAACTTATTGTAGATTGAGAGCTCTTTTGTGTATCAGGTCGTAAGGGAGGGAGAGATAATAACCATAGGTGTAAGTCAGATATGCATGTCGACAGACGTCACTCATTTTAGCTTAAATAATTAAAGTACAAGAAAAATGAGAAAGTTATACTTCAATACCACATGCAATTTTAATAAACAGTACAACAGCGTGTATTTAATAAAACAAAATAATATCTGCTGGTTAATTTCAGCATAAAAACAAATAAAATACGAGTTAACCTTTCGCAAAGCTTTATGATAGTAACCTAATTCTTAATCGATAACTAAACTATACATATAATCTATCTTTACGTAGAATTATTTCAAAATCAAAGATGACTGAAACTCTATAACTTCAGTGTAATGCCAAAGTTTATTTTGACCTATGTCAACAAAACACAACAGAAGTAAGGTTATGCAATGGTTTTATGTTAGAACACATTAACCGAAGACAGCTGTTTTCTTTTTATTACAACAGTATTAAAGCTTCCAAAACAGTGTTAGACCAGCTTTAGTTTTTATGTTGATAAATCAATTAATTTAATTTGTCCACTTAATGAAGTCGTAATTTGCACTAAAAAGGATACGTACTTACTTATTATACTCAACACATAAAGTTAATATATTATATCGAAACGAATTGTTGTCGAGGACTTCATTCCTTGACGATACGATATACCAAAACATTAAGTACGACAAGTTAATTTCTGGCACTTCTCAATAATGTAAAGGTAACAATAATGTATCTTCAACCCAAGGCAACCAGCACAGATATGTTGTGGCTACTAAAGCAAGAACAACTAACAGCATACGCAACTAACAGTAGGTGTAACGTTGCCTGTTTCAAAAGTTAGTAACACAAAAACAAAAGTATCTCCAATTCAAATTTTTCTTTATAATGTCTTGCTTTGATCATTCGGTGATGTGGTCATTTAGTAGTTTGGTTATCGGCGCTTCAATTATATTGTCGGTTTTATAATGAAACATTAAAATTCAGCAGAATGGATGAATTCAGCGTAATATTCGTCAGCGTATTAGTCACATTCGGTGTAATGGTCTAATATTGAAATTCGACGAAATGGGCGCAGTAGGCAAAATGATCGTCTGTGTTTTTGTCACGTTCGTCATTTTGGACTATTAAAATATTGAGTCAGCGTTTTGGAAAATAGGCGAAATGTGCTAGATCCAGCATCAGCACAAAAAATGTTATGCATCACACGTCTAGAAGCTAACGTTAACACCTTGGCCCGCATTTCTGCTAATACTCGCAAAATGATCCTTTCTGGCCTAGTGCTACAAATAACTATTTTTGACCATTTTATAGAGACGCTAGTCATTTAGAATAAGTCTAAATTACGTCACGTTTTGTTAAGTTTTAAAGAGTGGCGATTTAGCGGAGATTACTAATTACAGGCCAATAAGTATTTTATCGAATTTTTCAAAGGTATTTGAAATAATTCTTTACGGCCATATTTATCCACATGTAAAAAATTATGTATCGTTACATCAACATGGATTTATGCAAAACAGGTCAACTGTGACCAACCTTGCTTGCATAAGATAATCATGGCCAAGTTGGTGTAATCTATACTGATTTTTGTAAAGCGTTCGACAAGATCAATCATTCTATTCTAATTAGTAGGTTACGTAATTTTGGTTTCAGTGAGCCGCTTCTTTCTCTTTTTTTTCTCCTACCTAACCAATCGATTAGAGTATGTACGTTTTAATAATTTTGCGCCGGACTCATTTACTGCTTCGTCAGGGGTATCCCAAGGATCAAACCTGGGTCCACTGTTATTTTTATTGTTTATCAATGATATCTCTAGTCTAATCTCATGCAATCATCTTTTATTTGCTGATGATCTTAAAATTTATTGTGAAATCACTTGTCTGAATGACTGTCTCGCCCTTCAAGTACAATTAATGACCATTCATAACTGGTGTAAGTAATTTCCTGCATTTAAACATTTCCAAATGCAAAATATTATCGTTTAGTAAAAAAAGGAACTTACTCCACTACGGTTATTCGGTAGATTCGTTCCCCCTTATCCCGGGTTTCTGATACGAAAGATCTAGGTATAATGTTTGATCAGCATCTAATCTTTTCGAGTCATATCCAGACCATATGCCTAGATGCAAAAAGAATGCTTCAGTATACTCCAACTACTTGCTCGCTAAACTTTTCATTAGTTCTGTTTAAACTGGAGTACTGTAATCTTATATGGTACCCTATCTATCACAAACACATAAATATGATCGAGGATGTTCAGCGAAAATTCTTAAAATACGCTTCCTTTAAGATTGATGGTATCTTCCGGCGAGGGGCTATCCTCAAGAATATCTCCTGAGTCGTTTCCAACTTCCATCATTACAACGCAGACGCTAAATTCCACAGCATGAGATTTTTATATGACCTACTTAACAACCGAATTGGCTGTTCTTTTTTTTCTATCACCCCTTAACTTTTCCGTACCCAATCATTTATCAAGATTCCCTATAACCTTTGTTAATCCTATTCCAAAGACCAACTCATTATTAAAAGCACCTACTTATATAATGTCTTTAAATATTAATTTAAATATTGCAACACTTGACGATCTATTGAGCAATAGCACATAATGCAATAATTTTTCTTTTTTCTGTTTAATCTCTTTTGTTCCTCCCCAATTCAATCAGCAACTGCTCACGTTCCTTGAAACTAACAAACTCCTTAGTGACCACCAATATGGGTTTAGGCAAAGTCGTTCAACAGGCGATCGTCTTTCATATGTGACCCAAGTTTGGAACAATACAGTAGAGCAGTCCGGTGAAACAGTTGTAGTCGCTTTAGATATCTCAAAGGCATTTGACCAAGTTTGGCATAAGTGTTTACTTGCCAAACTCACCTCGTTTGGGTTAAATGATACGCTCATCAACTGGGTTTCTAGTTTCCTTGATAAAAGACGAATACGTGTCGTAGTTGATGGCTTTTTTTCAAAAGAAGTTAGCATTAACGCGGGCGTACCACAGGGATCTGTTATAGCGCCTACACTTTTTCTGCTGTACATAAACGACCTTATTTCTTCAACAACTAACCCCATCCATTGCTTTGCTGACGATAGCACTCTTCACTGTAGTTCATCTCAGTCTACTCATAGTGATAATCCACCTTCTATGTCAAATCAAGAAATTAAAGCTGAAATGGCAAATTCAATCAACAAAGACATTCAACGTATCCTCGAATGGGGAACCAATAATCTAGTTAAATTTAATGCTAACAAAACTCAGTGTTGCCTTATGTCCGCCAAAAAAGATCGATCATTTCCTGTTGTAAGTATGAATGGCTCAGTTCTTAAGTTTTCAGACTCTATTACTCTGTTGGGTATGACTGTATCTTCAAATCTCTCATGGGTTGACCATCTTCTGTCAGCTACCAAAACAGCTGCTCGTAAAATAGGCTTTTTGTACAGATCTAAGCAGTACTTTACCTCTCGACAACTCCTTCTGTTGTATAAGGCCCAAATTCGGCCTCACCTGGAATATAATTCTCACCTCTGGGTTAGTGCTCCCCAATACGCCCTCGATATCGTTGATCGTATTCAAAAGAGAGCGATTAGGCTTATAAATGACCCGTCCGTAACTTCTCACATACAGTCCCTTGAGTATAGAAGGATGGTTTCAGTTCTTTCTTTGTATTATCGTTATTACAACGACTATTGTGCTGGTGAATTACATTCTTTGATACCATCTCCGGCTATCTTTGCGAGAAACACTCGGTTCGCTCATTCACATCATCAGTATGCAGTACAAATCTCCACTTGTCGTACCAAACGGGCGCAATCCACATTTTTCTACACGGCTTCTAAACTCTGGAATGATCTCCCTAGTTCCTGTTTTCCTCTCACTTATGATATGAGAAAATTTAAGGTAACTGTTCATAGGCATCTATTGGCAATTCATTATCCCTCTATCTCTATCCGTCCTCCTAAGTGTTCCTGAGTGCTTTAGCACGATACGCCTTATTTAGCCTGTTCAGGTCCACAATCATAAAAAAAAAAAAAAAAAAATTCATATATATTAACATTGTTGTCAAGTTACTGTCTAAACTTGTTTTAGTTTAGTTTAATTATGTGGTTTGTTTTACACTTATGTACTTATTTTAGTTAATTTTCGTTAATTGGTTGTTTTTTTCCGTTGAGCAATAAAGTGTTATTATTGCAAATAAACGTAAATAATTCCCAAAATTACATGTAAATATTACGTCACTCTATTACTGGGCGGTGGCGTTGGTCAGTAATCTCAACTTTATTAGGGATATAGGCCTTAAAAACCCAGCGACAATAATATTATCTGTCAAAGAGTGCATAATAATTCATGATGCAATAAAAACACAAATTGAGAAAAAATAAAATTACAGAAAAACGATTTTATATGCAGTATGGCAACAATGCATTTTTAGTAATTTCCATACATAACCATAACCTAATATTTATTATTTCAAATTAAACTTTTAAATTTTTCTACATGTTAAGCTCATCGTTTTGCAAAATATTTTCAAACCATTTATGTTTTTACAGTACAAAACCTCAACGAACTGCAAAAGAATTTTATAAATACTTATTACGGGAATGTGAAAAATTACCTAATGATGGTCCAAGAAAATTCTACAAAGATTCTGTTAAGCAAGTACAGTTGCCAAAAGTTTTATAATTCACAACCTAAATTTTGGTTATTGCAGAGCTTTAAGCAACACGTGAATGAAACAGACCAGGAACGAATACAGCAAATTATAAATCGTGCTTACGAAGATTGTGCATGGATTTTAAAAAAGGTCTTTTGGTATAACTTTAACCCTGATTTTATATAACAGATTTTCAGTATAAGCAAGTGTAAATATGGATAACCTACCTTTAGTAACCTCTGATACCTTAGCGACTGATGAACAGTTTTGGAGTTCTGTTTTGCTATATCACAATCGCCCCCACTTAGTTAATAGAAGATTATTAGGAATATCACAAGTACTTTTCTTAAAAGTTGACTTTCATAGCAACTCCATAAAACACATCAACGAACTTTTTACATATTCCGCTATATTATATGAAGTTCGAAAATTGCCACACTTAACCGCTGATTTTGTTAAAGTTGAATTAGTGAGGAATATTTTAGAAACGTATGATAAAAAGGTGTCTTTCGCAAATGTAACGCAAAATGATTTTATAAATAGTAACGACGGTATCTTCGTTTCTGTTAGAATTTTGTTAGCACGACAAGTCGATGTTGATAACTGCTTAGAAATTGTTACCTTTGATAAGACAAACAAAATGTCTACCTTTTTAGCAGTAACAGAATTTAATAAAAAGGAATTGGCACCTACCTTTCCTTATTCAATTACATTTACATCAGGATATGTAACGATTTGGTTGCAAAGTTTAGAAGATGTTGAAAAACCGAGTGCTGTTTGGTTAACGGAGCAATTGTTTTTAAAACTTATGAAATGGATTGAGGATTATGATCCCAGTTTTCAAGTGCAGAATTCATTATCTTTAATTTCAGTCGAAATGTACACACATTTGTATCATAATTTTAAATTAAAATATGGCAGGCATATTATAGAGGTTTGATATAATTTTGAAATATTCTATGTTAAATGATCATTCTTGCTTCTCTGATTTTTTTTTTATGGTGAATTTTATTTTTAAAAATGAAAAATTATGTGTGTTGGTAGAACCTGCTAGAGCTTCTTAGTCAATTATACAATACACAATCACTGTTGTTACTGTTATGCCAACGTACTTAACAAGAAGCACTATGAGCAACTTCTTTCACATGTTTCAACTATTACAATCCATCCACTTAATATTATTTTTCCATGTTTCTTAATTTCATCTATAAAGAATCATTCGCTAAAATTTTGAAACACTTTGTATTTAAGCGAGGTTTACATGTTTATGTTTAATTTGATACAGAATATTTCACCGATTTTACATTAATTATGATTTCAGGAATGGCCTGAAAATACAGATCCACACAAATTTGTGTATGAAGATCTTGCAATAGCGGCATACCTCATTTCCTTATGGAAATTAAATAATCCAAATAAAAAACCAACATTTATTGATTTAGGTTGTGGAAATGGACTTCTAACTCATGTTCTAACTGAAGAAGGCTATTTTGGAACAGGCATTGATGTGCGAAAACGCAAAATCTGGGATCTGTTTAAAACTGCCAATTTAAAGGTAAATTTTTGCAATATTTAATTTATGATACTAAATATCAATATTTAGGAAGAAATAATTACTCCATCGGATTCTTGTTTATTTCCACAAACTGATTGGATTATTGGAAATCATTCAGATGAATTGACACCTTGGATTCCTGTAATTGCAGCACGAAGTTCGTATAAGTGTAATATATTCTTATTGCCTTGTTGTGCATATGAGTTTAATGGTCAGAAGTACAGAAGACAGAACACAAGTATTAGTACATACGCGGATTATTTACAATATGTGGAAAAGATTTGTATAACTTGTGGATTTAAAATAGCTGTTGATAGACTACGAATTCCATCAACAAAACGGACGTGCTTGGTTAGTTTTGGACGTACATATGATGAAACAAAAGCAATACAAATTGATGAATATATACAAAATATGATTGGACAAAATTCTTCAAATACATCTTGGATTAACGATTTTGTAGCACGAAGTAATTTAGAAAGAGTTCGAAATTGTACAAAGCTTGACCGTAAATTTGTTACAAATATAATACAACAAATTTGTGGAATTTTACTGGAGAAATATATTCCCATAAGTAAATATAACGGTGATAATTGGAATAAAGGGAACGAAGAACCATTATCGTCACTAGCCGAGTTTTTGGGTAAAGAAAACTTAAAGGAACTGAAAAAGGAATGTGGTGGTTTACAAACATTATTAAAGAATCATCGTTATATTTTTGAAGTGACTGGAGGTTGTGTAAAGTTACGTTTGCCTACAACTGCAGAAGATACAGGTTTTAAATACAAAAAGAAGTTATGTTGGTTTTATAGAAATCATCCGAATGGTTGTCTGCATACTGATGAAGTTTGCGCTTATGAACATTAACTTTGTATATAGATTGTAAATAAAACCTAATATTAGCCTTTTTATATAATTTCCTACATTTTCCAAATAGTTATCAATGTATTAAGGGCATATCTAGGAGGCAAATTGTTTAAAGAGTGGCAAAGAAGGGCTTTTCAATTTCGTGGGCGTCATAAGCTACAATTATGCCCATTGTACATACGATTTATTTTAGTTTCTTCGTTGTCATAATTCACAGTTTTCTGAGCCACTGTTAGCTTATTGTTGAGTTTAAGATAATCCAAAAACAAGTGTTCTCGATTGCGTTGCTAAACTTCATTCGAGTCAACTCCTTCCAAGGTGGATTTACAACAAAACCTCTGGATTATTTCGTCACTAGTTATCAAAATGCAATCGTTATTTTTGGGTGAATCCCACCACTTATTGTCCTACAAGAAATTTGCTTTATCTGCGAGTAACCCAAATCAAACCTTTTAGTGTCATGATTTCATCTTAAAACCAACTGTTCTAAAGCTTATCTTTATGTTATTGCTTGTTTTTCCATCAATATAGGAGCGTTTATGGGTGACCTCAGACCTTTCTTCGTTTGTTGTTAATGTGTTCAAATCTGTAGTGATTGTGGAAGTAATTTTGTCAACTCTGTAAGGTTATTTTAACGCATCATGTATATGCAGCATCTTGATCATGTACTTATGTAGTGAGTTTGCATGAAAAAAAATTGTTTTTGTGTGTGCCGAATGCAAGTTGGTGTAAATGATACGCTACTGGAATTTAATGAAGCATTAGTTATCATATGAAAGAATATTTGAATGTTGTAGAGAGATTTTTGTGTTGAAAGCATTAAATTTGGTTGAGAAATAATGTTTTGAGTAAATCTTTATTGATACAACATTGGTAAGAGACTACTGGTTTTGCTACTGTGCATGAAGGAATTTGACTAAAGAAATGGTGGTAGACGTATGAGTTTATGATATATTGATGTTGTATTAACGTGCAGTAAGGAATATGTATGCATATTTCGTTTGTAGAAGTTTTGTAATATTGTGCAATAATGGAAAATTTAATGCACGTTCAAGAATGAAGTTGATAGAATGTGAGGTAAATACAAGATGAAGGGATAAAGAGTTCAGATAGTTCGAGCAGAGCTTAAGTAAGGGTGGCGCGCGTTATTTTTGAGGGGTTTAGAACGGTTCAGTGTAGATTTTATTTGTGAAATTGTAGATTCAGTAGCACGCCTATAAAGCGGCTGCAGTAATCCAAAAGGGGATAATTCATAAATAAATAGTTTATTGTGAGTTGAAGGTAATAGTTATTTTCTTCAAGAAATTTGAAAAGTGCGAAAGCAGATTTGAAAATAACAGCCAATATTTTGTTACTATTATTATTATTTATATTTATTTACAGGCGAAAGTCCAATTACAATGCAGCAGCACTAGGCAATTATATAATACTAAAGTAGCAAATACATTAGAACGTACAAACACAACTAACTTAAAATTCCAGCAAACAAAAATCATAGATTCAAACCCTGAATCGACTAACTTAAACAAAAAATTCTATTTTCAAATTGTGTCTACATACTTCCCATGACAAATAATCCAAACCCTTATTATTTATTACATACCAAGCTATTGATGTGCCATTAATACACTAAGTCTAGGCTAAGTGCGCAAGTCAGTTGATGATTCATTATACAGACGCAACATACTGTTAGTGGGCGAATACACTGAAACGTTGCAATGAAGCCGTACTGCTGCGGTGGAATATGCGGAGTGAGTTTTTTAAAAACGTTTTTATCTAAAATTAACTCAAAAATTTTTGATGGTGTAGATAATAAAGCAACAGGGCGAAAGTTATGGAATGGTTGACGGCTCCCACCTTCATGAATAGGAATAACTTTGTAACGTTTCCAGAAATCTGGAAAAGTATTTGTGACTAAACAATAATTAAAAATGATCGATAAAGTTACAGCAAATACTTCCTTATATAAAACATCGATCATCTCAATCTGATCTAGGTTTAGGTTTATATTCAAAGAATCGGATTTAGAGGGCAGAACAAGGTGCTCAAGGTCACATTGACTAGAATAAGTAGGCAAATAAACAGTTTTAAAAAAAATCAACAAACTTATTTTCGTGCACTACACCCTCATGTGACATGGTATCCCCCTCATTAATGTTTTCTAGCATTGTTTATGAATGACCAAAATTGTTTAGGTTCACGCCGAATAATATCTTCTGTTTGCGCAGTATAAGTATCATACGCCAAGGAAATGTTCTTTTTGACATCAGCTCTCGCAATACTAAACGCTTTGTACATTCCCGTACATTTAAACATTTCCGAACATTTAATTGTTGTTGGCAGTGTTCAATAGAGAGCTTGCAACGATAATAATATAAAGAAAACCTAAAGTAACCCCTTAAGTAATCAAACTAAAATACGATAATAATATAAAGAAAGCCTAAAGTAAGACTTTGGCGAACATCATTGGCAATTAATTTATCATATGTGTACAATCGTTAGTAACACCAAATTGATTGTATAAAAGCAAATAAGAGTTTTAATATTTTATGTGGAAGCAAATATTCTTCGTTGTGTTAAACGTTTTGAAGCGCAAATTTTAGAGCATAATGTGATGTTATGCTAAAGCAGAGCTCATGAAAGGTATGCGGGTGAACAACGGACAACTACGTGCGAGTGTTACTGCCGAATGCATTAACGGATACTGCTATCTATAGAGCATTTGCAAATTTAAAGGGATTACCGAAAGCAGACCATATGGACTTCACTACATCTCGAATAAAGGATTCATTAACGTAATGTGTAAGAATTAGTCTTAGATTTTGTTTAACAGATACAAGTACGATTATCTTCTAAGTACATTTTTTATTGTTGCGTTAATCATTGTTTTGTGAGTAAAAAGGATAATCGAATCTATTTTCAATATGTGTAGTATTAAGATTTTGGGGAAATTTTTAGTCTATAAGCATTGATTTTCTTAGCGGGTTTTCTTTAAACCACGTGTTTGTACATATTTACACGCCAATTTGTCAATATATATCCAGTATTTAATTTATTTGATTGTTTATTTGTGTCAGATGGGATAAGATTTGTAGCATTTACCTTAACTGGTTACATTTTTGATAATTGAAATTAATCTTTGTTTATTTTGAGTTTAATGGTCGATTGAAAGTGCGTAATGAGACAGATCGATTCCAAAATTCTATTTTAACTACTTCGAGTTACTTTACAGTCCATAAAATACCGAACACTAACGAAATATTTTTATTAAGCATAAATTACAGATTTGAAGTATTACAATTTAAACCTATTGGTGAATGTCTAAATTGATTTTTAAAGATAAAGTATTAATAAAATATAAAGATATTATTTATGATGAAAGAACTGACCGTTCAATTTTTAAATTTTTCAGCAACTAATGAGAATTGAGAATTTTATAACAATTGGAGATATAAAGTTCTAGGTATACGAGGGAAACTTAAAAAGTATTTAAATTAACGTTTTATTATTTGGAATGTTCATGCGTACGAGGTGTGTTCAATAAGTTTACGACGAACTGTGTATTTCAAAATTTTCTTAAGCTTGTGGATCAATTTATTTTGAAGTGTGATTGAATTTGCAATCCTGCCTTCCACAGTCAGATAGGATTAATTTAACATCCCGCCTAAGACTATTTATTTTAGCAAAATCTAAGATTATGGTGGCGCCTAGAGACAATTTTTCCAGACTGAACATTGTGAGTTGTAGGTTTATGGTAAGTATAAGGTGTTTGAAGCGACCCTTCAATCGTTTTACTCCTTATAAAGACCCCGCGCATTTCCACTGTAGCTGGCTTGGCAACCCGCTTACTTCGATAAGCCTGCACGACGCCTAGTGCGGGTTGGACGCGTAACAACTCAGAGGATTCAACAGACTAATGAATAATTTCGTTGAGTTTCAAACTGTTTCGTGGTCGTTCAACCCTTACTCTACTCCCCACTTTGGAGGACTTTCAGAAAGTGGGGATAAATCTGGAAAAATTACTTGTTTAGAATCGCTGGAAATCAAATCCTCACTTTAAAGGAAATGAATACAGTGACTGCAGAAATTGAAATATATATAATAAATATTAGTGGGAAGTAGTCAAAGGTGACTAGTTAATGAAATTTCTTCGTTTTTAAGTCATACTTTCGAAATCGTTTATTTTCTTTATCAAGACTAACTAAAAAACAATTTGATTAATTATTAGTTCATTAATTAAAGATGAATCATGCTAACATGACATTTTATATAAAACCAGAAACAAAAAGAAACATTAACTGTGATATATATATATATATATATATATATATATATATATATATATATATATATAACAGGGTGAATTTTATCTAATCCAAAATTAAAGGAGTACTAGAACTCATCATTATAAGCAAAAGTTCATATGTACATGGGTCCGAAATGCTTCGTTTCGAGATACAGAGTGTCAAAGTTGAAAAAGAAATCGCGTTTTCTTCAATATCTTTCGACTGTTTCAAAATAATTTCATGAAATTTCGTATACGATGGTTTTTTGAAATGAAATATTCAAATTTGTGGTCCATTTAGTTGTGGTTTCTAGAGGGCGCCAGCGGCAACCATTTCGACCCCTTTAAATCGTTGCAATTTTTTTGTGCTACACTGTATACCATTTTGGACTAGAAAAATCGATTTTCCTATCTTTTCTGCTAAAAAAGGTATATTTTAGTGATGTCGCTAGGAGCAACCGTTTTTGAGAAAAACACATTTAAAACTCACAATGTTTAATTATTTAAAACTTGTAAGGAGCACTAAAATATCCAATATTAAAAAACAAGAAAAGAAATTAATACTAAAAGTAAACATGTTCTTTTGATAACAACTGTTCAAACAACTGTCCCGAAAAAAACCTCGTATACGAAATTTCATGAAATTATTTCGAAGCAGTCGAAAAATATTGAAGAAATCGCGATTTCTTTTTTCAACTTGGACACCCTGTATCTCGGAAACGAACCCTTTCCGGACCCATGTACATATGAACTTTTTTGCTTATAATGATGAGTTCTAGTGTTCCTTTAATTTTGGCGGATTAGATAAGATTCACCCTGTATATATATATATATATATATATATATATATATATATATATATATATATTTATGAATTATCTTTTTTTGTATTTAATAAATATGAGTATATAACACTTAGATTCTCAATATCACTTTTTTTGTTTAAGCATAAAGAATGTTGATAAACATAACACATTTCTATAAAAGTTCTTTTTGTTTTATTTGATTCTAAATGTAAAATTTTTCCGTTTTCAAAGTTAAAGTTATGCCCTTCATTTAATATATGTTGTGTTAAAGCACATGCTAGAGGTTTAACTCTCACATCGCTTTTGTGTTGGGCAATTCTTTGTTTAAGGTACTGTGATGTTTGTCCTATGTACGTATTAATCACAGTCTATGCATTTAAGTTGATAAACTAAATTCCTTTGTAATAAGGTTGGTGTTTGATCTTTAACTTTGGAATGCAAGTTGTTTATCTTAACTAGACTCTTTTTTGCTATGTTTACATTAATATTTTTAAATAGTTTTATTAATTTTGAGGTTAAAGGTTGAATGCAAGATAACGACGAATATAAAAATTGTGAGTTTTCTAAATTTCTTTTTTCTTTAAAATAAAGTTTTTTAAAATAAGAAACGTTTTTTGTATTTTGAAGTTAATATTTTATTATTATTATATAATAAAAAAATTTAAAAAAAAATGTAAAAACGCAACAATTTGTAAACCTCATAGTAAGTAAGATCTGTATGTTATAATATTTTTTGTTCAACGTTTTCTAGTTGTAGCCTTTGAAAAAGCAAAGAATAAATTTGCGAAAATTCAGGCCATAATAAAGAGCATTCATTAAACATCCAGCTGATCTAATAAAACCAAAAAAGAAAAATATATATATATATATATATATATATATATATATATATATATATATATATTTATTTTAGAACTTATTGTTAGTTTATTGCGCATGTTGCGCAGGTGTATTGCGCTTAAGCTCCTCGCGCATTATTGGAATCCATATGGGTTTCATTTCTTCACAAGCTTGGCTTGTTGGATTTTCTGCTAGTGCGTTGTATGTGGCTTCTTTGAGTTTTCGACGAGTTGTGTTTTCGTCGTGCCACTATCTGTATGTTATCCCATTGGATGCGTTCTCACTTTGAGTGGTCTACTGCTCTCTCCTATGTATGCTCTGCCGCATTCGCATGGTAGGTTATATACACAATTCTTGGAATTTTGATCTTCATTGGCAAAATGCTTGTACGATAGAGCAAAGACGATATGCTCAAAACAAGAGGACCTAAACAAAGGAAAAGAAAATATCGCTAGAACACTCAAAGAAAATGTCTACCCCGATCTAATACCTAACCTAAACAGGGAAAGGGTAACCGAAAAGAAGAACCTAAATATACAGCGATAATACCATATATACAAGGTACCTCAGACAAAATACGAAGGATAGGCAGCAAATACAAGATACGCACTGCCTTCAAATCGACCAGAACGCTCAGGTGAATACTAACCAAAACCAAACCATACAATGAAGATCAGAATTCCAAGAATTGTGTATATAACCTACCATGCGAATTCAGCAGAGCATACATAGGAGAGAGCAGTAGACCACTCAAAGTGAGAACGCAGGAACATAAGAACAACGTCCGCAAGGGCGAAACAGAAAGATCAAGAATCGCCGAACATGTCTGGAACGAAGACCACCGCATCCAATGGGATAACATACAGATAGTAACAAAGGACGAAAACACAACTCGTTGAAAACTCAAAGAAGCCACATACATCGCACTAGCAGAAAATCCAATAAGCCAAGCTAGTGTAGAAATGAAACCCATATGGATTCCAATAATGCGCGAAGAGCTTAAGCGCAATACACCTGCGCAAGAAGGTACTGCCCAACCACGAAAAAGTTATATATATATATATATATATATATATATATATATATATATATATATATATATATGTATATATATTGTATTGATATTTACCCCCAATATCTTTTATTTATTTAATATTTTAAATTTTATTTATTATTATAGAATTATTAAATATTATTTTATTGTTATAATATTGGCTATCACTCTTAATATGGAAAATATATTCGTCGGTAGAACTATGAGACTCATCAACAGGGGATAGGGATCTAAATTTAGAAGAAACTCTACTCTTAAGATTGTAAAATAAATGATTATGAATTTTAATTATATTGATTGTTTGAATACAATAAACATAGTTAATATGATTAAAAAAAAATTGAGATAATGTCCTATTATTTCTATAAGGATTAAAATTGATTAAGTAACTTAAATTATAATTTATAATTCGCATTAATAACTGTGTTACACCCTGTACATAACAAAATTCTTTTAAAAATATACGTGGGCATGCGCTGTGAATACGCAACATATGATTTGACCACAACCAAAATGAAACTCGACATACAAGTAAGTGTAACTACGTTTGAATGAACAACAATATTAATATAAAACATTTACATTTATAGAACAAATAACATTCCCTTTGGACATGCATACCTGTTGTTGCACATCAAGATTATTACAAAGGATAAAAATTCTGAACATAACGAAAAAAAGTACCAATGTCAACAATAAAGTACTCACATATAAAATCCTCCTTTTGTAGGTTACTGCTATTGAAGTTGGTTGAAGACAACAGCTCCTGCGAACTGCAACTCTGCTCTGCAATCCCCCAATTTTCTTTTAAATGAACAGCTTATTCACTTGGTAAGTTTCACTAATGTTATTAGAATCTCGACGAAACTTTATTTTTAGGCTCATCACTTCTTTATAATTAACTTCAAATTAAATTTTGTAAAGCATGGATTGTTGAAGGTTGTTGTAAATTAAACACACTTTTGGTAAACAAGGTGTATAATGATAAAAGCACGAAGACAACACAATTAATTATCCCTGGCAACAAACACAATAATAATTTAAAAATGAACAAAGTCGAACTGCGGAAATACTTTCATAACTTGTCGAAAACTTCCGATGAAATTAAAAAAGGTAAACTAACCTTAATTTAACTATATTCCGACAAAAGACTATCAACTGTTTCGTTAACACTTCCGATACTGAATCGCACTTTGTTAAATTACCGAAGTGAGGTTAATTTGTTTTAAAATTTATTTTCAAAAAATTTTTCAACAGCTTACTTTGGCAAGTTGTTGTAAAAGATGAAAATCAAGAGAGTTTGTGAAGCTAAGGCACTTGCTTATATATGTTTTTGCTCGACAACCAAATCATCGAATGTTTTCATTAGTTACGGAGAATATTTCTTGAAATCTGATTGGCTACAATAATTTTCACATTGCGATAATTCTTTGAAGCACGATAACTTTTGCCCTGTTTAACATTTCTTAAATCTAAAAATATTTACAAAATCTACATAATTTTATCTAAATTTTGAAACCAAACATGAACTAATTCCTATACTTAATAACTACTTTAATTTTCACACTTATTTATGCAATTTAAACTAATTCTATGAATTTTACAGGCCTGAAACTACCTCTACATGAAACTACTACTACACCCAAATATCCATCTTAAACATGTCTACGGCCAATTTGAGAGGAAAATTATTTAAATTCTACCAATACTCTTAAAAACTAAAATTAACAAAAATGGACATAAATATAAGGAATTAAACATAAAATTGAGGCTACCTCACTATTTTTACCTCTAGTAATTTATTTTATATAAATTGTCTCAATTTAAAATACTTTTTACAAAAATCTTTATTCGAGGAGAAAACATAACCTCATTTTGTTTTTATAAATTTTAATGTTAAATTTCACACTTTTAAACACAATAACTGTTAATGTAAGTGTTTAAACTTAATGTTCAAGTCACAAATTAATTTAATTTACCACTTTCGTAGGTTCATAAGTTCTCCTACGACTAGTGTCGGAATGTTGTCAATCACTAGTTTAATGGCATAAATTGTTGATTACACACAATAATCCCAGAACTGCTGCATGATTCATGTTTTACAGTCACTCACTAATGTGCTTATTCTGTTTTTTTCTTAAATTTTGCACTAATATGAGTTTAACGCACTAATACGAATGTTTTTCACTAATCTTGGCTGCGTACATGTGAATTGTGACATTGATACCAGCCTAAATCTAGTTTTAACATTATTTCTGTCAACCACAACCTGTATTACATGTCGCCGGGGAATATTGTTTAATATAAACTTACAAAACTAAATGAAACTTGAATTAACTCACAAACGATAACAAACATATCCTATACTTCTATGTACTGTGCTGTCGATTACTTATACTAACATTATTTAAATTATATTAAGAAATATTTAACTTTTCAAACATCTCAATGTTTATCTATCATTCTTAACTAGAATTATTTAATGAAATGTACCATTTTGTACTAACTAAAGTAATATTCCACTATGCAAATTACATAGCTACTTGCACGTAATTTGAATCATCTCAATATACCAGGTGGTCGTAAAGTAAGGAATAAATTCAATATCTCGTAAAGCACAATTTTATTCAAAAATCGCTCGGACCCGTCGATTTTATATTTTTTCGGGACATATTTTGCGAAAAAAAATATTTTATACAGGGTATATAAAAAAGATTTGCTAAAAAATCTTTTTTTTCAGATTGCAACCCAATTTTTTTATTGCATTTTTGGATTGCCCTTACAATTCTAAATACCACCCAGTATATATATATATATATATATATATATATATATATATATATATATATATATATATATATATTGGATTACTCAGTGGCTCAATGGTAAAGGTGTCAGGCTAGTAAGTGAAAGGTACCAAGTTCGAATCTGAGAGTATATATAACATATGAATTCGGCTCAAGTGCGAAAACAGTCCTCAGGACTAAGCATGGTGACGGAAGCAGAGTCCGCTTCCGAAACGTCGCGCTCAAAAAGCATAAACTATGGAAATTGGCCGATCAACTCCACTAATAGGAAACCACAGTTACAAGACACTTATAATACAGAATTAACCGTAGTGTTCGTAAGCCGTACCATAGGGAACCAACGTAACAGAAAGAAAGCTACACAATGGTATGTCTACTGCACCTCAACTTTAATAGTTTCCTGTTATGAGTATAACCAACGGCGTAAGAACAATGTCACATGCAATGATTTTATTGTGAGTGATTAAGCGATCGGAACGGAAAAATACCGTTCCCGGTTTCGGTTCCATTGCTATCAACTTAGGAAATAGTTCCGGTCCGATTGCGGTACCTATAAAATCAATCGGTTCTGATTGCGGTTTCGGTTCTTTTCGGTTCCGGTTCCAACCCTACTTATTATGACCGGTAGTGCCTTGTTAGGGTTGGGAATATTTTCTAACTAATTTTTATGCCTGCTAGCTGCATCGTCCGGTGATTCAATTGCTTTACGCTTTTTATTTAGACTATTTTTGGTAGTAGCCATTCGGTTTCTCTCGTAACAGTTCGTCTTTAAAATTTGAATATAATATTTGTTACATTTAAAAATTCCATTCATATTCATAAGCCTAAAACATGGAATCCTCCGTGTATCTTTTATCTATGGAAAAGCCTAAAGTTAGTCTTGGGCCAATGACTATAGTCTCTAATGGATAGCTCATTTGCCTTTAACGTACATTGGACCGGCGGCGGCTGCGTTGTGACGTCACCATCGGTACTGAACGCTTTGCTTACTTGTAGTTTGCATTTGTTTTCGGTAGGAGCTCGTGCATTTTATCGAGTCTTTCTGTTTTTATCAGTAGATATATAACTTTTACTTTTAATATACGTTACATAAATAATTAATAGGAGCTTTTTTCTTTTTTGTTTGAATTATCCATGGGGAAGAAAAACTTCCTTAGAGTATTAAAACTTAATTATTCTTCAGCTTCCTTATTTTCTTAATACTATGAATAATTATGTGTCAGATATTAGAATACCTGTTTATAAATAAAAATATTTACCATCACCAAGTTAAAAATTAATATCAATTTTTCAAAATATTTGAAATATAAAACTTTTGTAAGAAGTAGTTATACAATTTAAAGTTCTACAAGTTTGTTTGCTTTTGTAGAAGTATAAATCCCCGCCTTCCCCCATCCAAAACAGTTCAGGTTTCCAATAAAACTAACACTATTAATTTATTACTCCATTTATATTGCTGGTCCGAAGTTCATTTTCTTTCTGGTTAAATGGCCATTTGAACAGCCTAAAATACCTTTTGTTTTAAAAATAAAAACCAAACGGCATAATTTAAAAAATAAGTAATATGTCGTCATACATTTTAAATTAGACGCGTCCAAAAGTGCACTGATGGAGACGTCACGGCTTTCCGAACGCTCGGCGACTTCGACTAAGAGATCGGCCGAAATAAGCTATCCTTCCTTCCGTCTATAATCGTTGGTCTTGGGCAGGAGGTGATCGTGATATATTACACCTCCCTGGTCTCGGGTAAAGCCATCGTTAAATAATAGTACAATCTAAAAAATGACAACACTGTAATTGCTTATTGGTACAGTGAAAAGGTGTAAAAATCAGAATTGGTAATCATCAATAATAGATACGTTTCTAAAAATAATAAATTATTTATTTTCTATCGATTATTAAATATCATGAAGTGATTACAAAATGGAAATGTAAGAAATAAGGTTATGTATGGAAAAGAAGCCAACACTCATATACAAACATTTTAATAAACTTTTGAAAAGTTGAAGATGCCATCCGAAGTTAATAAGGATATAATTAAATTGGAACCTAAAGAAGAAGTACCAATCGATTTATTTCCTGTTCAACAACAAGTTGTTATAAATAATGATACGAAACAAGAAATTAATTTGAATTCTAATAATATAAAATGGGAATTTGCAAATACTTCTAACATTAAAGAAGACTGTGATTATTATTCTATAAATCATATTAATACAACTGAAGTTGATTTCAATGTAAGACACTCTTCTCTTATGTTAGATGGATGCAATGAATATGACTATTCGCCAAAATTAAAGTCAAGTTTAAAACATCAGCTTACTAAACATACTTCAGATAGTAAATTCAAATGTAATCAATGTGACTATTCCTCAAATATAAAGAAATACCTAAGAAGGCATCTAATAATACACTCTTCAAGTAATAATTACAAATGTGATCAATGTGATTACTCATCAAAAATGAAGCGCAATTTAAAACTGCATAATTTAAAACACACTTCAAGTATTAATTACAAATGTAATCAATGTGATTATTCATCAGTGGTGAAGTTCTACTTAAAACAACATCTATTAATACACGGTTCGAGCACTATTTACAAATGTGATCAATGTAATTATTCATCAAAAGTGAAACGCAATTTAAAACAACATAAAATAATTCACATTTCCAGTACTAATTATAATTGTGATCAATGTGACTATTCAACAAAAGTGAAGGTTAATTTAAAACATCATTTATTAATACACACTTCAAGTATTAATTATAAATGTGATCAATGTAATTATTCATCAAAAGTGAAGCGCAATTTACAAGGACATATATTAATACACATTTCCAATACTAATTACAAATGTGATCAATGTGACTATTCAGCAAAAGTAAAGGCCAATTTAAGACAACATCTACTAATACACACTTTGAATACTAATTACAAATGTAATCAATGTGATTATTCATCAAAAGTGAAGCGCAATTTAAAACTACATAATCTAAAACACACTTCGAATACTGATTACAAGTGTGATAAATGTAATTATTCATCAAAATTAAAGTGCCATTTAAAACAACATCAGTTAAGACACACTTCAAGTACTAATTATAATTACAAATGTGATCAATGTGACTATTCAACAAAAGTGAAAGGTATTTTAAAAAGACATCTTCATACTTCACACACTATAAGCACTAACTAGAAATGTGAGTAATTTAAAACAGATTCAAGTAATACACACTTTAAGTACTAATTGCAAATGTGAGTGTTTATCAAAATTGAAGCGCAATTTAAAACATCAAGTAAAACACACTTCAAATAGTATGAGTATTCAATAAAAGTTAAGGCCAATGTAAAACAACATCATTAACCCTTTCGGCCACGCATTTTAGTTTTTTCATGAACAATCTGAGTTTTGGTTGACATTTATTACCTATTAACAAATTGGCCTTCTCTGTAAAACTTTCTGAAAAAAAGAGCGCCCACTGTGGTGGCGTTGTGATTTAAAATAGTAAACTTCGTTAATATTTATCATATTGTATCATTTAGAAGTCCACAATATTATCTCTGGCAGGCAACATGGTTTTCCTAAAAATTACTCTTTTCCAAGAATTAATAGAAGCTTTAGATAATAGAAAAATAATTGTAGGGGTATTCTGTGATGTAACTAAGGCTTTTGATTGTGTGAACCATACCTTGTTATTAAATAAATTAGAGCACTCCGGTATAAGAGGCGTTGTTGTTCCAGTCTTATTTAACACAAAGATTTCAGTTTGTGAAGATTACATATAAGTTGTCTAATGTCATTGACCATTATTATTCTTCAATTTTGGGTCCCTCAGGGCCCAATCTTAGGTCCCTTCCTATTTCTTCTTTTCATAAACAACGTAGTCGAATTATTAAATTTTTCTTTGTACCTTTATGCAGACGATACATCAGCTTTAATAAGTGGTTCAAGGTTAAATGACGTAATTACTAGAACAAATGACTTATTAGAGGACTTAATGGGTGGTTCTCTAAAAATAAATTATGCACAAATTTTTCAAAAAGAATTTAACTCCAGTGTTACAGTAAATAATGATACAGGCCTTAAAATAAATGGGATTGATTTACAAAAACGACCAGTTGCACGTTTTTTAGGTCTTCATCTGGACGAAAATCGTACCTGGAAAACGCATTGTTCAGCTTTAGACAAAAAAATTAACACAATGTTTTCAAATTACAGCTCTGAAGTACTTACTTCCACTTAACGTCATAATTTAATTTTATTATAGTCAAGTTCATTGCAAATTGTTGTACGGTGTTTATTTTTGGGGCCTTTGTGCATCAGCACGAGGTTTTATGAGCCAAAAAAGAGTAATCGAAGCATTGGTGTCATAAAAAGCAGCGAATCTTGCAGGCCTTATTTCCTCAAATATAATATCTTACCGTTGCCAAGTGTGTACAGTGTGTCCCATTTTCGATGATATTTCGGGGTATCTCACTTACGAGTAAAGATACAGAGTTGTGGTTTTCACAATACCGTGCTACTTTTTTTCTGAGAAGAACGCTGGTATAAACAAAACTTTCATAGCTCGCTGCATTTCTGACATACAGGGCGAAATTGAAAATATTGCATTTTTGGACCGCCCTTGTATCTCCGTTATCTTTTAATGTATGGCAAAGGTAAAAATTGGTTCTTATACAGTTTTTTACGTAAAATCCAGTAGCGTAGTCGTATTATTGTTGTAAGCTGTCAATTTTTAACTATAAGTAAAACTTATGGTTTTTTTAACGGAACACCCTGTATATTTTTATTACGTTTGATTGGAAATTTTGTAAGCTTTACAAAAATATATAATACATGATGTGTATTTTAAATAATAAACCTAAAATCTGCGTAATAACATAGTGTGTATTATATAGCATTAGAATTACTAGGCCGTGATTATTGGAACAATTAAATGATCATTTGCTAAGCGTTTGTCAAGACCTGTCAGTTGTAAAGTTTATATTCTCTGCGTAAGATTTTATTCGTTACAATGGCTGAAAATGAAAATTATCAACATTTTGAAAATATGACATGTTAGTCTGTTTTATAGAGAGCAATGAAAACTGCCGTGAGGCTTCCTAGCTGTATTTCAACAGGTTTGTTTGAATACTTATTTATCTTTTGACGTATGTGGATTGTTTTTTTATTTAAATATCGTTTGGATTTATAGATATCCAGAAAGAAGGCAACCTTGTCTTTTAATGTTTTCTCGAATAAAAAAAAAACATGGATCATTTATCCAACCCCGACCAAAAAAGTATAATAAGGAAAATCGCGATACGGATGAGGTCAACGTTTTAGCATATATAGAGGCAACGCCTTCACAATCACGCAGAGTTCTAGAGCAGGAGATTGGTGCTCGCAAGACTCGGGTTCAAAGAATATTGACCAAATATAAATTTAAGCGATACAAGATTAAAATTGTTCACCATTTGCATCCTGGGAATGCAGAACGTCGTTTACTGTTATGCAACTGGTATTTGGAACAAATTCGTATTGAAAATGTAAACTTTCACCATTAACACTCATAATAAAATACTTATCTTTTTTGGGATTTTTAATGGTGTACTTTAAATTATACAATCTAAACGTTTCGATAACACTTACAGTTATCTTCGTCAGTAGTAATGTTTGTTAAAATTGTTAAAGATGTAGTAAACAATTTTGTCAAATTTGAAAAATTCAAACATAAACATAAGCCTGCTATTAATATAACAGTTTGAGAAACGTATAAGCCAACTATAAAATTGTAATAAAGAATAACTAGGTCATTAAAATTAAATATTGTTAAACTGCCTCAAAGATGACAAACCAGAACACTCTCTACGACGAAAGCTAACAATGAAATTTGCCAGCCAAAAACACATTTAACAAAATTTAATCGAGTTATGATGTAAGTGTAAAGTTGTGAAAACTTCAATTTTAAAATGATAGAAGCATTCACAAATCCAAACATTACATCAAATAAAATAACCCAGTTAAATCTAACAAAGAGATATCTTTATCAATAATTGGAAGTGTTATTAACAATGAAAAGCACAATGCAGAACGTTCTTTGTAATTTTTAATTTCAATTTAATTTCAACTATTTATGTTAAATTATAGTGCTGTGGAAATTTAACATATAATTGGTAAAGCATTTGCTTCAAGGTCTAGGAAAAACACAAAACGAATTTGTGACCCTGAATTTTTGAATGATGAATATAAATATTTAAGAAAATCCTTACAAGATAATGGATATTCACTTACAGATATTAATAATGTTATTACACCTTCTAGGCGTAACCTTAAAGAAAAACCAGTTCTTAATGTTGGTACTGCTTTTCTTCCTTTTATAGCTAATGTTACAAATAGAATTGAAAAAATCCTAATCAAATATGGCATTAGGACTATTTTTAAACCTACAAGAAAAATTAAAGAACATTTAAGATCACCTAAAGATGTGTCAAACCCTTTATCATCTTCCGGAGTGTATAAGTTATCTTGTTCATGTGGAAAAGTATACATCGGGACCACAAACGTAGCTTTGATACAAGACGCAAAGAACATATGAGATTTTGTAGATTGGGTCAACCAGAGAGGTCTGCTGTGGCTGACCATGCCCTGAATAATCTAAATCATGACATTCAGTTTGACAATATGAAAATATTGTCAAGACAAACCATTATTATATTCGTTTGCAACGTGAAGCTATTGAAATATATAAACACCCGAATAATTTTAATAGACAAGAAGAAAATCTCCGTTTAAATAGGTTTTGGCATCTTATAATTAAAAAGAGCATAATGATACGCCTTGATTTTAATTTGTTTTCAACTTTTGGTATGTCTAGGTTTTTGCTGTGTTTTTCCTAGACCTTGAAGCAAATGCTTTACCAATTATATGTTAAATTTCCACAGCACTATAATTTAACATAAGTAGTTGAAATTAAATTGAAATTAAAATTACAAAGAACGTTCTGCATTGTGCTTTTCATTGTTAATAACACTTCCAATTATTGATAAAGATATCTCTTTGTTAGATTTAACTGGGTTATTTTTGATGTAATGTTTGGATTTGTGAATGCTTCTATCATTTTAAAATTGAAGTTTTTCACAACTTTACACTTACATCATAACTCGATTAAATTTTGTTAAATGTGTTTTTGGCTGGCAAATTTCATTGTTAGCTTTCGTCGTAGAGAGTGTTCTGGTTTGTCATCTTTGAGGCAGTTTAACAATATTTAATTTTAATGACCTAGTTATTCTTTATTACAATTTTATAGTTGGCTTATACGTTTCTCAAACTGTTATATTAATAGCAGGCTTATGTTTATGTTTGAATTTTTCAAATTTGACAAAATTGTTTACTACATCTTTAACAATTTTTAACAAACATTACTACTGACGAAGATAACTGTAAGTGTTATCGAAACGTTTAGATTGTATAATTTAAAGTACACCATTAAAAAATCCCAAAAAAGATAAGTATTTTAAATTCGTATTGGTAATAACTTTGCAAGATTTATAATATGGTCCGACGAGGCTTGCTTTTCGAGTGCAGGTATTTTTAACAGACAATACCAGGCATTGGTCCCAACAAAATTATCATGTGTTATTCGAAAGAGAGCAACAGGGTCGATTTGGATTTAGAGTATCTTGTTTTATTTTGAGGCAACAAATAAAATACGGGGAACAGATATCCTGAAATTTTGCAAGATGCTATCCTTATGTTACTAGACAATGTTCCTTTAGCTCATCTTAACAGGATACATTTCCAACAGGATGGCGCGCCGCACATAATGCTGTAATTGTTCGACCTTTTTTAGACAATTATTTCCCGCTAAAGTGGATCGGTACTCATGGACCAATTAGATGACCTCCACGGTCATCTGACCTATCCATGCTAGACTTTTTCTTATGGGGCTACTTGCAGAATAAGGTTTATAGTACCCGTCATAGGACAATAGATGAACTGCTTATTGCCACCAATGCGGCATTTCAAAACTTGCAAAGACGTTACATTATTATTTTAAATGCTTTAAAAAGAATAACCACTGCATGGCAACATTGCGTTCGGGAAAATGGCAACCGTTTTGAGCAGTTCTTTTAAGGTGAAAATCTATTAAGAGGTTACTATCGAGTTTATATTATGTTAAGTTTTTCAGTTTTATTCTGCCTTATAATTGATTTAGCTTTTTTAAAATTTCTGTGTTTGTAATATCCTAATATAATTATCTCACGATCTAGTAATTCTAATGCGATATAGTACACACTGTTATTACGCAGATTTTGTGAAATCATAGATTTTAGGTTTATTATTTAAAATACACATCATGTATTATATATTTTTCTAAAGCTTACAAAATTTCCAATCAAACACAAGAAAAATATACAGGGTGTTCCGTTAAAAAAACCTTAAGTTTTATTTATAGCTAAAAATTGACAGCTTACAGCAAAAATACGACTACACCACTGGATTCTACGTAAAAAACTATAAGAACCAATTTTTACCTTTGCCATACATTAAATGACAACGGAGATACAAGCTGCAATATTTTCAATTTCGACCTGTATCTCAGAAATGTGGCGGGCTATGAAAATTTTGTTTATACCAGCATTCTTCTCACAAAAAAGTAGCACGGTATTGTGAAAACTGCAACTCTGTATCTTTACTCGTAGGTGAGATACCCAGAAATATCATCGAATACGGAACACACTGTACATTTTAGAACTGCTGTCACATCTATAGTAATCAGAATAAATTATTAAGGAACTGTCATTTATCCAACCCCGACCAAAAAGTATAATAAGGAAAATCGCGATACGGATGAGGTCAACGTTTTAGCATATATAGAGGCAACGCCTTCACAATCACGCAGAGTTCTAGAGCAGGAGATTGGTGCTCGCAAGACTCGGGTTCAAAGAATATTGACCAAATATAAATTTAAGCGATACAAGATTAAAATTGTTCACCATTTGCATCCTGGGAATGCAGAACGTCGTTTACTGTTATGCAACTGGTATTTGGAACCAATTCGTATTGAAAATGTAAACTTTCACCATTAACACTCATAATAAAATACTTATCTTTTTTGGGATTTTTTAATGGTGTACTTTAAATTATACAATCTAAACGTTTCGATAACACTTACAGTTATCTTCGTCAGTAGTAATGTTTGTTAAAAATTGTTAAAGATGTAGTAAACAATTTTGTCAAATTTGAAAAATTCAAACATAAACATAAGCCTGCTATTAATATAACAGTTTGAGAAACGTATAAGCCAACTATAAAATTGTAATAAAGAATAACTAGGTCATTAAAATTAAATATTGTTAAACTGCCTCAAAGATGACAAACCAGAACACTCTCTACGACGAAAGCTAACAATGAAATTTGCCAGCCAAAAACACATTTAACAAAATTTAATCGAGTTATGATGTAAGTGTAAAGTTGTGAAAAACTTCAATTTTAAAATGATAGAAGCATTCACAAATCCAAACATTACATCAAATAAAATAACCCAGTTAAATCTAACAAAGAGATATCTTTATCAATAATTGGAAGTGTTATTAACAATGAAAAGCACAATGCAGAACGTTCTTTGTAATTTTTAATTTCAATTTAATTTCAACTACTTATGTTAAATTATAGTGCTGTGGAAATTTAACATATAATTGGTAAAGCATTTGCTTCAAGGTCTAGGAAAAAACACAGCAAATCTTTAGTAGATCGAGCAAAACGAATTTGTGACCCTGAATTTTTGAATGATGAATATAAATATTTAAGAAAATCCTTACAAGATAATGGATATTCACTTACAGATATTAATAATGTTATTACACCTTCGAGGCGTAACCTTAAAGAAAAACCAGTTCTTAATGTTGGTACTGCTTTTCTTCCTTTTATAGCTAATGTTACAAATAGAATTGAAAAAATCCTAATCAAATATGGCATTAGGACTATTTTTAAACCTACAAGAAAAATTAAAGAACATTTAAGATCATCTAAAGATGTGTCAAACCCTTTATCATCTTCCGGAGTGTATAAGTTATCTTGTTCATGTGGAAAAGTATACATCGGGACCACAAAACGTAGCTTTGATACAAGACGCAAAGAACATATGAGATTTTGTAGATTGGGTCAACCAGAGAGGTCTGCTGTGGCTGACCATGCCCTGAATAATCTAAATCATGACATTCAGTTTGACAATATGAAAATATTGTCAAGACAAACCATTATTATATTCGTTTGCAACGTGAAGCTATTGAAATATATAAACACCCGAATAATTTTAATAGACAAGAAGAAAATCTCCGTTTAAATAGGTTTTGGCATCTTATAATTAAAAAAGAGCATAATGATATGCCTTGATTTTAATTTGTTTTCAACTTTTGGTATGCCTAGGTTTTTTGCTGTGTTTTTCCTAGACCTTGAAGTAAATGCTTTACCAAGTATATGTTAAGTTACCACAGCACTATAATTTAACATAAGTAGTTGAAATTAAATAATTACAAAGAACGTTCTTCATTGTGCTTTTCATTGTTAATAACACTTCCAATTATTGATAAAGATATCTCTTTGTTAGATTTAACTGGGTTATTTTTGATGTAATGTTTGGATTTGTGAATGCTTCTATCATTTTAAAATTGAAGTTTTTCACAACTTTACACTTACATCATAACTCGATTAAATTTTGTTAAATGTGTTTTTGGCTGGCAAATTTCATTGTTAGCTTTCGTCGTAGAGAGTGTTCTGGTTTGTCATCTTTGAGGCAGTTTAACAATATTTAATTTTAATGACCTAGTTATTCTTTATTACAATTTTATAGTTGGCTTATACGTTTCTCAAACTGTTATATTAATAGCAGGCTTATGTTTATGTTTGAATTTTCAAATTTGACAAAATTGTTTACTACATCTTTAACAATTTTAACAAACATTACTACTGACGAAGATAACTGTAAGTGTTATCGAAACGTTTAGATTGTATAATTTAAAGTACACCATTAAAAAATCCCAAAAAAGATAAGTATTTTAAATTCGTATTGGTAATAACTTTGCAAGATTTATAATATGGTCCGACGAGGCTTGCTTTTCGAGTGCAGGTATTTTTAACAGACAATACCAGGCATTGGTCCCAACAAAATTATCATGTGTTATTCGAAAGAGAGCAACAGGGTCGATTTGGATTTAGAGTATCTTGTTTTATTTTGAGGCAACAAATAAAATACGGGGAACAGATATCCTGAAATTTTGCAAGATGCTATCCTTATGTTACTAGACAATGTTCCTTTAGCTCATCTTAACAGGATACATTTCCAACAGGATGGCGCGCCGCACATAATGCTGTAATTGTTCGACCTTTTTTAGACAATTATTTCCCGCTAAAGTGGATCGGTACTCATGGACCAATTAGATGACCTCCACGGTCATCTGACCTATCCATGCTAGACTTTTTCTTATGGGGCTACTTGCAGAATAAGGTTTATAGTACCCGTCATAGGACAATAGATGAACTGCTTATTGCCACCAATGCGGCATTTCAAAACTTGCAAAGACGTTACATTATTATTTTAAATGCTTTAAAAAGAATAACCACTGCATGGCAACATTGCGTTCGGGAAAATGGCAACCGTTTTGAGCAGTTCTTTTAAGGTGAAAATCTATTAAGAGGTTACTATCGAGTTTATATTATGTTAAGTTTTTCAGTTTTATTCTGCCTTATAATTGATTTAGCTTTTTTAAAATTTCTGTGTTTGTAATATCCTAATATAATTATCTCACGATCTAGTAATTCTAATGCGATATAGTACACACTGTTATTACGCAGATTTTGTGAAATCATAGATTTTAGGTTTATTATTTAAAATACACATCATGTATTATATATTTTTCTAAAGCTTACAAAATTTCCAATCAAACACAAGAAAAATATACAGGGTGTTCCGTTAAAAAAACCTTAAGTTTTATTTATAGCTAAAAATTGACAGCTTACAGCAAAAATACGACTACACCACTGGATTCTACGTAAAAAACTATAAGAACCAATTTTTACCTTTGCCATACATTAAATGACAACGGAGATACAAGCTGCAATATTTTCAATTTCGACCTGTATCTCAGAAATGTGGCGGGCTATGAAAATTTTGTTTATACCAGCATTCTTCTCACAAAAAAGTAGCACGGTATTGTGAAAACTGCAACTCTGTATCTTTACTCGTAGGTGAGATACCCAGAAATATCATCGAATACGGAACACACTGTACATTTTAGAACTGCTGTCACATCTATAGTAATCAGAATAAATTATTAAGGAACTGTGATTTTCATCAGTATAACACCAGAGAAAAAATAGTTATCGTAATCCATTGAATAAATTAAATATTACGGACTAAAGTTCCTTCCTCGCCTGGCATTAAACTGTATAATTGTTTGTCTCAAAGTTTAAAGGAATCTGATACACTGAAATAGTTCAAAAACAATACGAACGCGTTTCTAATGCAGCATTGTGTTTACAGTATGGATGAATTTCGTTTGTAATATGATATCTGGTCAATTATGTGGTATATACGGGGTGCACCAAATATCCTGCTATGTATGGGTATCTTTGTTATTTGAAGAGATACAGGTGTTGAAATATAATTTTAATATACAGGGTGGGTGGAAAGTAACTCGCTATTGTAAATTGTCAATAACTTTTTTAATAATTGGTGCATTGTAATGCAACAAGTTTTGTAGTACAAATCCATTCACTGCACTTAAAACTCCACATATGCACCAGCATTTTCCACAAGTTTCTGTAACCTCCTAGGGATAGCTTCAACCGAGTTGATCAGGTACTCCCGTGGTACATTATTGAGAACATGGCGAATGCGATCCTCCAATTCATCCAATGTTTTTGGCGGTAAACCTCGTCTTTAGCCCAACCCCACAGGAAGAAGTCATACGGAGTGAGATCGGGGCTACGTGTCGGCCATTCATGCGGACCATGATGTCTTTAAGAATGAATGGACCCACAACTTTGTTGTACGTTATGCCACACCACACTGTGACCTTAGGACGACTTTGCGACTTTTCCATCGTGGCCTTCGGATCATGCTGTGCCCAGTAATGGCAGTTGTGCCGGTTAACAAACCCCCCAACATGAAAAACTGCTTCGTCGCTCCAAATGATGTTCTTGAACAACTCGGGCCAGTCTTTATACGATCCAAGCATGATCTCACCAAACTCCATGCGATGGTCACAGTCTTCCATCGATAGCTCTTGGCAGTAGTATGGTTTCCACGGACGGAAACTTAATTCCTTTTTCAGAACAGTTCTGATTGTGTGGCGGGTAAGACCACTTTCACGGCTGGCTTCTCGTGTTGACTTTTGTGGACTTCTGGTGAACATATCCAGCACTATTTGCTCGTTTTCCTCTGTCCTGGATGTTGAGGGGCGGCCACTTCTGCGCGTATCCTTCACAGATCCTGTGTTCATCAATTTGGTATGGCAATTTTTGATAGTCTTTGCATCCAGTGTAACGCGAGGCCCATGGACTGTTCGCCACCATCTCTGCACTCTCACAACAGAATACCAGACTTCATAACGGAGGCCACCTCAGCTCTTTCCTGCATCTAAAAGTTATAAGCATTTTACAATAGGGAGTTACTTTACGCCCACAGTGTATTTTGAATTTGTGTGTTGGGTTGTTTTTGTAGTTCATCCGCTTTTGCTAATAATTTAAGTTCCTAGAAGTAAAGCGAGATGGCTGTCCCAAGTGCATTCATAACACTTATTGTGTTAATGGGATACTGGCAATTTGCGCCACATGTTTTTTTTTTCAATCCCTTAGAATTAGAAAGCTTAGGGTAGGTTGTTACGTGTTTATCGTGAATAACGTGTATTTTCGATAACTTCCGTTGCTTTATTTAATGAATGAACTATTTAGTTACATCTAAATAAATATTTCCGTATTCGTTGGTGGAATGTTTTTAATTGCGTACCTCAAAAATTATTTTTCGCATCTCTACAGTTAAACTAATTTATTTAACGTACACATCTTTTTTTTATTCCTTTATAGATATAAATTTGGTATTTAAACAAGTTGCGCCATCTCGAAGATTTAGAGTCATTTAATAAAGTTTGAAAAGGAATCTTGTTTTTAAAAGACAACAATGGGATATCTGTAAAATTTATTTATCAAAATTTGGTTTTAACATTCTTATCTAGTTTGAATAGTTTTGACAGGTTTGCAATATTGCTTTTGTTAGGGCGTTGTTCCTGATCTTTCTTTTACTTAAGACGCCATTTTCCGATGGGGAGATTGATCTTCAAGAAAAATTTTTCCTTCCGTTTATAAGATGTTTAAGCATCGTTTCTGTGGAAAATTTTTCATATAAGGTAATGGTTTTGGTATTAAACCTTACTGACGCTTTACAAGCGGATCTTATTGAAATTTCAATCTTCATATCCTCTGGTAAGTTCAACACATGTTCGACAACTTTTAGTAAATCGATTCTTTCATTTAGGCACTTTCGCACGATTAATTAAATTTATAACATAGGTCTGTTGAAACGAAATCATCGCTATCGGCTCTAAACATCTAAAAAGAGGTATGCTTGTATAAGGTAATTAGTAACGTACTTACTTGTATCACTTTCAGCGCCTTGATACCGGCGAAATAAACAGCTATTCGTTATTTATATACATAACTAGCAAATTGGAATCCACTACCGATCACCTCCGTACCTATTTCTACTGGAATGCTGGTTCTTAACTACTGATTAGCTGTCTTGGTTCCACAAAATAACTACCACCTTCGAAACACGAAGGGCATTAACAGTTTGGTAATTCTTCATCAAAGGTCAGAATTCTTTATTATTCAATATACACAGGATTGATGTAATGAACAGCGTATTGCTAAAATCAGTACAACAGAGGTAGGTTACATTCGGTGTTTAACCTTATGTACTTACTGGTAACAAAAATTTATAATTTACAATCCTTGTTATAACATTCTTTTGCTGGAGGCTAAAGTGGTTGAATAATTGAGAGTTAGATTTGTTCAATTTGTAATTAATTTCTGCCTACAAAAAGAAGGACAAAAAACCACACCTATTATCACTGGGACGTTCACCTATTTAGTTCACTACCTTCACACGGTAGTTGCGCGTTGAAGCTCCTGTTTTTAAAATACATTATATACAGGGTGGAACAGATATCGAGGTCGTATGAATTACAGTCATTGCTTGAAACTGTATATATATTTATATTCAAATTTAGAATTTCTGTAACTTTTCTGTACTTTGTCTTTCATTAATATTTATTATTTGTCATTACGGATAATTTCGTTCAGAGCAGGCTTTGCTGTAATAAAAATTTCTGTACTATTGAATGTCTTGCTGCAATTCTATGCCTTGCACTGAACAGACTATCCAGATATTTCTATTTAATACCATTTCTTAAGGGTTTTAATAAAATTCAAGAAACCGAAATCAAAATCATTGGGGATTTAAATTCTATTTTGTGAAACGTAGGCAAGCCGTTTCAAAAATTAAGCACTATTATTTTCATTGTGGATCTATTTTAGATCGCACTTTATGGGTTACTTTCGCCCTTTCGGCTGCGATTTGTAAGTACTTACAACCGTCGGGAGCGGCACAATTAACGAAACTTTTCTTTTACATTTAGGCTTCGATTAACGAACTAAATACATTTAGTTTTTTTTTTCTTTGTGGGCATCTGCGACGGCTCACCACTTGCCATCGTCAGGGCTGAATTATAATTATTTTGTTAGTTAAGATTGTTATGAATACTTTGGGGGAAAACTATCATAGTATCATATTTGTTTACGTTCGATATTTATTCGACAAGTATTAATATGAGTTTAAATTAAATTAAATAAACGATTACTGTTTGGTTGTTCGGGTAAAAGTTTGTCTCTCTTTTAAATTGTTTCCTTTTTTTGTTTTGGAGCACTACCTGTTTCAGGTTTTACAGGGCCTGCCCCTACTCTACTCCTCTTTTTCCTTTTTCTTTCCTTTTCTCCCCTTTCCTGACTAAAACCTGTGGCGCCTATCCTTTAGTGGCTATCTAACCACGTCCACAACATCGTAGCTAACCTCCAAAACCCCACGCATCCAAGTGCTCTGCGGTCAAACGACCGTACGCAGGAGTTTAGTCGAGTGCATTTTCCAAAAAATGTTTACATACAGGTTAGACATGTAGCAAGGTAGTAGGAAACCTAAGATATGTTAGTGGTAGTTTTGTTCACAGAAACTGCGTTGGTTCGCGTTTGATAGCTTTGCTTTTATTATCGTAATTTCCTTCATTTTAATATATTCAATTTGTTTTTTATGCGAAGTGGAATTATTTATTTAACCCTTTAAATAAACATTCAACAGGTTATGGGCCCAGCAGTTTCTACTGCACCACTCTGTTTGTGATTTATTAAAGAGTAAATTTGTGCTCGTTTTGAAAAGCCAAAATCGCGCGCGGGTTTTCCTTGTACATCTAGCTATAATTGACATTTTGTTGTGTAGTTTAGTGTATTTGAGTGCCAATCAGATAAGTTACCATAGCCGATAAAGAAGCTTTGGAACTAACAAAGCTTGCTGGAACAAATTACTCCATGTGGAAATTTGGAGTTTGGTTTCTTTTACAAGCAAAAGAATTAACAAGTTTTGTAGATGGCACAGAAGCGGAACCTGATAGAGGAATCAAGCCAATTGACCGCAAGAGCTGGATTAAAAAGTCATCGCAAGCTGCGGTGATTTTGCTTAGTTCCGAACTTAATAAACTGCAGCGGCCCAAAAGCAATTTTGGAACAAATTAAAAGTCTTGTATCGAGATACTAGTGTTGATGCAAAACAAGACGTCTGGGAGCAGTTTTACGCGTTCAGAATGAATGAAGGTGTGTCTGTTGCTGTCCAAATTGAAAGGCTGGAGATCATATGCAAAAAGCTTGAAAATGCGGGAGAAAAGCCTTTCGAAGCAGCAATTATCTCCAAGCTATTAAGTAGTCTTCCCAGCAGATTTTCTGTTTTTCGTATTGCACGCCCGAAGCGGAACGAAAGAAAAAATCAGTTAATTGCAAGTCTACTTAAAGAAGATAAGCGACTTTCCGAACATGAAGAGAATATGTCCGCGTCTTCAAGTACAGCAAGCGTGTTTGGGAAGAGCCCCGAAGCAATGTTGTAGTAAGCCGAGCAAGAAACAAAAATTTAAGCCCTGAAAAATCGTACTAAGTGCGCGTATTACAAAGAAAAGGGGCATTGGGTTCGTGAGTGTCATAAGAAGAAGAGTGACAATAGAGACATTACGTGCGTCAGCATACGCGGGTGATGTCGCGGGAAATCTGTCAGACAGTCTTTTAGGTGATAGTAATGTGTGGATAGCAGATTCCGGTGTCAGCATGCACATGACGTTCAAGAAGGAATATTTCACACATCTAGAGAATCTACGTCCGGTATAAGAACTTGTTCTGCGTGTGTTTTAAAGTTAAAATACCACTCGAATGCAATGCAGCTTTTGTAGCAACGAATAAAACTTTGGCATGAACGAATGGCCCATGTAAATTTTCGCGCTGTTCAAAATACGTATAAGTATCTTAATCCAGTAAAAATAGATGCGCAATGTGAGAAAATTAACTTTTTCTGTAAAGCTTGTCTCATGGGTAAGCAATCGCGTAAGCCACATGTAAGCTTAAACAATTCGTGTTTTTATGGACCAGGCGAAAAAGTTCACACCGATGTTTGTGGATCTATAGCGATCGAATCACCATGCGGTACAAAATATTTCCTGCTGTTTAAAGTTTCGAAAAGTATATTTTTTGCGACATAAATCAGAAGTTTTCGAGAATTTGAAGCTTTTGTGCCAGACCAGCTGAAAACTAGTATAAAAGTGTTGCGGTCGGATAATGGAACAGAGTTTAGCAGCTATCTTCGGAAGAAAGGCATTATTCATGAATTTTCATCTCCGTATATTAATGAACAAAATGGAAGATCAGAGTGTGAAATTCGAACAGAAGCCATAAATACTGCCGGTGGTTATGTTTTAAATAGGGTCCCCGCACATCCTGTTTCTGCAGAAACTGCAAATAATCCTAAGCAACTCAACATAGAAGTAACAAGGGAAGAAGAAGCCGAGCTAGGAGAAACAGTAAATGTTCCTATTATGCAACCCCCGGTAGAGTCTAGAAATTTTCGTAGCAGGGAATCGATTAGACCGCCTGATCGATATGGTGTACCTCCAGATTTTTATGCAGAAGTAGTACCACTCAGTTATCATGAAGCAATGGCTAGCGAAAATGCAGATAAGTGGAAAAGGGCCATGGATGAGGAGATGGAAGCACTTCAAGAAAATAATACTTGGACTTTATCTGCATTACCCAAGTGCAAGCGTGTTATCAGTTGTAGATGAGTGTTTGGCACTAAATCTGATTCATCTGGAGAGCTTAAAAAGTATAAAGCCAGATTAGTAGCTAGAGGATTTTTTCAACGCAAAGAAATTGATTATTTTGAAACGTATGTACCCGTTGTCAGGTATGAATCTGTAAGGTTGTTAGCACTCGCGACGGAACGGGATTATGAGTTAATGAAGTTTGACGTAAAGGCGGCGTTTCTCTACGGCCAACTTCAGGAGGAGATATATCTGGAGCAGTCAAGGTGATAAGTCTGCCTGCAAGCTACATCGAAGCCTCTATGGATTAAAGCAGTCCCCGCGTTGCTGGAATGAAAAATTCGTCGGTTTTCTAAAAATATTCAGTTTCGTCAGTTGTGAAAGTGACAAATACGTGTAGGTTGAACACCCAAGTATGACTCATGCGTGGTGGTGGTTTTCCGCCATATGCAACACCCATCCCCGACGCACATAAATTAAAAAATCCTTCCTGGTATTTTATATTCTAAGTGCTCGCCTAAGTAATTTAGCAGCCCTTAGCTATTAGCTGCCCTCGCTTCGGTCCGCTCGCTCGTACAACTAATAGCCGCGGGCTGCTAAAGGTATGTATATAACTTACTATACACCTGGTATGGTATGATTACGTCACAGAGTAGTTACTCTGTGGTTACGTTATGAAAAATCAATCTAAGTATTTTATGTGTTTTCAATCTAATTAGTATAGTTTAGTGCTTTGTGTTTTATATGTAAATGTTTTAAATAAACCGTGTGAATAGTTCAATATGTCAGCAGAAGTTAATAAAAATATAATTAAATTGGAACCCAAAGAAGAAAGACCAATTGATTTATTCCTAGTCCAGCAACAAGTCATTATAAACGATGATACAAAACAAGAAATTAATTTGAGTTCTAATAATATAAAATGTGAATTTGCAAACACTGACATTAAAGAAGAATGCGATTCTTATACAAACACAACTGAAGTTGATTCTAATATAAACTCGTCAAGTAATAATTATAAATGTGATCAACGTGATGGTTTATTAAAAGTGAGGTGCAAATCAAAACTGCATAATTTAAAACACACTTCAAATACTAATTATAAATGTTATCAATGTGACTATTCAACAAAAGTGAAACGCTATTTAAAACAACATCAGGTAATACACACATCAAATACTAATTACAAATGTGATCAATGTGATTATTCAACAAATTTAAAGCGCTATTTAAAACTGCACAATTTAAAACATACTTCAAGTACTAATTACAAATGTGATCAGTGTGATTACTCTTCAAAACTGAAGTACCACCTGAAACAACATCAATTAAAACACACTTTAAGTACTAACTATAAATGTGATCAATGTGATCATTCAACAAAAATGAAGGCCAATTTAAAAAGACATCTATTAATACATGGTTCAAGTACTAATTACAAATGCGATCAATGTGACTATTCAACAAAAGTGAGGTTCAATTTAAAACAACATCAATTACAACACACTTCATGTACTAATTACAAATGTGATCAATGTGATTATTCATCAAATGTGAAGCGCAATTTAAAACAACATCTATCAATACACACTTCAAGTATTAAGTACAAATGTGATCAATGTGAGTATTCAACAAAAGTAAAGCGTAATTTAAAACTGCATATATTAATACACTCCTCAAATACTAATTACAAATGTGATCAATGTGATTATTCATCAAATGTGAAGCGCTATTTAAAACTGCATAATTTAAAACACACTTCAAATACTAATTACAAATGTGATGAATGTGATTATTCTTCAAAATTGAAGTATTATTTAAAACAACATCAATTAAAACATACTTCAAGTACCACATATAAATGTGATCATTGTGAATATTCAACACAAGTGAAGATCAATTTAAAAAGACATCTATTAATACACGTTTCAAGTACTATATACAAATGTGATCAATGTGATTATTCATCAAATGTTAAGCGCAATTTAAAACAACATCAAGTAATACATTCTAAGTCCTAATTACAAAAAATGAAATTAAAGCGATTACTTAATTGAAATACTGACCTTTTAGGTTTTTAAATGGTGTATTTTATATTTATATTTTACATAAATCTATATGTTTCGATAACAATACAGTTATCATCCTCTGTTGTGATATCTTTTAAGAATTGTTTAAGTTGTAAAACAAATTTATGAAACATGATTATTTATAATTATAAGTGAAGCTCAATTTAAAAACATCTGTTAATATACGCTTCAAACATTAATTAAATGCAATTACTCTACAAAAATGAAGGCCGATTTAAAAAGATATCTATTGATGCATGCTTCAAATACTAATTACAAATGTGCTCAATGGTCCTATTCAATAGAAGTGAAGTTCAATTTAAAACACCTATCAATACACACTTTTAGCATAGTCAACTTGTTAGTTCGGTATCAAACGATTAATAGTGTGATGAATTACTGTTGAATTTACTGTGAAGACTACTTATATCGAGTTTCACAAATTTAAGCGACTATTGTACTTATCCAGTGTCGGGCGCCGTCGTACAAAAACAAAAAGTGCGCCCTTATACATTGCTATAAAAAATTAACAAACCTTGTTATAAAATACCACAATTTTTTTGTTTTAACTTCTATCTTGCACACATTCAGCTTAGAATTTTTCAAGTTAAAATCATACGAATACTTACCGAAATGATCAAAACTGTTAATAGAACTGAATTAAGATGGGATGTTAGATAACGTAGATCAGGATAACTGGGCCATAGTTTTACAACTTTTTCTGAGTTGTGCACTTTAACCATTCATAGCTCCGAAGAAAATTGTCATAATCAAAAACAGTTTGAATTGGCATGTCAGGTAAAGAGTTGAAAATGAAAATATTGTTTTGAATTTATTGAAAAAAAAAATTATGCAATTTTTTAAGAAAAATTTTTTTCATTGCAGGTGGGCCCAGTTACCCAGTAACTAGTTTCTCCCAAGAGCCTGTATTATTTTGCTCAGGTAACTGGGCCCACTCCTAGTACTCTCTTCTATTGAATTTTTCTGGTTTGAAATTTTTTGAATATCTTAACTGGGTGAAACAGGACATGTAATGACTGTAGTTAGAGTTCAGTGAGAAATCCGGGTATTAGAAATGTTATAAATAATTGATATTTATTCAAAAACAGAGAAAACTTAAGTACTTACTTACTTCTATAACAACTTGGAAAGTACTTAAGTATGAGTCCTCCACTTGCAAATGCACCTTTTGCAAATGGAACCATATGACAAGACAGAAAATTTACCCTTAAATAACTAAAGTAAGTAATATACTAATACTTAAACATTAAACGTTGAGAAATACTTAAGTATTATTTTCTTAATACATGTGAGATCTGCGGAAAGTCTTAGTAAGTACTTAAAATAAATCTGAGATGTCACTTGGAATGAAGACTACAATCTTAACACTTTAGGTACTTATACTTAAGTTATAACTTATTTTAAATAAGTAAGTATACTTAATAATGGCACTTTGGTTACAATTTCAGGCATGGGAGAGCAAGAGGAAGTACTTAAGTAAGTAAGTATAAGTTGAATCCAGCACATTCTATTTACTTACTTACTTAAATTGCTTGACTATAACACTTGTGTATCTTACTCATACTCGAAATGGAGGCCTTTTACTCCTGGGACACTGAATATCCCTCGTTTGTTGATTGGCTGAGGAGGTTGAATAATCTTAATGATATCTGATTCATCATACCACAAAATATCATCTACCTCAGGCCACTTCCAGTGCAAGCCGGCACTCTTCATATGTTTTATTTTGGCACGATTTGTATTAATATCAACTTCTACGACTTGACCAGGATACTTGAGTTTGTCGTAATAAACTACTACATAATCGCCTTCAATTACAGTCACTGTTGCATATTCATTCTCAGAACTTGAACCTAGAGACATTATTTCATCCGGCTCGTCCATAGCAAAACTGTCGTCGCTGAGAAGTTCTACAGGCATATCATTCTCTCCATTTGTAGTCTTTTTTGCTGACTTCTTGCGACGCAGCTCTTGTGCTTTTTTTTCAGACGTACCAGGCACTGTAGTTTCTTCATCAACTGTTTTCTTAGCAGCTGTTTTCTTAGGGCTCACTTTTTTTGCTTTTGCTTCAAGTAGCTTGGCTTTCTTCGCTTTTTTTGCCTCTGCAGCGGCTTTTTTCTGTTCCTCTTCTTCTTTCAACTTTTGTATGTATTCTGTAGTTGTTATAATTTCAGCTCCAGTAGCTTCGTTTCACAGTTGTTGGTTCACCATCTGAAGATGTTTTCTTGGAGCGCAACATTTCAATTATGACGTCTTCAAAAGTTTTCGGTACAACAGGCTCGGTATTACCAGATAAACCGTTAGGTTGACACTGTTCGTTGGCTGCGACGGTAGTGTTGAGTTTCAGTTGAGAATTGCTTATGGAATGAGTGCCTACTTGTACCTGTGCATTACCAATAGTGGGGGTGCTTTGCTGATGTTGTAAGATACAGCTAGATTGGGGCTCTACGTTACCTATGACGGAGGTGCTAGACTGGAGCGCTGTGGTTCTGGTGGTAGTGGTTTCAGGCTGCGGTTGCGCGTTAATTGCAAAGGAATTGTCAGATTGAAGTTGGACGTCGGTTGTAGAAGTATTAGGCAAACTTGTGGATGAAGATGGAAGAGAAGTGGTCGATACATCACTTGTAGCATTCGCTTGAGCTTTCTTTCGTTGAGCGATCTCATAAGCTTTGACGTCTTCTGGCCTATATGTGCATCTTTTTTTCAGCGAGTTCCCGATTTGAACCTTTCAAATCTGGATCATAAATCCCTGTAGCCTTAAATCCGTTTTTAATATGGTTTTGATCAAGTTTTTCATAAACGCAATTCAGCAGATCAACGAATTCTTTCTTGGGAATTTTGCGACGAGGATTATTACACTGACATTGGGTCAAGTTTTTATCCCATGAACTTTTCAGACCTTTAAATACTGCCACATCCATTGGCTGTAGGACATGTGTAGTGTGAGGATGTAATTTGAGCAAAATAACTTCATTTGCAGTGGCTAACTCGATTAAAGGCACTGAAATATGGCTAGAGTGACCATCAAAAATTAACAAAACTGGTCTCTCTTCAGGCAAAGAGGGAAAGAATAACTTTTTGAACCAATTATAAAATATATCAGATTCCATCCAACCATTCTTTGATGCAGCGAAACCAGTCTGTTTCGCTTCTTCTCCTTGGTCAGCACTGAGCCAGGTTTCTAGTATATTTTTCCCTTTAAAAACAGCTAATAGGGCAAGTTTTAGACCTGCCGCAGAGCACCCTATTAGGACTGTTGTGTTTTCGCGTCCTGCAGAACTAATCATTCTGGTGGACTTTGCGCCAAGTGCTCCGACAACTCTTGTCTTGCTTAGGTCGTGACAAAAAGAGGTCTCGTCACAGATAAAAATAAGATGCGGTTTATCGTACAGTTTATTTTCTACAATCACTTTCACTAGAAGGTCAAAAAATTCGTTTATTACAAAAGGGTTAACTTGCGCTAGCCTCGCGTACTCAACGCCTTGTGGTTTCTTTATAGACATGCCATGTCTGGACTTAAAACCATAGAACCAATCGTGGCCGGGTCGGCCATTCTTAAAAGGTGAGTTTAATTTATTTGCCTGCACGTACAATTGAATAAGATCCAGCGTTTCATCCTTACTGAGGCCAAATTCCCACTTCTCGAGTACTTTTAGACTAACTGCAATTAACTTTTCTACGTCAAATCGTAATGCATATTTACCTCCGCCTCCACGTCCTCCTTCAGACACGATTCCTTTAACCCCTCTGGTTCCTGCAAGGTAATGCCGCAGTGTTGTGCGTGGAATGGAGTAGTGACGCGCAGCTGCTCTTTGTCCACGAATTCTATTGGTGACATCGTGCATAGCCTTAATTAAGTCTTCTCGCGTATAGGAGCCCCCTTGATCCGCTCCTTTTGTAGTCACACGGACCCTGTCTTTTCCCATCTGCAACAAAAAAACAAACCAACTTACTTACTTGTTAATAAGATAATACTTCAAGTAACTAAAAATGAACTTGATTAAAATAGAAATGGATCAAGAAAGTAAAAAATTGACAGAAATTTAGTTAAGTAAGTACGCGAACCCAGTCTTTTCCCATCTTTAAAAAAAACAAAAAACATCTTATAGTTGTTCATAAGTTAATAAAGTAAAAATGAACCTGATGAAAGTAGAAATGGATCAAGAAAGTAAAAAATTTAATGGTTCTGGGAATAAAAATAAATTATTAGGATAACCGGGCCCGGTTGGGTAACTGGGCCCAGTTACCCGAGAGGGGTGGTCCTGTTACCCGAAAACGCTAATTCTCACAGGGGAACTGGGCCCTCCCGCCTATTTTCTAACAATAAAGAATCCACTTTAAATACACAAGATATTGTTGAAACTAATGCTTCTACTAATGGCACATCTGCCCAGATTGAAAAAAATCGTGAAATTACACTTACCGCGATCGTATGATGACACCTTCACTGCCTGATGTTAACAAGATTTTTCACGTGAAAATTTAATCGTCCATAGCTAACCTCAAACTGTAAATAAACAAACAATGGCTGTTGTTCTGGAAGGTACTAGATACCAGTAGTGCACTCTAGGCGGGAAAGTAAAAAACAACGAATACCGCGAAAATACGAATGGTATAGCCCAGTTACCCATGGGCCCAGTTACCCTGATCTACCTTAATGGATAAAATTATTGTTAAAATAACATTAGGTACACAGTAATTTAAAATGTTATTCATAAATGCAAAAATTTTAAACAAAATTATTGGAACATTAAACATATTTTAATAGAACTGGATTTACGCGCTTCGTTTTTTGAAAATTGTTGTATTAACGTTTCAATAGCGGCGTTCACACGTAGACTCAGTCACTCATTCTAGGAACGTCCCGTTCCAGTCACGAGTTCTGGAGAAAGGACTGGATCGTGCCGCGCTAAGCATTAGAGATTGAAAAGGTTTTGTCCTTCATTCTTTCGCACGGTTTAAAACTGTAAGGGTAGATCCTGTGGGTGTGAATACTAAAAGTGTCTAGTATCTCTCGCGAACGGTGTGGGGGTTTGGATTTTCAGGTAAACTTGAATTTTTTGTTGAGACTACGTTATTTAATAGGTACCTTTACACTTACGTTCTATCATGTGCGATAGGAGCGTCCCGTTCCAAACGCGCGTATTTTCGCGCGACCAAGAGCGGCGCGTCTTAAAAGTATGACCTAAACATTGCAACGCTTTAATCGCACGGTTTTAGCTGGTGCAGTAAAATGTAATATGATAAAACTGCTAGTTTAAATTGAAAAGTGTCAAGTTTCGCGCGTGAAATTCGTGGCTCGTGGAATGTTGAAATTTTCACCAGTTTTATAGACGTTCTTATTCAAAATGTATAAAATAATTAAAAAACGAAAATTAAAAGTGGCTTTGTGCTTGGCTGTGTATATCTAAATATTTCAAATAACAGATGAAAAAAAAGGTGTTGGGTAAAAAAATGGATGGAAGATCGCAACAAATATGGGTATATGCCGCTCTTACATGAATTGCGTGATAATTTTCCCACGGATTTCAGAAACTATTTGCGAATGGATTCAACATCGTTTCGCATTTTGTTGGATTTGGTGTTTCCAATAATTTCTAAACAAGATACAAAAATGCGTGAAAGCATAAGTGCCGAAGAAAGACTAACAAGTACATTACGATACTTAGCTACGGGTCGTTCATTTGTAGATTTAAAATTTTCAACTGGAATATCTTCACCATCATTGTGTACAATTATACCTGAAACATGTCAAGCCATATATAAGGTTTTAAGAAGAACATACGAGGAGTATTAGTAAAATAAGGTTCCCATGATTTTTTTAAATAGACAGCTATATATTTTTACTTAGTGTTATACATCAATTTAAAGCTTATAACGTACCCTATTTTTCCACATAATCGCCGTTTCTGTCCAAACACTTTTGCAGACGATGCTCTAACTTTTCTATCCCCATGTTGTAGAATTCTGCCTTTGAGGAATCGAGTAACCTCTTCCTTGACTTCATCATCGGTACTGAAACGTAGGCCACCCAAGTGTTCCTTTAATTTTGGGAATAAGTGATAATCACTTGGGGCTAGTTCCGGGCTCTAGGGGGGATGGGGCACAATAGTCCAGCCAAAATTTGTCAGCAGTTCTTGAGTTTGACGTGAGACATGAGGTCGAGCGTTGTCATGGAGAAGCCTCACACCACTGGACAATCTTCCTCTCCGGCGGTTCTGAATCGCGCGTCTCAGTTTTCTTAATGTGTCGCAATATCTGTCAGAGTTTACTGTTGTTCCATGAGGCAAAAAGTCGATCAAAAGCAGGCCCTTCCTGTCCCAAAAGACGGTTGTCATGACTTTCCCAGCAGACTGTGTTTGCTTGAACTTCTTCGGCTTAGGCGAAGTTGAGTGACGCTATTCACGTGATTGCTGCTTGGTTTCGGGGGTAAAGTGAAACGCCCATGTTTCATCGCCTGAAACAATGGAATCCAAGAATTCTTCCTTGTTGTCTTCACATTGTTGCAAAAACTGTTGGGCACACACGACACGCTGCTGTTTATGGTTTTCTGTGAGCATTCGCGGTACCCACCGCGCACACACTTTGCGATAGCCTAATTTTTCTGTTAAAATCTTATGAACTGTGGCGCTGGAAATCTCAGGAATACGCAAAGCAAGTTCGTTAATGGTGATTCTCCGATCTTCAAGCAATATTTTTCAACAACTCCATCTGTAACTGAAGGCCGTCCGCTTCGGTTTTCATCGTGAATTTCCGTGCGGCCTTTACTGAATTCTCTACACCATTTCCGAACGTGCTGAACAGATATGCAGTTTTCCCCATAAACTTCGATTAATCGACGATGAATTTCAATAGGTGAAATCTGTTTTGCATTTAAAAAACGTATCACAGCACGAATTTCGCATCTGGCGGTAACAGCGATAGGGAGCTCCATCTTCGAAGCCAGCTAGGTCGGCACTGATGGACGTAGCGAGGCGCGAGTGGTATGGATAGAGAGAGGGAAAGGTGATGTGTAAGACAGTGTTGCCATATTTCTCCCAGCACATCGCATTCTGTCTCGGCGGCATAGGGAACCTTATTTTACTAACACTCCTCGTATTTAAAAGTAAGATTGATTGCTTTATTAAAACTAAAAATAAACGTAATACATTATTATGCTGCTAACAAAACTTAAAGCAATAATTTACTGAAAACGTAAAATAAATTCCTTTAATTAAAAATTATGAAAGTCACTACTAGTTTGTTCATAGTAAGATGTTAAACGTGCTGAAGATTGTAACTGCGATGTTTGGCCTTGCTGAGTTGAAGAAGAATTTGGTGAAACAGTACTATATGGGCTAAGAGGTGAAAAGACTGGAGATGGTGGTTGATCTGTTATAATTGTTGTGCTGTTGGTTAATTGATTTAATAATCCTTGATTTATAATTCGATTTATAAGCATGTCGGCGTAAATAGAAAATGAACACGATGAACCCAACGTTCATCGTTTTCATTTTCTTTGCCCACGAAATTGCTGCTGCATCAAATTCATCCAGTGAATCATTATGTTTTTCAAGCTGATTTTGCAGTAGTTAATGAAGTCGATCTGCGATTTATTTTGTTTAGAACTCCTGCTTCTTTTGTTTGGGCCAGATGATTTTATTAAAAGCTGGTGACATGTTGAAGCATCTGCTGATGAAACTTCAGCAGATCTCTAAAAAATAAAAATATTCTAATTTTAGTTCCCATCTACAAAGCAGGATTGGCTTGAAGTAGCAGCAGGATTTAAAAGAAACGGCAATTTATAAACTGTGGAGGAGCCCTTGATGGCAAACACATCCGCATCGTACCTCCTCCTCGTTCAGGAGCACAATACTATAATTATAAGAATTTTTATAGTATAGTGTTAATGGCACTCGTGAACTCTAACTATGAGTTTATTTTTGTCGATGTGGGTAAAAATGGAAGATTGTCTGATGGAGGAGTAATTGAAAGTACAGAATTTTATCATAAACTAGTAAATGGTAACTTGTTATTTTTGTAGACTTAGTTCATACTTTTAACATGTTCGTTTTAGATCATTTACATTTACCAAACAACACGGAAACAGAAAATAACCTTAATTTTGTATTTTTGGGCGATGAAGCATTTTCTTTACAGGAACATTTTTTAAAACCATATCCCCAAAGAGATCTTTCTTATAGTAGAAGGGTTTTCAACTATAGACTATCGCGTGCAAGAAATGGTTCTGAAAATGCATTTGGACTGATAGCAGCAAGATTTCGAATTCTTCATACGCCAATACATATGAGGAACCCGGAAAATATAAGTTACGTTATACTTGCTATTTGTGCTCTTCACAATTTTCTTAGAAGGCGCGATACTTCATATGCAACATCGACATCGTTCGATCAAGACAATTTAGTAACTCATGAATTACAGATGGGTGACTGGCGAAAAAATGCAGTTGATATGACAAAATTACAAAGCTGCAAAGGAAAAAATATTTCTACCACAGCTGCTAAAGCAAACCGAGATAACTATACACATTACTTCAATTCAGATGGAAAAGTTGATTGGCAGGACGAAATGGTAACAAAAGGAAAGGCTTAATTTGTAAATTCCTTTTGTTTTTAATAAATTCACTAAATATTACCTGTTTATTATTGCGTTCTGTACCATCATCTTCAACTTCTCTAGAAATTTCTGATTCTTGTGATGTGTCGTCGTCGATAAGCTTTTCCGTTTCGTTTTCTTCATCCTCGATGTTCGATATACTGGGTGTAGGTAATTCCTGGTCAATAGTAAACCGAAGCAATTCAAAATACCACAGGGTTTGACTGTAAATATCGTCTAGGCCAGTTCCACTTCGTTTCGAATCCTCAATCTTCTTCAGTTCTTTTCGGAAAGAACCACGAAAGCTTTGTATTTTTTTAACAACAAAATCCCGATTTGCTTCGGGATTTATTGTTTTGCAAAATTCGACAAGTGTGTCGTAAGCTGCATTTTTTAAATTGCGATTTGTGTACTCTTTAGACTTAATTTTCCACAAACATGGATGAGCTTGATATATTTCTAAAAAATTTGTTATTGCCTCTTTTGACCAGTATCGTGAATCTGCCATGTTACCTGTAAAACAAATACACAATAGTCAAAAATAGACATACGCAGTTATCAATACTATAGATTGATCATTATTATTGGATTTTTAGTCGCCGCAACAAAAGTAGATCAGTATAAATCAAATAATCAATAATAATAAATATGTTCTATGTATTATCAACATTTTATTTGTAATGTCTCTTTGAGTTTTGTAATGCACCCCACTGCATCTGCTGGGACGCTCCAATCGCACATGATAGAACGTAAGTGTAAAGGTACCTAATGATAACTTTCAATTAGAAGAATGGATATTCGTGAGAAAAGAGATTGTCATCGCCTCTATGTACACTTACAGCAAAATTTTACAAAACAAGTACAAACAGCGTTATATAAAGACAGAATGGGTTAAAAAATGGAAGAAAGATCGGGATCTATACGGTCATATGCCACTGGTTCGGGAACTGAAGGAAAATTATCCTGATGATTACTGAAATTATGTAAGAATGGATTCCCAAACATTTGATAAATTATTGGCAATGATTGCACCCAAGGTTGTGAAACAGGATACAGTGAGGCAGAGCATTCCACCAGAGGAGAGATTAGCGGCAACACTTCTGTTTTTGGCAACAGGACTTAAAATTCAGTACAGGAATTGGCACTTCGGCTCTTTGTGATCTTATTCTAGAAAATTCTCAATCCATATAAGAGTCCTTGAAAGATGAGTACATGAAGGTAAGTTATATTGGTAGCAAACATATTGTTTTCAAGGCATATTATGTTCGTATCCCATGTTTAAGTTATTTTGAAACGTTAAACCTTTGTTGGCTCTTCCACCTGACATTGAAACCATTATCAAACTACTTTACATGTTTGATAGTCAAGACCTTTTAATTTTGAATTAGTGGCCTAAATAAATTAAAAATAACTTATGATTATGAAAATAAACTTTTATTTCAATAACAAAAATACAAAAAAACAAAGTAACTTAACTTTTCAATAATTATTACTCGAGTTCGGATATTAAGTATTGCTTATGAAATTATTGGATCTCTCGTAGAACAACGTAGCAGTAGGTCTGGACCCATCTAAGTTCAGAATAAGCTGAGTTTGGGAATTAGCTGCAGTTGCTGTGTGTTGCGGAAATTCACTGGATTCATCCATGGAATTATTAGTTACTATTTTATTATAGGTTTTGTTATGAACGAATAAGTTCAAAGGTAAATATGCAATTAAAAATTATTATTAATTTTATTAAATACATAAATAAAAAGTTTACCTCGAGTAGGATTTGAAACTACGACCTGTACTTTGCTAGAGTACCGCGCTACCAACTGCGCAATCGAAGTACAAGCCCCAATCGTAAATTTTTTCTTTATGTATGTAGAACTGATGTAAATTCTAACTTTAATGTATAATATATATATATATATATATATATATATATATATATATATATAATTACTATATTATGCGAAAATTGTCTCAACCGTACTGACTGCAAAACGTCTCCAGAAGTGTATAAAAATGCACTAGGTGGACGTGAAGTGCAACTGGTGTAACTTACGGCGTGAGTAATGGCATTTTGTTGGGTCCGTCAGATAGACTGGTTTTATATGTTAACGTGCCTAATAACCTAATACCTGATTGATAATACTTTCAGCAAATATTCCTTGAGTCGGTTCCATCCTATGCAATTTGTTTGCAATGCTAACTCCTACAGCATCAAACTCTGTGAGAGGCAAACTTCTTTGAGAGCCCAATGCTGTTTTGCATAAATCAAAAAAATCGTTTGTTTCCGTTGAGGCATTCGGCCTTTTCTTCCCTCTTTGGTAATCCTTCTTTTTCGACGTACAAGTACTATTTTGTGCAATCTAAAAATAACTTGTTTTAGATTAATTAGTGCTTTTATTTCCAGTTCCCTACTAGCAAAGAGGAATGGATGGATATTGCAACAGGATTTCAGAATACATGGCAATTTATAAATTGTGGCGGTGCTTTGGATCGAAAGCATATTAGGATTGTGCCTCCACTTAATTCAGGAGTTCAATATTACAATTATAAAAATTTCTATTCAACTGTTTTAATGGCTTTGGTGAATTCAAAGTACGAATTCATTTTTGTTGATGTGGGGCAAAACAGTAGACTTTCAGATGGCAGCGTGACCGAGTTTTATAGAAAGTTACTGAAGTCGAAGCTAAATTTACCAGACAAAACTGAAACAACAAATAATTTATCCTATGTGTTCCTTGGAGACGAAGCGTTTTCTCTACAAACCATTTCCACAAAAGAACCTGAATTACCACAAACGAATCTTTAATTATAGATTATCCTAAGCTAGGAACGTGTCAGTAAACGCATTTGGCCAAATTGCAGCTAATTTCAGAATTCTGTGGTCCGTCTAGAAAGTTTCCGGAATTTTATATTTCATATATACAGGGTTAGTTAAAAGTATGGAGACGGCGATTTATTGTCGTTAATATTCATTTTGGGAAATTATGTTCAATACAAAAGTTTGTTATGAAATTATTATCTACATTTGAGAATACTTGAATTATTTTTTTCTTCAATTGTTTTTAAGTTACGACGTCATCGATATTTTTTTGAAATGACAACCTATATTTCTGATTATTGATTTCGATAGTACATTCTATTCTCTTTTCAACGGTATACAATTTTCAATATGTTACATTTGAGAATAATTGAGATAAAGTGCCTTAATGTTCAAATATTAAAGATCCATTAAATTAGCAGAATTATTCTCGATAGACAAAAGCGAGGCGATAAACAAACTCGAGAGAGGTAACTTTATCAATGGTTATTGTTTATGTCAAATAGTTGACATATTTCAATTGTGCAATTTGTTGCTGTTAATATTAGCAATGGCGAGTTTAAGTGAACGTGAAAGAATTGAAATACTTATGATGCTGGGTTATGGAAATAGACGCAGAAGTTTACAAGACGCTTGTAATTTATTTAATGACACGCATCCAAACAGAAATCAATTTCTAAATCCGTTGTTGGTAAAACTTAAAACGCTTTGAACAAACCGGTAGTGTTAAAGATTTGCCAAGGAGTGGTAGACCTAGAACAGCGAAAAGCGATGATAAAAAACTGAATGTTCTATTGGCCGTATCTGAAGATTCCCATTTATCAACCAATCAATTAGCGGCCAATCACAATATTTCACAGTCATCGGTCGTTTCAATTTTAAAAAGTGAAAAGTATAAACCTTATAAGGTACAACTTCTACACGAGTTGACGGAAGATGATTTTGATAGGAGACTACAATTTTGTGAAGAAATGTCAAATATTTGCAATAATAATGCAAATTTCGTCAACAATATTCTTTTCTCTGGCGAAGCTACCTTTTGTGTTACCGGTGAAGTATTTTTATATTTGAACATTAAGGCACTTTTTCTCAATTTTTTTCAAATGTAACATATTGAAAATTGTATACCGTTGAAAAGAGAATAGAATGTACTATCGAAATCAATAATCAGAAATATAGGTTGTCATTTCAAAAAAATATCGATGACGTCGTAACTTAAAAACAATTGAAGAAAAAATAATTCAAGTATTCTCAAATGTAGATAATAATTTCATAACAAACTTTTTTATTGAACATAATTTCCTAAAATGAATATTAACGACAATAAATCGCCGCCTCCATACTTTTAACTAACCCTGTATATATATATATATATATATATATATATATATATATATATATATATATATATATATATATAGTAATATTTTATTATTTGAATTGCGGATGATTTTTGTATCTAAAAAAGGTATGGAATTTTTAGTTTCATTTTCAATAGTGAATTTTAAGTAAGGGCCGTAACTATTAAAAACATTTAAAAGTTGGTTTTGAGTTCCTTGTGGAATTGCAGTTATAATGTCATCGACATATTTTTTTAAAAAAGGTAAATTGAAATTAATTTTAGTTACAGAATCATCAATTAAATCATCCATAACGTATTGATATAAAATTGGGGAAATAATAAAATATTACTTGATTGGTATATTAAACCAACAAGCTCTGGAAGATATTTAAATTATTATTCTGAACATCCAGAAAAAATGAAAATTAATTTAGTTTTAGCTTTAAAGAACCGCATCGACAGAATTTGTCATCCAACTTTCAAAAACCAAAATTATCAAACATTATTTCAACTTTTACTCAATAATTCTTACCCAAATAAATTATTAAAAAAACTAATTTTTTCAAACCCAAATTTAGTCAGACAAAATAACGTACAAATAAATAATTCATCAATTAATAACCTTTCTAATGACAACGAGAATAATCAAAAGATTTTTAGGTCATTACCTTACATAAAATATTTAACACCTAGAATCGTTAATATTTTAAAACAAGAAAGAAATATCATTATTGCTAACAAACCAACTAAAACAATTAATAGTTTATTTTCTAAAATTAAAGATAAAACAAAAACTTTAAATAAATCTCATGTCGTATACAACATTTCATGTAATAATTGCAATAAACAATACGTAGGACAGACTCAAAGAAACCTCAAAAATAGAATTAAGTGATATTAAAAATAAAAAAGAATCATGTGCGTTAACGACACATTCTCTAGAAACTAGACATAAACCAAATTTTAATGAAGTAAAAATTTTAACCACAGAAAATAATTATTTCAAACGTTTATTTTTAGAAATGCCTAACACATTAAACAAAAAAACTGATACTCAAAATTTAAGTGTTATATATTCAAATATTTTAATAATTAACAACAGATTGCATTGTTAACAAAAAATTTTATACGTATTCCCTTGTTAATCGTTATAGTTACAGTTTTAGTTGTCATAATTATATTACATTTCAATAATACTTAATTTTTTGTGTTTGCCAATCTCATTATAATCTAACATACAGTAAGCAATAATGTTACATTTATTTATTATTGTATTTATCATTTTAGCTTTGACTGAAGAAGGAATAAATATTTCCGAAAGCTTTCAAACTGATGTATAAGTAGTTGTCAATTTAATTTAGGCTGCATCCCTGTTATACTAAAAAAATTACGTTAAACTTATACAGCCGTTATTAACCTCTTTATATATATATATATATATATATATATATATATATATATATATATATATATATATATATATATACATCCAACTATTATTGTTGCGTCTTTTCAGAGCTACGACACTGTCGCGTCTACCAGGAAACGTAGAATATATTAAAATATTCTTTCCTGTGGTGGTAATGGAGGCTAAAGGCCACACTTTATGCGTTTTAAAATTTAATATACATGAAAAATAAGGAAATTAAATTTTTAAATTTATGAGTTCACTATTGCGTCCATTCTGCGTCCTTTCATACGTACATAATTTCTGCGCCCGAGTATATTACTTTCATTAACAAAAACATTCTGCGTCCAAAATATATACATAACTTTCATCGTTACGGTTTTTTTGCGTCGGCAACGTTGCCAATAGCACTATGCTATTTAGTTATACCTACTATGAGCAGCATTGCAACAAAACCCTTGTGACAATGACAATAAAGACGTTTTTGAACTGTAATATTTTATTTGAAAATATTTCTATATTTTCCCTGATAACTATTGAATTCGCATCTTATGTGTAAATAAGATAAAGTTTTACGCAAAATGCAATTCTGCATTTAGACAAACTATCATTGATTCCATGCTGCTAAAAATAAAAAAGGTTTTCGATGGTAACAAATTTTTTCGTTAACATGGTTAGTTTTTAAGATAATTTTCGCTTATTGTTACGGAACACATTAACATCACTCTACCTTAATTTGAAGTGGCAATGGATAAAAGGTTTTTCTATGAATAAAATAATAGTTTTTGGCTAACAGCCTAATTGAAATCATAGAAGTAAAATGTTAAACAAAATTTTAGAGCATGACTATTACCAACACTTATTTATTAAAATCACACGACAAACTTTTTTTTTGGGAATACGTGAAAGGATTTAAAATAACTTTTAACTATTCGACTTTAACAAAATAATTTTAAATACTAAAAACACTATTTGGGAAAACTGTGCATTTATTTATTAAGGCGTACTATGAAAGTGACAAATATTAACAAGATAACTAGAAAATTAAAATTCACTGTTGTAAAAATGTCAGTTCTTGGAAATAGATATCCAGGTATAGGACAGTTCATATCCATTATCCCTGTTCAAACTGTTAGGCTGTTTTAGAATTTCAATAGTTTCTTGATACTTCTTTATATACCAATTCCTATAGTTAGCGAAAATTCTAGTGTTTTCAAATTTTGTATTGTGCAGTGTTTAAGGCATCTTGAGCAATTGCATACATGTGGTGTTTATGAAGTACATGCTCTTGTGATAGATAAAGTCTACATTGGTGAAAAGATGAATAGGAACTGTGCGATACCTGTACGGTCTGGTACAACTCGGCACCGCCGATTTGGCGCCGCCGACTCGGTACCGCCAACTAGGCGCCGGCCAATTCGACGCCAGCTAACTTTACACCAACGTAATGAGCATTTGCCTTAAATATTAAATAACGTTTTAATAAAGGAAAAAATGGAAGCACGCTTTTAACCTTAAGGAGCTGTTATCCACTTATTTTGCAATATTCATTATCATAATTAAAGAACTTACGCCTTTTAATTGTTTTGAATCTTTTTTTACAATTCACTTAAATAAGAATGTATATATTTGTAATATTATAATCATAATTAAAGTACCTACGTCTTTTAATTGTTTTGAATTCCTTTTACAAATTACTTAAATAATAATGTGTATATTTGTAATATTAAAATAATAATTAAAGTACGTCTTTATGAAAAGTTTTAATCATTTTTGCTATTGACGCCGAGTTGTCCGCGCGTCAAGTTGGCTTGGCGCCGAAATGGCTGGCGCCGAATGGGCGGCGCCGAGTTGTCCCTTTCCGATACCTGTATGTCTATTTTCAAGAACTGAAACTTTTACAACAGTGATTTAATTTGAATTCTCTACTTACTTTGTTAATATTTGTTATTTAATGTTACCTTGACAACATTTTCATATTACGCCTGGCGAAGACCTGAGTATGTATCTGAAAGCCATTTTCCCAAATAGTGTTTTTAATATGTCGAATGGTGAACGTTTCAACTCTTACATCAAACGCCTGTATAGGGAGGCTGTTTTCAAAAAAATTAAAATGTTCGAGAAATTGAAAAGATTAACCAACTGGGTCACCTAACCTTCTTACAACAATATAGGACTAACAACTTAATAACAAACTTCATTAGGTCATCCAACCTACAAGAGGCCTTTCAGTGGTTTTGAGCAGCTATAAAGAGTTCAGATTATTTATTGAATTAATTGGCAAATTAACATTAACCCCAGATGATTTGCTAATTAGTTATGACTTGTTCACAAATGACACCTTATTAGAACATTTCAACCACGAGATCACATTATTTGAACATTGTCTAACTACATCATTCTTTTTATTTAACCTTCGAGCGGGCGCGCATTTAATTTTAACACGAGCAGGCGCGCGCCGTAAATTTTACGTCATACAGTTTAAAGCAAATATTCACTATTTTATGCTCATATAGACTTGAATAATTATTGGTAATTTAAGAAAAAACAATATTCCAATGAAAACATTCATTGCATAATAAAATATTTTATTTGCAAAGCTATTAATAAACAAACATATATATCAATATAAAACACAAGACAAAGTTATGTATGTATTCTTTTAGTCAGAATTGGACTAACTATTTGTATTCGCACAATCGACACACACAATTTTTGTTTGAGAATGACGCTTACATGTAAATGTCTGACAATTGTGGCATTTCATTGACGCTGAGGTTTTTTTCCTGTCTCGTGCGCACGAACGACATGTACCGCGTTTTGGAGGCTGTTATTCTTCCTGAACTCTCTCTTTAGGTATTCCATAATTTATTTTCAAAAATTCCTGCACATCTGATGGTAAGTTCTGAAGACTCGCTCGGAATGTCAGATGCTCTTTCATAAGGGAAGGTGATGTTTTTCAAAAATAGCCTTCTGTGCAATTTTTAATCTGGCTGGTTAGCAAATGAATATAAAATCTGTGAATTTATTCCAGCTATATTCATTAGACTATAAAAAACTGAACAAGGCCACGCGTATAGTTATTCGTGAAATAGAATATGTCGACCACATTTTGTCAACTGTGTCAACACCACCTTTCGTAGCATTATAGTCCATAATAACTAGTGGTTTTTTATTTGTAGAAACTACGTAATTTGTGTCATGTAATGTTGACAATAATATAACCGCAGCATTTTTTCGAGGTACGTAAGAAGTGATCATTTTGTCTTTTTGGAATCCAAATAAACTGGTCTGAACTACTTTACTCTTATGAGGAAGAAATTCTGGTGGAATTTCTCGTTTATTCTTCTTCAAGGTTCCAATCAGCGTAATTTTTTTCTTTAGTAAGTAGAGAGGGACACTTGTGTAGTAATTGTCTGTAGTTAAATTTCTATTAGAATTTTCGATTGGTTCAATTAAACGTTTCACAATGTCAAAAGGAGCGTTTGACAAGGCGTACGGACCATCTGGCTGTTTTCCGCAGTAAATTTCCAAATTGGAAGTATAAAAAGCTTTCGCATCACACAGTGCATACATTTTGATCCTATATTTAGCTGGTTTGCTGGGAATATATTGTACCCAACTGCAGCGACCTCTAAACGGATGTAACATTTCATCAATAGTTGTATATTCACCTAATTTGAAGCACGTCTTGCTATTGTGCACAAATGCATCAAGAAATGAACGAATAGCTGCCAATTTATCTACTTTTCGCCTTTCTGCTCTTGTCGTTTTGTCATCAAACCTCAGACAGCGTGTCAAAAATAAAAAACGCTTGTAACTCATTACTGCTCTACAAATTTCTATTCCAGTTCCGTCAGCGGTCCAAATTTCCTTCACATTTGCGTGATGAGATCTCTTGATACCGATCATGTACAGAAGGCCCAAATAAGCAAAAAATTCGCTTCTTGTTGTTTCTTTACAGTCTCGTTCTCTAGAGTATCCACGGTTAGTTCTTAGTTGAGCAATGTACATATTTGTAAATGTTACAATTTCGTCTATCATATTGAGTTGAATAATTTTCAAAAATGTGTCTAATTCATTACTGATATTTTTCGCACATTGCTGTAGGCCAATAAATTCTTTTACTATGTTAATTTTTTTTATTTCTGAAGCATTTTTATTTTCATACTTATACCATTTGGTTGTCTTGTCCTTTCCAACATAAACATTCTCACAAAGAGTGTCTTCTTCATTTTCTTCCTCTTGTTCATTTATTTCATCCGAAATACTTTGTTCCGACAAACTGTCAAAATCATTCGTGTCTATATTCTCTTCACTAAACTCAATATCACTTTCTACAGTTTCGACATCACTTTCCTCTTCTTCAAACATATGCTGAACAATATTTTCAAGTTCTGCTTGCGGAAGAGGCTTTTTATTATCTGACATTTTGTATTATCTACAAAAAAATTTCAAAATAATAGGTATGTATCGATAAATAGATAAATAAATTTACTGATTATCTAATTAATAATTAATGCGTTAAATATACATACCTTTTTGATTCACAAGATGAGAAAATATTAAAAAAAAACTGGCAAATATCAATAGAATTACACTAGTAGTCGCGCGCCGTAAACTTTACTTTTAACACATTTATTCACTTACAACCCGGTGCAGACTAAATGTTGTGTCCCAAAAGGCAAAAATGCCAACCCACATAACCGGTAAACTTAGTTCCAGGAATAGATAGGGGTTGTTCTTAAAATTGCACGTGTACAAACATTTCATTAGAAAAATAATAAATCTGTCGTAAATTTTACGACAGCGCGCCCGCTCGAAGGTTAATGGCGAGTATTTTCAAAAAGTAGACGCAGTAGCTATGGGATCTCCTATTTCTCCATCGACTGCAAATTATTTTATGGAATATTTCGAAAAATAGTGTCTAAATAACGTTAATATATTCCGTACATCGTAAGGCAACTCATACAAATCATTACATGAATGTTTCATCATCCATCACAGAAGTTTAGTATGATACCAAATTTGTGCAATTGTGCCACAAGAATCATATCATATTGAAAAGATCTTCATAAATAATGGCTTCAACAAATTAAAAAGTCATCTTAAACTAGAGAAACGACACGTACGGATGATAAATCTACAATTTCAAATAAGTTTGCCATTTTACTTTTTCGGGCAAACACAATGAATAAAATTGGTAAACTATTACAAAAGCTTACAAAAGCCGCGACTCGACGTTTAATTTATGGTTATATTTGTCATTCGAATACCTACGATTAGATATGTGACTGAACTATGACACGTTCATTGCAAGGTTTGGTTTAGTTTGACCATCATGTATTTCACTGGATTAATGGCGATGTTTGCAGGTTACACGCATTGATAATTGATAGAAGATATAACGCAATTTTTGCTAACTTGCAACTTTTATGTAAAAAATATTTTTGTCCATAACGAAACTGTTAGCTTTTCAAGCATAATTTTTCATAGCATTATCTTAATACAAAACTTAATTTTTTAGAAATATTTGCTCTAGCGATTTTTTCCTGCGGCGCACCGTTTTGAGCTTATACCATCTCAAAGCGCAAATTATGTTTGTGCTAATTTGATTCTTACATGTTTTTCGTAAGACTTGCGTTAATAAGCTGAGAAAACTGTGCTGTTATTTCGAAAATTAAAAGATTATTGTCAATTATCTTAGAACAACAAAAAATCGATTTAGTGTCGTTGTTATAATTTACTTTTAATTAAAAAACAAATTAAAGTTTCACCCGTTCGACTTTTCTGTGTCAGCAGTGTTCCTGCGTGTAGACGCGGTAACTCAATATTTAACATAAAATGGATTTTCAACTGTAATATACATAAATTTCATACATTCGGTTTTTCTGCGTCCAGAGGTTTGTCGCCTACAGTTGACATTGAAAGGAAGCAACATGATCGGTACGATATATTCTTGTTTATATATTTAAACGGCGGGAAAAATATACGCTATCGATCTCAACGCACCTACAAAAATTTTGCTGAACTATAATATACACTAAACTTCATTCTACCGATCTTATGACGCCCGGCTAAAATTTTGTGGGCACCTTTGTGAACGCAAGCTAAATCGATTAGTAAAGAAAAAGAAAGTAACTGAAACGCAGAATGTTATGGCCAAACACAATGTATGGACGCAATAATAGCGGTTGTCTATATATATATATATATATATATATATATATATATATATATATATATATATATATATATATATATATATATACACGTTTTGTGAACAAGTAGAGATCCTGAAATATTGTGGGCAACCTGAGATCTACTTGAAAGAATTGGTATTTTGGAATAATAATTTTAAGATAATCTTATAGGTACATTCTTGTCAAAGGCTTCAAGAGAGGGTAGCAAATGTTACTATTTTGCATATACATGTAATATATCATACAAGAAGAGATCATTCAATATATACTCCAAGAACTTGACAAGTTGAGATCGTTTGTATATATTTATATATTTAGTACAAGCGAGATCCGACAGGGTTGTCAAACCTCTTTTGATAAATCTTCACTTCCGTTATAAATCTAAAAATTCAGAAAGCACACTCGCTGGGAATCAAAGATATAGTATTGGGATATTTTACTAAAATAGGAACAAAATTGCAGTAACTTTAAAATAGTGTTACTAACTGTTGAATAAATATTAAATTACTTATTTCAATTACCAAAACGTGTAAGAAAAATTAATGTTTCTATTGATTTAAAGATAAGTAGTACAGTAATTATAAAGACTTTGGTTTCAGGTTTTCTAAGAAATTCAAATCTTATTTCAAACTTTCATGTAAACGTTTTAATAAACAATTGTAGTGCATTTTCCAAACAAAGTCCATACAAGAACATATCAAAGGATTCAGATACCAGCTTACAATATTTTGCTAACAAAATGCAGACAATACGAAGAGATATTTTTAAGTTTTCGTTTAAAATTAAGATACTAGTGATTTAATTGCATAATACTAAAAAGTATAAACAATTTTTGTAATTATAAGGCTATAAACAATTACTTTTGTATTTATTGCAAAACTCACAAGATACTGAATATTTGGAATTGTCCCAAGTTTTTGGTAAGTGTTCTTTTAAAGAACTAGTTTTGTTTCTAGACTGGCTTTAAGTCAGTCTAGAAACAGAAATGTTAAAACTATATTTCTCAAAGAATGTTAACAAAGTTACTAGAAAGTACAAAAAAGGCACTGATAAAGTGATCGAATTTTAAAATTGTCAACATATAAACGATGCTTCCGACACTGATACAAATGAACATCGTTGAAGTCATTCAAAAAGTTGTGTGTTAATAAATTTTAAAATCGCATGTGTAAAATTTTAGTGTCAGCTAGTCCGGTTAATAATAATGAATTAAACAAACAAAATGATTTATTAGAACAGAATCTTACGATACAATATAAAGTTTTTCACTGTTTTAGGAGTAACAAAAGTTTTTACTTTCCGTATAATAATAAATTTTAATATTTCTAAATATATTTTGAAACTTACCAAATTATTTTCTAGCAAAAATTTTTAATTATAATTATTATCTTAACGATTATTTTTGTACATGTTGTATACAAAGACTTTAATTTGTATCCAAGTTTTATCATGAAATAACGGAAAATTTTTTCTTTCAATTGTAAACATTTATCTTTTTGGGCGTAACTTTATCTTGAATATTTTTTTTCAAAAGTTTAGCATTAAATTCTTCTGTTCCACATTCCATGATCCTCGACATCTTATTTTTTACCTTCTTAAACTAGGGTTAAACATTATTATTGGAAATTAGATCATCTTCAACAGGATTCTGATTTTCCTTCTCGAATTCATTTGAATCTAAAAAAATCACATACATGTACTGATATAATTAAATTTATTTTATCACAATAGTAAAAAAAAATTACATAAAAATTGAAGTTTGTATGTGACTTTTGTAATTAATATATACATTTTCAAAGATTACATATAATAATGAAAGTTATTTACTGAAATTAATACCACTTAATGGTATTCCACCAGTAGGAAGCCAGATCTGATCGGAAGTACTTCACTTAATTTGTAATTTTACTTTTAATCATTATTTTCAAAAATGTATAGCTTTCAACAAAGTGAAAATTTAATCAAGAAGTTGCTAAAACTGTAGCAATGAATTAAGACTCCAGAGCACATTACTGTCATTGTTGCAGTACGCTCTTATTATTATTCATTATTACTGTTAACAACTACTGCTAACCAAACTGCAAAACTGTCCTTTAACATGAATTATATAAACTTCCAGTCAACTTTCAAACCCTTTAGAGCTTATCATATACACACATTTCAAATTTATAACCTTACTTGTTACATACCATATGTAAATTTCGCGCCACTCTAGTATTGCGCCATTCTTTGTAATAAAACCAAGGATCTTCATTATGTACATCTTTTGAAATTCGTAATCTTCAACTAAAATAGAATTTATTAACACATAACACAAACATTGTCATCCAAAGATTCCACTGCTTTTTATTATTTTAAATAAAATAATACATACCAGTAAGTTTTCAATCTTTGGAACTTGCAAAGCTAACTTTAACTTCTTTCCTCGAGACATGTTTATCAAACATAAAATAACATTTATGTCGTTATCTGCGAAAGTTTAGATGCGACGTTGTCAGTTTTACTAGATCTCGCGTTAACCGTATTTCTCTTAATCCGAACTAAGAACATATAGCGCCTCTTTCGTTAGTTGTTGGAATTATCAGCGTATAAAAATTCACAAAAAGTCAAGTGGAGATCCAATCTAAAATTTAAATTTAGACTTCTGCCATGTTACTAACGTCATCAAAATGATATACTCATAAAAACAAGGTGAGATCCGAATTCAGATCTCAACTTGCAAAACGATCTCAACTTATATACTATTTATAACTAAATGATCTCAACTTGTCGCTATATATATATATATATATATATATATATATATATATATATATATATATATATATATATATATTTACCTGCGACGCTACTAAACTTCTCGAATTGCCGCGAGTAGAATATTTGAAAACGGACGAATGCGCATCTGACCTCCAAATCATCTTTAGTTATGCGACCTGTACTGCGATTAAACTGTGCCTCTGACTTGTTTTATAATAAGTAAAAAACTTGACTTACGGCATAAGTTAACTTATCGTCATTGGTTGACATTGATTAGTTGGTGCGTCCTGCATTTTTAAAACGAATAAAGCTAATATAAAACCAAATTTACAATGTATTAAATTGTAAATTTTATTCGTTGAAATTTTTTTGTTCACAATAAATTAGTAGTATGAATAATATAAAAATATTTAATAAATTTCAAGATTAGAGGATAAAGGCATGATAGTGGAGCATGCGCAGTACAATATACAAGGGCAACCATACAGTAAGCTGAATAAATTACTAGTCATTGAACTTATAATCCTGTTATAAATCCAATGTCAATTGAAGTTTGAAGTCAAGTCGAGAAACGACATTGTATATGTTATATGCAATAGACGAACGTTTCGTGTCATACTTTATTTTTTATTTACCTTAATCAGACAGGAAACAATTCAAAATGTTGGGAGGAATTGATGAAGAAATTATTAAACTCGAACCTGAAGCAGAGGCACAAATCACTTTAGCTCTTATGCAGAAACATGTTACATTGAATAGTAAACCAATCGAAGAAGAAATTGACGACTATTCTAACAGTACTAAAATTAAGAATGAATTTAAAGAGAAAGAAGGATCTTATATAGTATTAAATTTAAAGTGTGACCAATGTGATTATTCCACACATGTTAAACGGTACTTAAGGCAGCACATTCGTAAGCACAACTCAAGTAGTGCTAAATACAAATGTGATCATTGTGTTTATAAAACAAAATCTAGAAGTGCTCTTGTTAAACATAGTGCAGTACATAATCGAAGTAATGCTTACAAATGTGGGCATTGCGATTATTCAGTAAATGTGAAACGATATTTAATAAATCACCTTGTAAAGCACAATACAAGTGCTGCTACATACAGATGTCCCCATTGTAATTATGCAACAAAAGTGAAACCATATTTATCGAAACACCTTGCAAAACACAATTCCAGTGGTGATGTATTGAAATGTGCTGATTGCAAATATTCCACAAGAGTAAAACATAATTTAAGGACACATCTTTTAAAGCACAATTCAAGGAGTGCTAAATACAAATGTGACCAATGTCTTTTTATAACAAAGTATAAATATGCTCTTGTTAGACATAATAGTGCACTTCATAATTCAAATAATGATTTCAAATGTGACCAATGCAATTATTCAACAAAAGCAAAACAGTATTTAATAACTCACCTTGAAAAGCACAATTTTAGTGCTGCCACATATAAATGTGCCCATTGCAGTTATTCAACAAAAGTGAAATATTATTTACAGCGTCATCTTCTAAAGCACAGTTCAAGTAGTGCTAAATACAAATGCGACCAATGTGTATATACAACAAAATATAGAAGTGCTCTTGTTAAACATAGTGCAGTACATAATCCAAGTAATGCTTACAAATGTGGGCATTGCGATTATTCAGCAAATGTGAAACGATATTTATCGAATCACCTTGCAAAACACAATTCCAGTGGTGATATATTCAAATGTGCTGATTGCAAATATTCCACAAGAGTAAAACATAATTTAAGGAAACATCTTTTACAGCACAATTTAAGGAGTGCTAAATACAAATGTGACCAATGTCTTTTTGTAACAAAGTATAAATATGATCTTGTTAGACATAATAGTGCATTACATAATTCAAATAATGATTACAAATGTGACCAATGCAATTATTCAACAAAAGCAAAACAGTATTTAATAACTCACCTTGTAAAGCACAATTTTAGTGCTGCGACATATAAATGTGCCCATTGCGGTTATTCAACAAAAGTGAAATATTATTTACGGCGTCATCTTCTAAAGCACAGTTCAAGTAGTGCTAAATATAAATGTGACCAATGTGTATATAAAACAAAATATAGAAGTGCTCTTGTTAGACATAGTGCAGTACATAATTCAAGTGAGGGTTACAAATGTGACCAATGCGATTATTCAGCAAATACGAAACACTATTTAATAAATCACCTTGTAAAGCATAATTCAAGTGCTGCTACATACAAATGTCCCCATTGCAATTATGCAACAAAAGTGAAACAATATTTCTCAAATCACCTTGTAAAACACAATTTAAAGAAACCTTCAAGGAGTCCTAAATACAAATGTGACCAATGTCTTTATGTAACAAAATATAAATATCATCTTGTTAGACATAGTGAATTACATAATTCAAGTATTGATTACAAATGTGACCAATGCAGTTATTCAACAAAAGCAAAACAGTATTTAATAATTCATCTTGTAAAACACAATTCCAGGGCTGCTACATATAAATGTGCCCATTGCGATTATTCTACAAAAGTGAAATATTATTTAAGGCGTCATCTTGCAACACACAATTGAAATAGTGGTAATACAAATGCAACCAATGTGTGTATGTAACAAAGTATAAATAAACTTGTTATACATAGTGCATTACATAATTCCAGTAATGATTACAATGTAACCAATGTGATTATTCAACAAAGGTAAAACAATAGTGCCCATTACAATTATTTAACAAAAGTGAAATATTATTTAAGTGTCACCTTATAAAGCACAATACAAGTAGTACAAATGTGTTTATGTAACAAAATATGAACGTCTTCTTTTAAACTTAGTTCATTAGATAGATTTAAGGAATCACATTGTAAAACATAATAGAATAGAAATGTGACTAATATGTATGTATGTATGTTTTTTAACAAAATGTATACATGTTCAAGTTAGAAATAGGGCATTACAAATACGCACAACAACCACGCGCACGCACGCACCCACACACGCACACAGATGCACGCAGACGCACACCGACGCAGATGCAGCCGCACACAGATGCACGCAGGCGCACACAGACGCGCACCCCACCCTCCACACACACAGATACACTCACACACATACACTCTCACACGCAGCCGCTGACACTGACAGACAGACATACACACAGACACAGACAAACACACACACTCAAACACACACACGCTGACACAGTCACAGTCGCAGACACAGTCACATACACATACACACACACACACACACACACACACAAACACAAACACAACACACACACACACACAGACACACAGGCACAATCACAGACACACACACATAGACACACACACACACACACACACACACACACACACACACACACACACACACACACACACACACACACACACACACACACACACACACACACACACACACACACACGACACAGACATACACAACACACACACACACAGACACACTGGCACACACACACAAACAGACACGCACTCACACGCGGACACAGACAGACAGACACACACACAGACATACACGCACGCGCAGACAGACACACACAGACACACACACACAGACAGACACGCGCATGCACACAAAGACGCACGCACAGACACGCACACACACAGACAGACACTTATTAATATTAAAATTCACAACTCCGGCAGCTCTTTTTAATTCACGGCTGACTTGGTCGTGGGTTTGGAGAATGCATTTAAAATAAAATAATTACAACTGGGCACCATAATAACATATTTTATTACTTATAAAGAAAATCCCCTAAAATATATTTTTATATGTACATGAAAAAGGGCGATTATGGGAAAGATAAGTTAAAAGAGCTTTCGCCGTTATCACACATTCACAAATATGTTTGAATTGATTCAAGGTAACGCTAAATGTAAAATTATTCGGTAATATTTTAGATGTATATTTTATTATCGTGGTACTTATTAAATTAGATTGCCGTGTATCAGTTGCTGGTCTGTGGGTCAATAGGAACGAACTCGTCAGATGTATCTTAGGTTCAGGAATTTCAGGTTCACCCGTTGTTTTTCCAGACTTCCAGGTGTTATCGAGTTCAGTAATGCCAATTAATTGCCACTATTTATATACGTAGAAGACAAAGCAGTCTTTAACTTCAATGTACGTGTTGCCAAGGTGCCTCTATTTTAAATAAGGAACAAAATTAAATTACTTATTAGTATTGAACAGAATTAACATATATTTACCCTTTTTTCTTGGCGGCCACTGGCTAAATAACAATATATACAACGTCTCGTTGATTTATATGTAATAATCAAATGGTTGACTTTTTTGTATTATAGCCAAACATAACAATATATTCAACAAAAAAACAAATATTGAAATTTTACGGAAGGTTAATAATTTGTCCGCAAACTGGTGCTGATCTTCCATTCAAGTTGAGGACAAGATAGCAGACACACACACACACAGACGCTCACACACAGGCACCCACACAGACACACACACACTGACACACATACACACACGTGTGGGTGCGTGCGCGCGCGTGTGTGTGTGTGTGTGTTGTTTTATACATTTATTAAATTACAGCATGCCCCGTTACGGTAACATTACACGCTTTGTTTAAACATTAAATAGCAATTCTATTATTACAATCAAATCACTAAGTTGCGTATAAATTTCATTTCAAAACTAAAGAACCTAATTTAAAATAGTGATTCTAATAACTATTTAATATAAATATTGGGTCGACTTATATGGGATAATTAATAATAACATGTTTGATTTATATGGGGATAGGATTAATGTTTAAATTGTTATTATCATTATAATGATATTATATTTCATACTACTTATGCACCGGACTAGCTCTTATCTCAATGTGGGGATAGGGTTCAGGATTTAGTAGGAAATTATATTTGGTTCGAATATATCATGTGAATTGCCCTTTATAAAAAAAATCATGTATGAAAAAAAAAAATAACTGAACAAAATTTATACTTTAACGCATGCGTTGTAACGTTACTGAATACAATTATCAAAAATGTCAAAACTGTCAAACAATGACTTGTTGAATTTATGTTTATAATTTTAATTGGATAAATGAAATTTAAAATTTGGAAATAATTTAAAATTTTGCTTCTTTTGCAGGTGTTTACACAAGTATTATTTAAACATATACACCTATACATATAACAAATAATAATTGCAGGAAATCACAACGAAGAACACAATAGACAGGGTTATAATCAAAAGTAACTCACATGTAAATATTCCAGAATTCAAACAGATGTCTTCACACAGGTGGTTCTAAATAGATGCAGGCACTTTCCAATATGATCGAAGATCTTTATGTATGAAGTTCACTGCTACCATTTACCCACTAGCTGCAAACTGGTGCTCGGGTTGTTAATCACTTTTGCTTCGGTAACTGGTAATATTTCTCCACTTTACGGCTTCACCCCAGCCACAAATTTTAAATCGATAATGTTTTATTTAAATGTATTAATGCTTTCTAATTGTATCGTTTAAATAATATTTAATGGTTGTAAAAGGTTTAAGTTAATGTCACTTTATTTTTTTAGGCTCCGGCTCAAATATAAATTATTAAAAGAAAATCGCAGCAACAAATAAAACTCAAATGAAGAAAAAATGATTACGATTTTATTTTGGCAAAACGTAACCAATATTCAAATTCAACAAACGAAATTTTTAAACGTTCAACATAAATCGTCACAAGAAAAAAATAATTCGTAATGAACTTTACGAATGTGCACAGGTATCGGTAACCTAACTTAAATTTTAAACAATTGTCGGTTTAAAAACAATTGCGCCGGATTTCTCGTCTCTCCGTTTGTTATTACATTTTTCCCAATGATTATTTAGGTTAGAAAAACTTACTTGAAATACAAAAACACAACACTATTTTAACTTTTTCAAACAGCTGGCAAATTATAGAGAGAGATTCAAATCCAGGGCAATTCCTTTTATACCCTTTTGTTGGCTACTACATCTTCAATTTTTTTTAAGCAATTGTAAATATGTAACCATGTTTCTGATTGGTCGAAAATAATTTTAAAACTTAACTAAAATAGAAATTTAGCAATATCTTTCTTATACAATTATGGATTTAATTTTTAATAACAGGTATGAAATCTGTATTAAATTACGCATAAATAGATATCCAACATGATATGGTTCTTTTAACTATTATGTAAAATGACCTATTCTAATTTAAATTTGCTTATATCTAACTAATCTTACAAACTACACTTAAATTAATTACAAATATGTAATCCTGACTAAATTTATCATAGGAAAACACACATTAAAAGTCCGAAATCGTGAATTTAAAGGAATTTTATCTTTACCAAATAAAACTGTATAATCAACCACAATTTCATAAATTTGGCGTTGAAATGCTATGTACACTTTATATTACTATGTAATAATGAGGAAGACCTCCTATTCATCACTTTAATAATACAATTTAAGCCTAATATAATCAAAAAAACTATAAATTTGTGAAAAAACAAAATTTAAAACATAACCAAACTTAATTCTAAAATTACAAATAACTTACATTTAAAAACGTTCATGTAACTCAAACTGTTATCCAAATAACTTGTAATAACTGTCTTTATTGTATTTATTGTTCATCTCGCTTGCATTGTATAATTTATTGTCACTTTAAGAAGTCATATCGTTTAACACACTTTCTCGAAATTCTACTATAAAAATGTATCTGCATGTAAATGTCTTTGTGTGATTATGTTCTATGCACTGTTCTTAATATTTAAATTGCATCACTATGTTTGTCACACAATCGCTTCCAAAAATATGTGAGAAATGATCATATTAAGTTCATATTATAACCCTTTCCTAAATTTTACCAAATTTCCTGCATTCTAAACTACTTATACAAAATTCCTAATATAAATCTATCTTTACACTATGTGTACAACACCTGTAAAATATTCACATGCCAAAATACTTTCGAAAAATTGAAATTTATTGAAACAAACTAAACTACTGAATGGAATTTACGGAAATAAGTTTATTTAACATTCTTGACATTTTCGCAAGTAGCACAATGCTTTTTATGATTAAACCAAAATGTATAAATTTTGTTGAGACTGTTTCAACCAAAACAAATCCACTTTCTAGTCATCGTGAACCAAATTACATCAAATAAATGTCTCGTACATGTATCATGCTTGAAATCACCCCTTTTTTAAAGAAATTACTAGTTAAAACTATCCGATCCTTGTCTTACTCTTATCTAAACATCTCAATATATATAAATTTCCCTTTTCAGGGTTACGTTTTATGAAAGATCTTTCAGCGTAGCAGAGAGGAGCACTAAGTTCTTTTATTAAATTAGCTAAATTGATGAAAGGTGAGTTTATCGCCCGTAAAATCTCACGATTTGCCTTCATCACTAATTATTTTGAAAATATATGTTAATTACGAGACTTTAGCGTTTCATATTGTGATAGTCAGATAAGGCTACACTTATCTTTGTGGTTGGGGAGAAATTGCATGTTGGCATAGGCATGCACTGTTATGATCATATATAAATATTAAAATTTACAAAGATTATTCATTTTTGGGACATTTATAAATAAATTTACGTTTGTTTAGGGAATTGCTGTTTTATCTGTTCTTCCTGTTACTTCCCTGGTCCAAGCTTTACAGGGACTCTTCTAAGAACGAATAATTTATCTTTGCTTTCTTTAAAGCTTGTGGTGCCCATTTCTTGTCTATTCTCCTTATCTTTCTGCCTACAATTTCTTTCTCGTTTTATAACTAACCTAACCATCTATTTACTCTTTATCAATACTTCAAAACCCCCACGCTATCCAAGTGCTCTGCGGTCTCAGGACCGTTTGGCTGAGTTACTAGTCGAGCTAACTAATTCCTCCCTATTTTATGTGACGTGGTCGATTAGAAATAAAAATTTGGCGTCCAACGTGGGGTCTGGAGGTTTGGAGTACGATAAAATTTTAGCTGCAGTTAAAATTTTTTGTCTTTTGCTTATCTTAAAAATTTGGCACCAAAACGCCAACGGGTTCTAATATCTGATCTATTACTTTACTTTCTTTTTGGTAAAGATGGCTGTCACTCTTCGTTTCGATGTAAATTGTCTTATGAAGGCTGAATTGATATACGAATTATTGTCTCGGGTATAGATTGTAATGTTAATGTCGAGTCCTTACGTAAATCAGTACGTAGCGCAAGCCTTTACTATGACTTCACATCAGATTCCATTCGCGGAGGATGAAACTGGTTTAAAAATGCTATTAGGGAATTGTATACTAGCATCGACTCTTATTGGTGATTGTACTTCTTTATTCGTCTAAGTATGCTATTGTTTCATGCACAGAGGCGATGTGAACTTATGATAACTAATTCGGACACTGAAATTACGCGGAAAATCAATTTTTGGTCGAACTACAAAATGTTAAATTGGATCTTGAACAAAAAATGAAAAAGGGTAAACCTAGTACATTTTTTTAATCAGTTTCTTCACCAATAGTGGATCGTTCTGCTAATTCTACGCCTCATGGCGGACCGGAACCAATACACGTAGAACCACCTTTACTTTCGTCTGATGATGACGCTGATGTGCCTCAGAGTACTTCACATTCTACTTTTACACCTTCCCTAAGAAACTTTTCTATTACTAATGCCGAATTAGACACTATGCTTCAATTAGGCGTAGTAGAACCTTCTAATAATCCGTGGTCTAGCCCAATTGTCTTCGTCGAAAAGAAAGACGACTTACCGCTTTTGTGTGGACTTTCGCAAGGTAAATGCTGTAACGGAAAAGGATGCTTAACCTTTACCCTATATTTCTTCTGTTCTGTACCGTTTACGCGATGCGCCGTATCTTTCTAGGTTTGACATTCGCTCCGCTTACTGGTAGATTCCCCTGTCCGAAGAATCAAAATCTATTACTGCTTTCTCTGGACGTGGACTTTTTCAATTTAGTCGGATGCCTTTTGACCTACACAATTCTCCGGCTACTTTTCAGAGATTAATTGATAGTGTTTTTTTTTACATCAACTTTTGAAAAATACCGCAATAACTTTAGAATTTGTATGATAATTTAAACTAAGTAATGAATTATACTGTATGTTCCAGTAACCTGAATCACAGCACGATCCTTGCGGACATTCCTTAGATAAAGGCTTGGTAATCAATTCATTATTGAACTCTAAATATGCCATTCTGTCAGAAAAATCATTTACTGTTAACTCATATAAATTTCTTGGACATTTAAACTGTTTCAAAGCGTAAACAATAGATGGCCACCATGCAGCGTTTAATGTACCTTTAACGTCTAAGCTGACCATAACAATATCTCTTTTTCTCATAAAGACATTATCTACAAAAATTTTCATTTCAATTAAAGTATCAATTGTACTTTTCCCAGTTGTGAAACCAAACTGATTTGGATTTAACACATTTTTAACTTGAAGATAATTCATAATTCTAGCCATAATTAATTTCTTTAAAACCTTACCTCCTACATTTATCAAACTAATTGGTCTAAATTTTCCTGCTTTATCCATATTTTCTTTCCCTATATTTAGTCATCAAAATCTCAACATCATTTTCTTCAACGGCTCTTTCTTTTAAAACTGTGTCAAGTTCTAAATCATCTTTTAAATCATTATTTACGTTAAACGCTTTACATATTTCAGTAGTGACGTTTTGATTAAATATTCCCCATCGATTTTGTTTAATAATAAATTTTCGTTTAAAGCCTAAGTTTGTAACAAACTTTTTACGTTTATTAATAAAATTTACGTCTATTTCAGCAACTTAACATGCATTGCGTGCAGCGTGTGTTACACACCATAGTTGCATCAAAACATGCATTTAATTATTGTAAAAATAACTCATACGCATTTTGTTTGCTCATTCAATCCAGACATATGCATGCGCAAAGACTACTTTAGCGGTTCTTTGTTGATGATATTTTTAAGGTGGCTGTAGGCATTCATTGTGGCTTTGTTAAATTTCTTAAAAAGTGCTATATAATTTGTATGCTAAGTTATTTTAAACTATTATATAAAAGTTTTTCAGGCACTTTTACTTTTTTATTTACTTCTACTTTACGTTTTACTTTATTTTATTAATCCGCATAATTACTTAACCAATTGCATTTTACCGTTAGTTGCTTACGGTGTAATTGCGTTCAACCAATAATGATGCAATAACCTTTGTTACTATGAAGTGGAATTTTAATATCCATTAAACCAGCAAAGAAATCTATACATTTGGGAATTTTAATGCATCCGAATCCATTTCTATTTCAACTTCGATTTAAAATTTACAAGCGCTGAGTTAGCAAGCCTCCATTTCGGAGCCTACAGAAGTACTGCATAATCAAAATAAGGTATTTTATTTCTATTAATAATTCCATAAATTAGTTTTACTTAAGTTAAACAATCGTTACTAACATTTGCTCTAAGATATTCTCAGTTATAATCAAAATTTAGGTAGTAAATAAAGCTTGTCATTGTCAATTTTTTAACTTTGTTGTATTCATGGTTTACTTGTTTCTCTATGAAACGAGCTGGCGCCCTTTTATTCAATAATTTAGCTTCAGGTTGAAGCAACATCAATTTGTAAAGCGAACATATATATATATATATATATATATATATATATATATATATATACCGAAGTAAACAACACCAAAAATACCCTTTCATTACTTTACAAACGACGACGACGAGGAGGGTGTTGACAAACAAATTAAATACAAAATTTTTCTATGGTGCTAATAAAAAATGTTCTGCTACATTATGTAACAACACGCTTATATAAACTCAATGTCTTTACCAAACCATGATTTCTCATTTGACTTTACGTACACCTTGTACTTTTTCGTTCCAAGTGTCTTATTTCACCTAGTAAAATCTGTATTCCAATAGGTACGTTGTGAAGATTTGGATTCCTATACATACCTTATATTTGCCCTAACACGTAGTGAATTTCTTCAAAAAGAAATGGTGCAAAATTGTTAGATTGCATATTAGCACAACAGCTCTTTATATGCATAGAATAGTCATGTGTGATGGTTATCAGAACTTGACTGTAATAAAATATGAATTGCGTCCGTAATTGGATAATCCATAGGAAAGATATATGTGAATATCTGACTTGTAAAAATGTGCCTTTTGAAAAACGTCATTTTTACGTGCTTTTAAACCAATGGATTTTAAGAAATATTTGTTTGCTAAAGTTAATGCATCAGCCCGTCTAATGCTTGAATAACCCGGCTTGTGATAACGTCTTGTATTTATAATGCCATGAAAAGTTGGAAAAAGACCTTGGTTAATTCTGAAACCCATACTTCTTCAACTCAAGTTACTCAAGTTAGGTTGATTACTATTTTACCGATGGCACTAGTACTTACTTCCAAGAATTGAGAATTAGGAATTTTATTTAAGCGGTAACCGGGTGGAACAGCAACGTCTCTTTCATACAGAACATTAGCAGGCTTTCCGTTTCCATATGAACCCTTGACAATATTGTATTCAATATAAAAAGACAAGAAAAGGAAAAGTCAACATGTTTCATTTCTTCAGCAATAGCGATGGATTTCCAACATACATACGAGTACATACATTATGTATGTATGGTGGCATTAAGGATAGGTGGAGTCAGGATAGGATCGGAAGGAAAGGCGTTGGGGTTCCGAGGGGGAACCTACTACCCCAGCGTTCGCCTAAATAACCGCAATGACCATATCGCTATGTGTATGAGAAAAACCTCCTGAAAAAACGTCATACAAGGTAGACGATGACGGGAATCGAACCCATTAATTGCCAAATGCTAAACAGATCGTGTTACCACTGATCTACCAGCTCGGTATTCACGTTCGCCCTTAAACTAAATTGACGTATAGATATGTGGGATTTTCGATCTTTACAATCTTTCTGTAGATTTATTTGCATCAAGCTTGTGTCTTTATGATGCGGAAAAAGATTGTAATAAATAGAATATTTTGGTAGTTTTCTATTGATTACTCACAGAAAGGGGTGTATTAACTTTAAATTGTTTGTGTTTGTTTAGGTAAAAGATAACAGGTAGGTTTACTTAATGCAATTAAAACACGGGTATAAGTAAAAGTATGTATATTAAAATAGAATTTAAACAATGGTGCGGAGCTTTAGACAAAATTTTTAGCACTAGTTTATGTATAGGTACTCTTACTGTCTATAATTTAATGTAAACGGAGAAGTGAAATGTCATTGTCAATAGGAAGAGATTGTAAATTATAAAATTTATGTGAACGTTAATATTGTCAGACATGCATTTGTAAAGCAATACAAATATTATAATTATCCTTACTGGAAATATCAAAACACCACTAAGTATTAAAATTTTTTAGGTAGATTCTAATTAACTTTATCAAGTGAGAAAATATGGTTTATTTACTTTACGTTACTGTATACTATACTAAAATAATTAAGTTTCAAAGGATTTACATCATTTTTTGTTTTAATTTATTTATTAGTTTACGCATGATATACTATTCGAGTTCTTAAAACAGACCGCTTATCCAGAAGCTTTGTTATTTTCCTTTTCCTAAAAACTCAGATGTAATCTTGTCAAGCATTTTCTTTTACAGCATTGCTGTTTACCACACGTCCAAAACGCTAGTTCATGACCGGTAAGTTGTCATCTCGTATTAACGCTAACGTACCCATCTCGTACTAGCACTAACGTACCAACACTTAATTGATCCCATGATTGTTGGCATTTGTTTCTCTTGTTGTAAACTTGAGACGTACTCTACTGACCAGCTCTTCAAAAGTGTTGTTTCATTTTCTGGATTCGTTGAAATCTTGATAATCTTGTGCCTGGCATCTTAAGATAATCATGTCGAGCAATGACTTTCCAATAAGAAACTGGGCTGGAGTTAGAGGAATGGTGTCATTGAGGTCTGATGATAATGAGGCCAATGTTCTGGAGTTTAAAAAGATTCAATCTGAGTTAGCAATGTAATTAATTCTACAGTTAAAGCAATATTAGTAGTAATATAGGGCCGGTTCTGGACCAGTTCAAGGTCACTCTCCTTCTGGTGGTGAGAAATGTAAGCTTTTGGATTTCTTCAAGGTCAAACTTTTGGCGGGAAATTTAAATTTTACGAGCTCGAAATTGCAATGTCACCATCCTCATTTTTGGCGGGAAATTTGTCAAGGTCAGAAGCTAAAAATAGAAATTGCAATGTCATCATCATATTACAATTCTTAGAAGTCTAAAAATAGTGTGGTCAAGGTCAAAGGTTATTGACCTGTAGGGGTATCGTATGACACTTCTTAGTGTTTCTAAACTAAAAGTAGGACAAGGTGGGTATTTAACAAGTTTAAACATGTAAGAGGTACTCAAATCAAGGACACATTTAGATCAAAATTTAAAGCTAAAAATAGAAATTGCTAGGCCATCATACTACAATTCTTAGAAATCTTAATCTATTCCACTTCAAGGTCACGACGATCTCGTAAGCTATGCATAAAAAGTAGGTCATGAGTTCATTGAAGGTGAATACTCCACTTGAAGGTCACGACAATCTCGTAAGCTATGCATAAAAAGTAGGTCATGAGTTCATTGAAGGTGAATACTCCACTTCAAGCTAAAAATGTCACCATCCTCATCATATTACAAGGTCACTCTGCGGTCAAACGTTTTGGCGGGAAATTTGTATGTCAAGGTCAGAAGCTAAAAATAGAAATTGCAATGTCATCATCATATTACAATTCTTAGAAGTTTAAAAATAGTGTGGTCAAGGTCAAAGGTTACTGACCTACGGTGGTGTCATATTTCTTAGACATATAAAAAGGTGAAAAGCTATAAAATAGAAAATCTAAGAATAGAATTTTCAGGGTAAAATTTTTTGGCGGGAAATATAAATTTTTGGAGCTGGTCAAGGTCAAAGCTAAAAATAGAAATTGCAATGTCATCATCATCATCATATTACAATTCTTAGAAGTCGAAGCAAAAACTAAAAATAGAAATTGCAATGTCATCATCATCATATTACAATTCTTAGATGTCTAAAAATAGTGTGGTCAAGGTCAAAGGTTATTGACCTGCAGGGGTATCGTATGACATTTCTTAGAAGTATAACAATAGAATAAATTCATGGAAACAAGAAGAATGCGTTGTCTATGCTAAAAAGTAGACCAAGGTCAAATGGGCTTATTAAATTGGGTCAAGGTGAAATAATTTACTAAACTAAAAGTAGGTGTGTATTTAACAAGTTTAAACATGTTGTCACGACCATCTCGTAAGCTATGCATAAAAAGTAGGTCATGAGTTCATTGAAGGTGAATACTCCACTTCAAGGTTACGACTTTTAAAAGTTCAAGGTCATTCAGAGGTCAACAAGAGTAACGACTCCATGTTAAAATGAGAGGGTCAGATCATAGCTGGTTATATCATAGCTAAAAATAGTTGGTTCATGTCCTCACTAAAAGGTGGTCACGTTGTAGCTAAAAAGTATAGTGACAGCATCATCGTTGAAAGTAGCTTATGCGCGTAACCAGATATGTGTGGTAATCAAAGAGATGGTTCATATCTGCACTAATGTAACATAGTGGGGGTAGTTTAGAGTAAGAATATAAGGAAATAGTGTAATGGGTAGTGAGTGTTGTGTAAAACATGTGGATGGCATACGCTCAAGAACAATGGACCAAAGCAATTGACCTGAGAACAGCGGTGGAACGCTTGAAGCAAGAATTTTCGGCATTAGTATTCGATGCCGAACATGAGGCGGTTTACGGGCGAGGTGATTATAGTGAAGCGGAGTGTAACGTCCTAGTGAAAAAGTATGAGAAAGGAGTAACGATATGTGAAAAGTTTTTAAATTTAAAGAAAATATGTAGAACATGTTTTGTAGAAGAACTGAAAGCTGTGCAATTGCATCAATTTTGCAACGATGTAAAAAAATGGACAGCATCTCCTGATGGTAGCAGTTCATCCTCATCAGATGCAGATTAGCCTATCGATACAATTATCAAAGTACACTCTCCCCTCTACCATCAAAATCATGATGCAGTAATATATAGGACAGTTCCGGTGTCAACTATAATTCATAAGCGTTCTCGAATCAGTAAAGATGGATCTATCTGCATTGAACAGCAGCACTTTCTGTAAATCCTTCACGAACGTAAAAGACTTGGAGGTGGGTGCAAAATATATAGTGATTGATATGAATACCATCGACACAAAGTATGGTAAACATATTATCATTGAAACCCAGAACTTTAAGTGCATACTTCCCTTACGATTTTATGAATAGTTCAAAAAAGAAGTTTAAGCAATATCTGGTTGAGAATGACGTATACATTACCAGCGCCGGAACTGTAGGAAAGACGACTAATTTAACATTTCTGTAAAAAAAAATAATAATAACATATATCTATGTATAATTGTTTGGAAATAAATTATATATGTTTTGTTGCAAAAAAAGTCTTCTATTTTTTGATTAAATGAAGGGTACATCATAATGAAGAGAGCTGCTATTAATGAGCTTAAAAAAATGTAGCGTATAATATGGTGTCTGCAGCTATATTGGCTAAGCTCTTCAAGGTTAAAATTTATTGGTATCATATTACAATTCATACAAACCAATCTTCAAGGTTAAATTTTATTGACAAGGTATTGAGAAGGTATCATATTACAGTTCTTATGTTAGACTCTTCTTAGGAATAGCAAAATAAGCATTCTTAACCAATGACACATGTAACTGACTTTGTGCATGCTCGGTATTGCTCGGGTATCCTCGTGGAGTCTACCCTTCTATATAAGTTTAAATTTTATAATCACATATCATTCGCTTCGACATCATGTTTTTCTAAAAAGTATATATGTTAAAGCATTGTTTTTGCACATTAAAATCGCTTACGTATTTACTATTGTAATAGTGTGTGTAAACCTAACCAGAAAATCAGTTCTATTTGTTTAAATGTAGCATGTAGAAATACTGCACGATTGCATTAGCGCATATACAACGCGCTAACGAAGACAACCAGACAAATATAGAAAAGTAATGATTGTTATAATTGATATGCAAGGATTCAAAACAGCAAGAAATATATTTACACCTAAGGAACTAGCGATACATAATGGAGAGCAAATTGCTCCTTACGTATTCAAGCCTCCATTTCCATGACACACCTTGGATAGTGAATTTCAAAAACAAGCTAATTGGTTAATTCACAACCACCACTTTATCAAGTGGGAATATGGATATACTTTTCCACGTCTATTCCCTCGTATACTTAGTGATTTCATATCAACAACGGATGAGGTGTACGTTAAACGACGAGAGAAAGCTGACTTTATTCAAAAATTTTTAAAACAACGCATTACGGTGTTTGAAGAACAACCTACTTTACCCAAACTTCATCCATGCTGTTTTTTTCATACACAAAACACTTGTCACTGTGCTATGGCTCATGTATATCATTTATATGAAAAAATTGTAGTGAAATTCTAATAAAGATTTATTAACTGACATCTATATGTACATATCTTATTCGCATGTATTACATCAATGCTTTTATGAATATTTCAAAGAAGAACTAGACAATTTAAATGTTATCTAAGAATAAACACGTGTAAAATTTTTTTTTTTAGATGAGAACCTAAACTGCTTTCAGTCTGCCGGAAACAGATACCGCTTCTGAGAAACAGCTACCTGGTTTTGAAAAACGGGTACCGGTTTTAGGTCTGTTTTTGAGCTGTTTTCGGAAACCGGGGAAGCTGTTTTGAGCTGTTTCTGCCTGTTGTTCGAAAAAATAGGTCTATAATCTTTGACCTTGACCACACTATTTTTAGACTTCTAAGAATTGTAATATGATGATGATGACATTGCAATTTCTATTTTTAGCTTCTGACCTTGACATACAAATTTCCCGCCAAAACGTTTGACCGCAGAGTGACCTTGTAATATGATGAGGATGGTGACTTTTTTAGCTTGAAGTGGAGTATTCACCTTCAATGAACTCATGACCTGCTTTTTATGCATAGCCTACGAGATTGTCGTGACCTTCAAGTGGAGTATTCACCTTCAATGAACTCATGACCTACTTTTTATGCATAGCTTACGAGATCGTCGTGACCTTGAAGTGGAATAGATTAAGATTTCTAAGAATTGTAGTATGATGGCCTAGCAATTTCTATTTTTAGCTTTAAATTTTGATCTAAATGTGTCCTTGATTTGAGTACCTCTTACATGCTTAAACTTGTTAAATACCCACCTTGTCCTACTTTTAGTTTAGAAACACTAAGAAGTGTCATACGATACCCCTACAGGTCAATAACCTTTGACCTTGACCATACTATTTTTAGACTTCTAAGAATTGTAATATGATGATGACATTGCAATTTCTATTTTTAGCTTCTGACCTTGACAAATTTCCCGCCAAAAATGAGCATGGTGACATTGCAATTTCGAGCTCCTAAAATTTAAATTTCCCGCCAAAAGTTTGACCTTGAAGAAATCCAAAAGCTTACATTTCTCACCACCAGAAGGAGAGTGACATTGAACTGGTCCAGAACGGCCCTATGTTACTACTAGTATTTCCTGCTACTTTCCTTAAATGAGTTTTTAATGATTTAATTCCTGCCTCCCACAAGCCACCAAAATGTTGTGCACGTGCAGAAATGAAGCTCCATTCAATGCATTCTTTTGAAAAATGATTAGCCATTGTGTCTCTATGTTTAGTCAGAAACCCACCTAATTCAGTGAGTTCGGAACATGCACCCACAAAAGTAGTGCCGTTATCAGAAATGATGCATAGAGGTCTTTCTCGCCTGGATATAAATAGCTTAAATGCGGCAAAGAACACCTCTGTGGTTAAACTTGATACTAATTCTATGTGAACTGCCTTTACTGCGAAACGGATAAACAAACAAATATAACATTTGATGACTCGACTACCTCTACCGATCTTGTCTAATCAATAAGGGACCAGCATAGCCCACTCCAACAATATTGAATACAGTGTTATGTGATACGCGGTCCTTTGGTAGGGTTCCCATAAATGAAATAATTGATTTAGGATTAAAACGAAAGCATTTTAAACGATTTCGAACAAACAGTTTGTCTTGCAATAATCTTGCCACGAAAGGGCCAATAATTTTGTCTAACTGTGTATATCAACATTTTGTGCACCAGCGTGTAAGAGTCGCACATGCTCGTCCTTAAACATCAAATACGTGACGTGATGATTACCAATAATAAAATTGGATATTTTTTAGTGTATGGAAAATCAGAGTTTGCTAATCGAGCCCCCACCTTGATTATTCCATGTAGGTCCAAAAAGGGGGTTAAACTTATTAACCTACTCTTTGAGCTAATTGGTTTATTTGCACTTACATGATGTAATTCGGTATAAAATACCTCTTCTTGAACACTCTTGATAATTAATATCATAGCCGTTGTTCTTGTATCTTTATTGGGCCGGTTATTTTTTCAGTTTTTGAACACTTGCAATTGTGCGACGATGCGTTGTAGTAAAGAAATATTTCAATAATTATTCCAAGGAAATTGGTTTTGCATGCATGTCAATAAAATAATTGATTTTAGCTCCTGTAATTCAGAATTAATTAATTTCTTGGATCATGGAGAGTTATAGGTAATGGCCAAGTTGTTTTATCTTGTTGAAGCCAGTGTGGTCCTGACCACCATAATTTCGAACATTTTAACGTTTGAGGAATCGCTTATTTTAGCCCGTTCTTGTATTTCAGTGACGCAGTGGCAAACAGATGTCTTTAATAAATGGGATTCAGTTTTTACCAATATCAATAATATTCTTTGGCTGAGGTATTTTCTCCTAAGACGGCTGCGAAGTTAACCGATTCTACCCGAACATTGACGAGTGCGCCAGCGCACAAGACCCAAGGCCAGCAGCATTCCCGTTTCTCATGCGTTTCGCTCTTTAAAGTGTAACCGTCATCGAGTGAGAATTATTATAATGTATTCTCCTGTTTATGAACCAGCATCAGCGGACATTAGAGATTTTACTGACTTGTTAATAAACTATTACAACATAGCCGTTCAAGATGATGACGAAAACGATGACGTGGGTGAGCTGAATGTATCCCACATCCAAGGTGATGGTGATGATTCACAAAAGAGGAAGAAGAGCGATGAGGTAGAGGAGGACGAGTCTCAAAACCATGATGAATATAGCGACGAATCACGGTTCAAGAAAAAGAAGAAGACCGCTAAAGGATGTGATTAAATAAATGATGTATTGTTGTTTATAATAATAATATATTTTCAAACGCTAAGCTTTCCCTCAATTTTGTTAATAAACTTGTTTTTCCTAACGGTGTTTGAACCTGCACTAACAATGCTGCAGTTAAATCGAAAGGACGGTTAGATGGGTAGCTACAATAAGTGTGAGATTCTCTTTCTTTTGCACTCTGTGCGTTCAATCATACTGCTATTTTTTTAATTGAGAGCTGATTTTGAATGATTAAGTTAAATCAGTTTGGTATTTTAATTGATTTGATTAAGTATGTTTGAGAAAGAGACGATGGAGAGACGAACACGATCAACCTCTATTACAGAAAACATTCATTAGCCTTTACACCACTATATTGCGCCACAAACAACCCTAATTAGTTCTAGAAATATACCGCTAGCTGGTGCCACTCCTATTACAGAAAACAGTCGCTAGTTTAAAAATATACCACTAGATGGTGCCACAAACAAAACCCTGATGATTCCTAAAAATATAACGCTAGATAGTGTCTGCTTTATTACAGAAAATATTAATTAGGCCATGCGCAACTAGATGACGAGACAAATTCAAATTTCTCAACAAGCGCCACTATACGAGGGCGCAGGCCCTAACACAGTTTCCTATGTTTTGTCTTCTAAGCTAGCAATAGACCCCTTATTAGAATACAAGTTCAAATTTCTCGCAATAAGTAATCAGAATGTAAACACTTAAATACAAATCCAAATTCAAGTTTCCCGCAAGGCGCCAGGGGCTAAGACCCGAAAGTAAGTAAGTTGCGAAGCCCTATGTCTGTGTTATAAGTTAGCATTAGGCCTCCTTATTATCATAATACAAGTTCAGATTTCCCCTCATAGATGGCGTCACAAACAAATTCAAATTTTTGGTCGAGGGGTGAGGGCTTGAAAATAGGTTGCTAAGTCCTACATCTGTCTTACAAGTTAGCATTATACCTCTTATTATAATACAGATTCATATTTCCAGCCATAACCTGCGGAGGCTTAAATACAAATTCAAATTTTCCGCCATTGGAGCCTCGACAAGGGACAAAGCCCCGAGAGCAGGTTGCGCAGCCTTACACCTGTCTTACAAGTTAGCATTATGCTCCTTATTATTATAATACAAATTCAAATTTTCCGGCAAGGGTACCACGACAATACACGAAGGCCTATGAACTAGTTGCGATCACGACAAGGGGCAAAGCCCCGAGAACAAGTTTCGACACCCTACACCTGTCTTACAATCTCGGTTATGCTCGGAGAGAGTTGGAGTGGGATCGCCGAAACAGCTATCTTCCCTAGGGGCATGTTTATAAATCTAAAAGCCCTTTTTCGGCAGCTCATTGGAGACAGAACCTGTATGTAAAGCCGTCTTATGTGATAGCATGGCAGACCCTTATCGGTAAAAATTCAAAGATTAAAAGAGGCCAGTATACTTAATTTGATTATAACCCTTTTTTTGACAGAGGTAATTCAGCTAAGATAGAGCCTGTATGTTGTATAGAGGCAAAATCTAGCTTAAAGAAGAAGAGACAAACCATTTTTTCGGCGTATACACCACTATATTGAAGATGCAGTCGTGTGTATTAGAAAACATGCTACTGATCCGGAGTTGGATAAAGAAAGATGTATACGGTACATCTTCAGGGGCGAAGAAGAATTGAAAGCCTATGTAGTATTTCAAGATAGCGTGGGAACTTAGCTAATTTTTTAGAATTCCACATCTGTGTAATACAAATGGTAAAATAAAGTATTAGACATTAGCCCTTACGTATATTTAAAGTACAATGATTAACAGGTGAACATTATTATGAAGCAGCATCAGGGTATTGTATGTTTTACTAGTTAATAAGCTATAATCGCTCAAGATGAAGCGGATGAAGATTATTATTTCACCTAATACTGCACCTTAATGTTTTTACAACAGTAAATTTTTAAAATATTTTGTAAACACATTAATTAACACGACGCCACTTTCGAATCATAATGAAGTTGTATAACTGTTAAATAACAAATGCATTCCATAAAAGCAGCTTTATTATATAGGTGAAAGCTTTTAAATGTATGTTGTAGATAACCATCGTTTTATATATAAATTCATATAAGTTCGCTCTAAGTAGTATGCGAAAGGGAAAGGTAAATACGAGTTGCAGTAAGGTGATATATTTTACATTCTAAATTATTTAATGATGGGAAAGCCAATAGCCTGTTTTATATCAACTATCCATAAGTAAAAACACAAAACGGTTTAGTGAACTGTATAAAATATTTCAATATGTAGTTTAGTTCCCCAACGCCGTTATTTTTCGAACAGTTGAAAGAAAAACATCTGAAGGTATGCGTATTATTTTTTAATATATATTTTACTTGATATTGTTCACAAAAATGCCAATAAATATTTTTATTTTATTTTGCCACCATACTGTTCTTTATACGCCCCCAAATGCGGGCGTAATGTGGTCTTTATAGCACGGAAATGTCATTGTTGCTAAGCAGCATGATTGACAGCTAACCCATGACATGATATATCACGTAAGTTGAAAGAATTATTGAAACAACAACCTTACTATACAACCTTTATTAATAAAAATAATAGTAATGAAATTTATTCTTTATAAAAATTGAAAATACAGTTGGATGGATTTGAAATTGTAACTCCAGATGAGCCAAAGCTGACAGTTCCTTCGCCGTTTTGTGGTATACTTATAGCCGCTGTACCAGTAATGTTCTGAGCAATTTTAATTCTATTTTGCAGAGAATTCTCTACATATGATTCGGCTACTTTATCCGATCGCCATCCACCAAGCTGCTTCAGTGCCCTTGTATCACCGCCGCTTTCTGCGAAGATCGTCGCCGCACTCCTGCGAAAGCAGTGCCCTGTGTACTTATGGGCATCCGGTAGATTGAGGAACTCTGCTATTATCCTCGGCATTTTGCCTAAGGTGTTTTTCCCAACAGTCTGAGCACTACATTTGCCATTATGATACGACAAAAACAAGCTGTCAATTTTAGTATGTTCCAGTCGTAATGCTGCATATTTTCGGTACAAAGAAACGTAATCAACCAATCCATCGCTTGGTACAATTGTAAATTGCCTCGAAGTATAAGTTTTGGTTTTTTTGATCTTCACTAATAGCACTGATCCCTCAGTTGTTACGTCCTGTACAACCAAATCGTGCAGTTCTTCGCGACGACATGCTCCAAAAATATCAAAGGCTGTGACAACGTATAAAACACAATAATTTTTATAATGAGAATTGGAAAAAAAAACTAAAATCGTTATACCTTAACTAACAAGTACGTATGATCAGGCGCCTTCAACATGAATTCTTCAATTTGATGCCATTGCAATACATATGACTTTTTAGCTTGATCACCTACAGAATTATTCTTCATGAATTCTGTGAGCATGGAAAAACGAGATATATCAACATCTTCCTTCAACTTGAACATCTTTTTCAATTTAGAATATAAACACCACAGTGACGACGGCTTATAGATCTTTGACTGCAGAAATAGATGTTTATTGAATAGAGATAATTGACTAATGTATACATATATACAATCCCTTACCATTTGAGACAAGTATGCCATCACAACTTTTTCAACACATTTTGTGGACACATTTTTTGTGCTCCGCCATGCGCAAAACTTTTCGTACTCTTTTATGTATAAATATTTCGATTTACTTGGAATTATTTTTGCCTGGGCGGCCTCAAATTCATCTAAAATTTCTTGTGAATAAGTTTTTGCGTTTTCACCTTCCATTTTAGAATGCAAATTAGTCTATACACCACTAGATGGCGCCACAAACAAACCCTAATTAGTTCTACCACTACCTTTATTACAGAAAACACTCGCTAGTTTAAAAATACACAACTAGATGGCGCTAAAAATCAATTTAAGGGGTATACAGCCAAAAAGGCTCTTAATACTGCCAAAAGGATCTCAATTAAGGGCTCAACTCCGCCCACGGGTTGAAAAAGACCCCCGAAAAGAAGCCGACCCCACCCTCCAAATATACGCCTCCAATCAAAATTTTTGAAAACTTTGAAAATATGATATGCTGATTTGCTTTGATCAGAGTAATGAAAACGCCGACGCAGCAATAAATTGTATTTTAACAGGTAAATGTAGTTTCCTTGGTATTAATTTTGATAATTAAGTAACTTTGGATCTATGTAGGTTTCCAGAACGGAAGCCACCTAGTAAAATCACGTTTTATAGATTAAAAAGAAATTTAATTAATTATGGATCATTTTCTAAACCCAGGTCAAAAAAAATATAATAAAGAAAATCAAGAGAATGATGAGATTACCGTTTTAAGCAGTGTGGAGGGTAATCCTATAAGTTCTTGCAGAACTATAGAAAGTAGTATTGGAGTTTCGAAAACAAAAATCCAAAGAATACTTCGCCACCATAAATATAAACGATCTCATCTACATCCTGGCGACGCTGAACGTAGCTTAATATTTTACAATTGGTACTTAAACATGTTAAATATAGTACCCAGCGTGGGAAGAAATGTCACATGGTCAGACAAGATGCACTTTAGGAATTCAGGTGTTTTAAACAGGCACAATAGCAGATTCTGGTCTCAAGAAAATCAACACCAAATATTCCCCTAAAGACAACAAGGACGATTTGGACTAAACTTTTCCTGCTTTATATTAGAATCAAAAATAAAATTTTACATTTTCGAAAGGAACTTATCTGCTCCTAGATATTTGGACATTTTAGAAATGGTTGTGCCTGAATTATTAGATGACATTCCTTTAGCTCGCTTGAACCAAATTCATTTCCAACATGATTGAGCCCCATCTCACAATACGCAAATTATACGCCCGTTTTTGGAAAACAATTTTGGTAATAGATGGATTGGCACTAATGGGCCGATAAGATGGCCTCCGGATTTGTCAGTCTTAGATTTCTTTTTATGGGGTTACTTGCAAAATAAAATATACCAAACTCAATATGATAACATTGAACGTTTGACAAATGCAGTTAGAGAAGCTTTCAGACATTTACACGATCACCCTATTATTGTGCCTAATGCTATAGAAGATTTGGAAGTGTGTGAAGCATGTATAAAACAGAATGGTCATCAGTTTTAGTAATTTATATTAGGCTTGTAAAGTTGTAGGGTATTATGTTTAGTTTTTAATTTTGTTTTGCATTAAACTTCCTAACCCTTAACCTTGATTTTTCATGGCCAACTATATCATCAAAACATTCATTTTTGAGGTTAATAATGCAAAAGAAGTGCCACAATATATATATATATATATATATATATATATATATATATATATATATATATATGAAAATGAAATTTTCACCATTAACACTCATAATAAAATACTGATCTTTTTTGAGTTTTTAATGGTATATTTTAAATCATAGCTGGGAGTAAGCTCTATTATACAGGGTGACATAGAAAAAAGTGCCATGCATAGTGCCACGCGATAGAGGACACTAAAATAAGAAAAAAAGTTCCTATGAACTTAGGTCCGCAACGCCTTCGTTTAAAAGATATAGGGTGTTGAAGTTTAATTATTTTTTTGTTTTTTTCTTTTTACAATGATGTAATAAACGGACGAAATTTTGTATACAGGAGCTTTTTATCACGCAGAATTCAAATATGACCTTAGTTTTTTTATTACTGATAAAGGGCGCCACATACAGGTTTCCATCTTGTTTGAATCGGTTCTAACTTTTTTGCCTTACACTGTATGTCATTTTCGACTGGAAAAATTTGTTTTCCCATCTATTCTGCTTCAGAAAGGTGTACATTATCGAAGTCCCTAGGACCAACGGTTTACGAGAAAAATGCATCCGATGCATGCAAATAATCCAAAAGCGCCAAAATAACTTATTTGCAAAACCGTAATTAAAAGTCACCAATATGGGTTTTCTATTAATGTGTGGGCAGGTATAATTGACAATTACTTAATTGGCCCATTTCAATTGCCCAATCGATTGACAGGTGAACTGTTTCGAAATTTCTTGGAAAATGAACTAAATACATTATTAGAGGATGTTCCATTGGCTATTATTGGTAGAATGCGTTACATGCATGATGGCGCGCCAGCTCACTTTTCTCGATTGGCAAGGGAATTTTTGGATAGATTTGGAAATACGTGGATTGCTCGAGGGGACCTGTATCCTGGCAGCTCGTAGTCCCGACCTTAATCCTCTCGATTTTTCATTTTGGGGATTCATGAAAAATTATGTTTATTCTGTAGAAATGCATAATGAAGAGCAACTATGGATAACAATTATGGAATCCGCATAGATTCCGTAATAACCCAGGAATATTTCAAATATGCCGTCAATCCTTAGGAAGAAGTATTGAAAAATGTATTCAAGTACAAGGACAACAATTTGAACATCTTCTAAAAATTTAATGTTTTTTTTAATCACTGCTCTTTATTTTTGCTATTAAAATTTAATTATTGAAGTGTTATGTCATTGTTTTTGCAAATAAGTTACTTTGGCGCTTTTGGATAATTTGCATGCATCGGATGCATTTTTCTCGTAAACTGTTGATACTAGGGTGTTCCATTTAAAAAAACAAAACTTTGGTTTATTGCGAAGAAACTAACTTTTCGTGGGGAATGTACACCACTAAATTCTACCTTTTCACCATTTGGATAAATTACAAAGCAAAGCAGTTAAGAGAGGTGCTTAAAATGTGCAAATTTTGAATTTCGCGCTGTATCTCAAATATTAATAAGGACCATGATAATTCTGTTTGTGGCAGCTTTCGTTTCATGAAAAAGTAGAACAGGGTCGCGAAAACCGCATCTTTCTATCCTTGCCCGTAAACAAGATACCCTACAATTTCAACCAAAATGGGACACAGTGTACAATGAAGGCATTTTTTTCTACAGTTTATTAATTACACTACCCCACTAAAGGATATACATCTAAAATCTTATTGGTACTAATAAACTTGGCTACATTTATTTAATAAAAACTTAAAATTTTACTTTATGCTATATTAAAATATCTTAGTGGTTAGTTAATCAAATTGATCACATAGTACTTGAAGTGTGCTTTGTACTACATATATCAGTTCTGCTATATTATTACGTTTGTAAATACGTCTTGTGCAAATTTCACAATGCCATTTTAACTGATCTCATTTTCCACTTTTACAGTCAGCACCTAGTATGTGTATTATATAATGTAATAATTTTAAATAATGTTTCCATTTTGTTACATACTCACAGCGGTCACATTTATAACCGGCACTTGATCTCTGTTTAAATCAATCCGTTTTAGGATAAGCTTTCTATTAGTGACAATCAAATTAGTCACATTTATAATCAACATTTCACTGTGCATTAAATAATGTTGATCTATCCATTTTGATTTATAATCACATTAATAAGCTAACAAAGTTGTTGGAAATAAACTTCCCATCTTGTGATATAATCACATTGGTTACATTTACATGTGCTTGAACTTTGTATTAAATAATGTTGATCTAAGTTCAATGTTCGTTTTGATTTATAATTACATTGGTTACATTTATAATCAATACTACAACTGTGTATTACACAATGCCATTTCACACAACTTTTTACATTTTGTTTTATAATTATATTAGCCAGATTTATAATAAGCATTTTCATGTTTTAAACAATGTTGTATGAAATAATTTTTGCCTTTTGTGAAATAATCACATTTGTCACATTTATAATGAACACGTGAACTGTGTATTACACAATGTTGTTTCAAATTACCTTTCCGTTTTGTTTTATAATCACATTGGTCACATTTATAATCAGTACTAGAATTATGTATTACACAATGTTGTTTCAAATTACCTTTCCATTTTGTGGTATAATCACAGTGGTCACATTTATAATCAGTACTAGAATTATGTATTACACAATGTTCTTTCAAATTACCTTTCCATTTTGTTGTATAATCACATTGATCACATTTATAAGTAACAGTTGATTTATGTTTTAAACAATGTTGTTTGAGATAAGCTTCACGTTTTGTGGTATAATCACATTGGTCACATTTATAATGAACGCCTGCTCTGTGTGTTATGTAATGTAAATTTAAATAATCTTTCCATTTTGTTACATAATCGCAGTGATCACATTTATAATCAGCGCTTGATTTGTGTTTAACACTATGACGATTTAAATTAGGTTTCCATTTTGTGGTATAATCACATTGGTTACACTTATAATTAGCACTTAATTTGTGTTTTAAACAATGTTTTTTGAGATAAGCTTTCTGTTTAGTGATATAATCACATTGGTCACATTTATAATCAGCACTTGATTTGTGTTGTAAACAATGTTGTTTGAAATAATCTTTCCATTTTGTGACATGACCACATTGGTCACATTTATATTCGATACTTGAACTGTGTATTACACAATGCCTTTGCAAATTACCTTTCCATTTTGTTTCATAATTACATTGGTCACATTTATAAGCAGCACTCAATTTGTGTTTCAAACAATGTTTTTTGAGATAAGCTTTTAGTTTTGTTTTAAAATTACATTGGTCACATTCATAATCAGTACTTGAACTGTGTATTGCACAATGCTGTTTAAAATTATCCTTCCGTTTTGTTTTATAATTACATTGACCACATTTATAATCGGGACTTAATTGGTGCTTTATACTATGTGTTTTTAAACAACTTCTTGATTTGGCTATATAATCACATTGTATACATTTATAACCATCTGATTTGTATTCTGTGCTAAGAACGTTTAAATTACTTTTAAGTTTTGTTGCATACTCATAGTGGGCATGTTTCGAATTAAACTTTTTATATTGTAAATTATCGGCTGCTAATGTTGATTGATTACCTAAATATTGTATTACTTCTTCTCCTTCGTTTTTAATATTTGCAATATCTTCAACGCTATTGTTTGTAAGAATAGAATTGTAATCAGTTTCTTCTTTTATTACATCATAGTTTACCATAAAAGTTCGCTGGGTTAAAGGTACATTTCCTTGTTCTTCCTCTTTAGGCTCTAGTTTAATAAGTTTCTTATCAATCTCAGAAGACATTTCTAAGAACTTGAAAATATGTGCCATATACCGTTAAACCATAGAGAAACAAAATTTTTGTTTCTCTATGCGTTAATTTCAGGCATTTTTTACAAGCTTGTGGATATGGACTCTGCGTTGCCATGTTTTCTCGTCTCATAATAAAATTTCACACCGGCATATACTTGCTAAATTTTATTTCGTTATAATAACCCTCAAATCATAAAGTTACACATAAAGACGTTGATTAAAACTGTTCTACTGAGTGTTCTGTGGTTCTACTAAATATGCACAGACAATCACTGCCAACTGGTTTTTGCATTGGCAACAGTGTTGTTCCGCTATTACAATAGGGGCGTTCAATTAATAGAGCGATCCGATTCGCTACATAACAAATCCGTTCAATGCTAACGAAGCGCACGTGTGTGAAGATAGCGACGGCCATCTGAGCGACGGAGTGACGTCATCCACCAGTATGCGTATAACGAAACGTGCTATATAGAATTACATTGAATGTTTTTTATTAATAATTTCAACGCTATGGAGGTAAAGTAATTGTAATAGCAACCATGTAATTTATATAGCACAGGACCTCTTATAATGAAGTATAAACCATTTTAATAAAGTAATATAAAAGTTATAGCTTGGGAAAAACCGTACTTACATCCCTAGCGGACCATCCACATACATGCCCCGTTTTTAGACAAACTATTGGTGCTTCTGCAATTAATTAAATTATATGACTTTCGCAAAAGTATGAAGTATTTTAATACGAAATTTCAATCGATTTCGTTCATAAATAACACAGTTAGAGACCTGGCGACGATTCAAGGCGCGCTCATTCCGCGCGGGCATCGACATCCGTTTTTCGTTTTTAGAAAAACTATTGGTGCTTCTGCAATTACTTAAATTATATGACTTTCGCAAAAGTATGAAGTATTTTAATACGAAATTTCAATCGATTTCGTTCATAACTAACACAGTTAGAGACCGGCGACGGTCCAAGGCGCGCTCATTACATGCGGGCAGCGACATGGGTCTCTCGTTTTTAGGAAAACTATTGGTGCTTCTGCAGTTAAATAAATTATCAGACTTTTGCAAAGTCTGAAATATTTTAATCAAAATTTCAATCGATTTCGTTCATAAATAACACAGTTAAAGACCTGGCAACGCTTCAAGACGCGCTCATTCCGCGCGGGCAGCGACATCCGTTCTCGTTTTTAGAAAACTATTGGTGCTTCTGCAATTAATTAAATTATATGACTTTCGCAAAAGTATGAAGTATTTTAATACGAAATTTCAATCGATTTCGTTCATAAATAACACAGTTAGAGACCTGGCGACGATTCAAGGCGCGCTCATTATACGCGGGCACGACATCCGTTTCTCGTTTTAGAAAACTATTGGTGCTTCTGCAATTAATTAAATTATATGACTTTCGCAAAAGTATGAAGTATTTTAATACGAAATTTCAATCGATTTCGTTCATAAATAACACAGTTAGAGACCTGGCGACGATTCAAGGCGCGCTCATTATACGCGGGCATCGACATCCGTTTCTCGTTTTAGAAAAACTATTGGTGCTTCTGCAATTAATTAAATTATATGACTTTCGCAAAAGTATGAAGTATTTTAATACGAAATTTCAATCGATTTCGTTCATAAATAACACAGTTAGAGACCTGGCGACGGTTCAAGGCGCGCTCATTACATGCGGGCAGCGACATCGTCTCTCGTTTTAGGAAAACTATTGGTGCTTCTGCAATTAATTAAATTATATGACTTTCGCAAAAGTATGAAGTATTTTAATACGAAATTTCAATCGATTTCGTTCATAAATAACACAGTTAAGACCTGGCGACGTTCAAGGCGCTCATTCGCGCGGCATCGACATCCGTTTCTCGTTTTTAGAAAAACTATTGGTGCTTCTGCAATTAATAAATTATCAGACTTTTGCAAAGTCTGAAATATTTTAATCAAAATTTCAATCGATTTCGTTCATAAATAACACAGTTAAAGACCTGGCAACGCGCGCCTTGGACCGTCGCCGGTCTCTAACTGTGTTTTTATGAACGAAATCGATTGAAATTTCGTATTAAAATACTTCATACTTTTGCGAAAGTCATATAATTTAATTAATTGCAGAAGCACCAATAGTTTTCTAAAACGAGAAAAGGATGTCGATGCCCGCGAATGAGCGCGCCTTGAATCGTCGCCAGGTCTCTAACTGTGTTATTTATGAACGAAATCGATTGAAATTTCGATTAAAATATTTACTTTTGCAAAGTCTATAATTTAATTAATTGCAGAAGCACCAATAGTTTTCCTAAAACGAGAGACGATGTCGCTGCCCGCGTAATGAGCGCGCTTGACGTCGCGTCTCTAACTGTGTTTTTATGAACGAAATCGATTGAAATTTCGTATTAAAATACTTCATACTTTTGCGAAAGTCATAATTTAATTAATTGCAGAAGCACCAATAGTTTTCTAAAACGAGACGATGTCATGCCGCGCATAAGGCGCGCTCTAACTGTTTTATGAACGAAATCGATTGAAATTTCGTATTAAATATAATACTTTGCGAGTCATAAATTTAATTAATTGCAGAAGCACCATAGTTTTCTAAAACAGAACGATGTCGCTGCCCGCGAATAAGCGCGTTTTGAACGTGCCAGGTCTTTAACTGTGTTATTTATGAACGAAATCGATTAAATTTTGATTAAATATTTCAGACTTTTGCAAAGTCTGATAATTTATTAATTGCAGAAGCACCAATAGTTTTCCTAAAAACGAGACGCATGTCGCTGCCCGCAGTAATGAGCGCGCCTTGACCGTCGCCGGTCTCTAACTGTGTTTTATGAACAAAATCGATTGAAATTTCGTATTAAAATACTTCATACTTTTGCGAAAGTCATATAATTTAATTAATTGCAGAAGCACCAATAGTTTTCTAAAACGAGAAACGGATGTCGATGCCCGCGCGGAATGAGCGCGCCTTGAATCGTCGCCAGGTCTCTAACTGTGTTATTTATGAACGAAATCGATTGAAATTTCGTATTAAAATACTTCATACTTTTGCGAAAGTCATATAATTTAATTAATTGCAGAAGCACCAATAGTTTTTCTAAAAACGAGAAACGGATGTCGATGCCCGCGTATAATGAGCGCGCCTTGAATCGTCGCCAGGTCTCTAACTGTGTTACTTATGAACGAAATCGATTGAAATTTCGTATTAAGTTACTTAATACTTTTACGAATGTCATATAATTTAATTAATTGCAGAAGCACCAATAGTTTTCCTAAAAACGAGAGACGGATGTCGCTGCCCGCGCGGAATGAGCGCGCCTTGAATCGTCGCCAGGTCTCTAACTGTGTTATTTATGAACGAAATCGATTGAAATTTCGTATTAAAATACTTCATACTTTTGCGAAAGTCATATAATTTAATTAATTGCAGAAGCACCAATAGTTTTTCTAAAAACGAGAAACGGATGTCGATGCCCGCGTATAATGAGCGCGCCTCTAACTGTGTTACTTATGAACGAAATCGATTGAAATTTCGTATTAAGATACTTAATACTTTTGCGAATGTCATATAATTTAATTAATTGCAGAAGCACCAATAGTTTTCCTAAAAACGAGAGACGGATGTCGCTGCCCGCGCGGAATAAGCGCGTTTTGAAGCGTTGCCAGGTCTTTAACTGTGTTATTTATGAACGAAATCGATTCAAATTTTGGATTAAAATATTTCAGACTTTTGCAAAAGTCTGATAATTTATTTAATTGCAGAAGCACCAATAGTTTTCCTAAAACGAGAGACCCATGTCGCTGCCCGCATGTAATGAGCGCGCCTTGACCGTCGCCGGTCTCTAACTGTGTTTTTATGAACGAAATCGATTGAAATTTCGTATTAAAATACTTCATACTTTTGCGAAAGTCATATAATTTAATTAATTGCAGAAGCACCAATAGTTTGTCTAAAAACGGGCATGTATGTGGATGGTCCGCTAGGGATGTAAGTACGGTTTTTCCCAAGCTATAACTTTTATATTACTTTATTAAAATGGTTTATACTTCATTATAAGAGGTCCTGTGCTATATAAATTACATGGTTGCTATTACAATTACTTTACCTCCATAGCGTTGAAATTATTAATAAAAAACATTCAATGTAATTCTATATAGCACGTTTCGTTATACGCATACTGGTGGATGACGTCACTCCGTCGCTCAGATGGCCGTCGCTATCTTCACACACGTACGAAGCGCTAGATATCGCTGCTATTGAGTTGGTAGCATACATTATTCCCGCTCCTTTTCGTATCGCTGCATAAATATATAACCTATAATTTAAGATACAAGCAGGACAAAATTGATTTTTTTATATAAAATGAGTGCAAACCATACATATTGGAATACTAATGATGGCTATGAATATTTTGTTGAAGATGGCTCAGTGTGGGCACGCGATTTAAAAAGTAAGTGGTAAATGCAGGAAAGCTCCTAAAGATTGTTATTTTAGTTAATCAATTTATTTTACTTTGTAGCTGGAGAACTCCTTAACGTAGAAATTCAAAATAATGATAATGATAACAAAGAATGTTCTTCAAATGAAATTGCAGAAAATAATCACAATGAAGGCAATATATCATTCAATCACAGTAGCACATTATTGTTATTACAACTGTACAAAAAACGCTTAGATAAATTTCGAAACAAGAATATTAAAAAAAAGCCACTATGGACAGAAATTGCCAATGAATTAACATAATATGGATATTTACATTCCTACGAAGAGTGTGACAGAAAATTTCGAAATTTAAAAAAACATTATTTGTCTATTAAAGATAACAATAGAAAAACAGGTAGAGGTAGATTATCTTGGTCTTATTACGATTGTTTTGAAGAGCTATTAGAAGCTGATGTTAGGATCAATCTTAGTAATGCATTAAAAGAAATAACTATCGAAGTAGTGCAATCTCACCCCCACAGGAATTGCAAATACTGAATCACTACCAAGGCAAGACAATACAAATATAAACGAAACATGTCTAGAAACAGTGCTGTAATTTCAGATACTGAATCCATAATTTCAGAAGGACCAGTTAAAAAATGTAGAAGAACAAATGTATCACTCTGGATGCAAAAAGTATTGGACAGTCAGGAATTGTTATTTGGAAAAGTTTCAAAAATGAATGAGAATATATTACAGCTCGTAATACAATTGAGGACAAAAGATATTGTATATTGGAAAAGCTACTGGATAAGTTATAAATGAATTTGTTTTGTTTTACTATTTCAGTTATACTAAGATTAAAAAGAAAGAATCAAGATTTTATTTTATTAAAGTATAGGAATATTAAAATATGTTAATGTTATTTATTGAATATTTAACACTTATAAATTGTTAGCTATATTATTTCTGGTAGACCATTCCTTACTTTACATTTTGCTGAACAAATGTTGATTAATGGGTTCCAAATCACCTCTTCGTAAATTTCAAAATAAAATTATTAATATGCAGCATGCTGCTATAACATTTGATGATTTCGTTAATGACATGTCTAGACCCTAATTCAATCTTCTAAATTTGTTTTTAATACGTTGACAAATGCCACGTATTTTGAAAAGTTCCTTGGACCAAACTATTTATTTTAAATCAATTTTCTAAAAATGATGTATTAAGACTATTATAGAGTAAAAATTACATAAATTTTTTAATTTTAAATTTTCTCCAATTAGTTCTAGTGATAAGGCTGAATTATAAAATTTATTTATTAATTTGTCTCAATTCAATAGAATAACAGTATAATACAGGTTTCAACTTGCATAAACTGAATAACAAGTATTGAAGGTTATAAGTTGTTCGCTGCACTTGTCTACGATTAGATTTGGGTCTAATCATTTTCTTAAGGTTAGCATAAAAATGTCATATGAAGTGAAGCCATTTACAGGCCCTGATTAGATCAGTATATTGACTGTAGTGTGTTTGTTGTCCTTAACGATTCCATTAGGGACTGTGATTTCATTAATTAAATGTTCGATAAATAAATTTAGTGGTAACATGCTTTTCGAACCAAGCGGTAATAACTACTATTTAAAATAGTATAAAATTTTTTAAAACCTTGCAGGATGGTTTTTTTGAAATAAAGTTCAAAGTTCTACAATATTGTTACTTTTATCACTACACTAGATGCTTTTTAAATGTGAAATGCATTCTCAGCACTGAAATCTTTACTATAAGTTCACTTGTTTAAATTAGCGTTGCACATACTAACATCTCACATGTGAAAGTCAGTGTTTATAAACCACATAGCCAGCAAAGTACACAACAAAGTTTCTAAGTTTGCATTTGTGTTTTCAATTACTTTTCAGCGTCAATTCATTTTCATCATTATCCGCATCAGTCCTCAGTGTTTTATTAAAATTGGTAATTTTCTAAACATCCATCTACATCTAAGTTACCACACTTCCTCATCAATTTAATTAATTTCAGTGGGATGTTGTATTTGACACATATTGAACTGTAGCTTAATCTTTACTTTGAAGAATGACCTCTATCTGCAAACAGATTTTCCAGTGGATCCTGTTTGCTTTTATCAATGTCATAGGCCTTTTGACATCGGTCCAAAAACTTTTCCATCTACATAAAATTCTTTGGTTAAAGATTATTTAACTTTTAATTAAAAGAATATGTAAAAGTTTATATTATTAATAAAAAAAGTTCCTCTGTACCAAACCTAAAAATGCTTTTGTGCTTGATCTCCAGTAATGCATAAGCCTATCCTTTGCTATAATTTTCAGTAATCAGTGCAGATATGATGTTTAGTTGAACCAGCAGACAGAAAACTGACAAATTTTCACTTTGAGATCTTACCATGAATACCAGTGGTGGCAATCTTTCCGCCCAAATCTAGCCTCTAATGTTGGTTGTTACCTTTCTTTAAATGAATTTCATGAATAACAGATTGCCTTTGATCATTGGTCATAGTTTTACTACGCAGCTTTGTAAAAGCTCAGTGTTGTCTGTTAATTGGTCTAACAAGAAACTATCGGATTTTGATGGAAGTGTAAATTGTAATTTCTGTCTCATAAGAGATATCATGTGATTTATGGTACATATTCAACAAGTTCCTTTTCTTCATATGTCCAAGGTTGGTTTTATGGAAAAGTTGCATATAACAAAATAACACTTTTGATTTTAGGTTATAGAGTTCTTTAATCTTTCATGAATACTTGAATTTTTGCAACTACCTTTACGTAATTTTGCAATTTTGATGTAATACAGTTGAATTTCGTTTGTTGTGTGGCATTATCCAAGCTCGGATAACATCATTGTAAAAGTCAACAAATAATATAAAATTGTGCCTTGTACATTTAGAAAAGTTGCCAAATGTTTCTTATTAACAGTTAAATATTGAATTTGTTTTTTTTTACATTTAGTTTTCTAAAGAGGTTTTTAACATCTGCATGTAAATTTATACAAATGTCTTATTGACAAGTTGGACTTAACGAAATATAAACGTCACTTTTGACTTTTCTTATTAGTGAATAAAAACAGGTAGAGGTAGATTATCTTGGCCTTATTACGATTGTTTTGAAGAGCTATTAGAAGCTGATGTTAGCATCAATCCAAATAATGTGTTAAAAGAAATAACTGTCGAAGTAGAATCTCACACCGACACAGGAATGACAAATAGTGAATCACTACCAAGGCAAGATGATACAAATGTAAATGCAACTCCAACGTCTAGAAACAGTCCTATAGTTTCAGATACCGAATCCATCAATTCAGAAGGACCAATTAAAAAAACGTAGAAGAACAAATGAATCACTCTGGGTGCAAAAAGTATTGGACAGTCAGGGATTGTTATTAGGAGAAGTTTCAAAATTGAATGAGAATATTACAGCTCGTAATGCAATCGAGGATAAAAGAAATTCTATATTGGAAAAGCTACTGGATAAGTTATAAATGAATTTGTTTTGTTTTACTATTTCAGTTATACTAAGATTAAAAAAGAAAAAATCAAGATTTTATTTTTTATTAAATATAGGAATATAAAATATGTTAATGTTATTTATTACATATACTACTTATAAATTGTTAGCTATATTATTTCTGGTAGACCATTCCTTACATTCACATTTTGCTGAACAAATGTTGGATTAATGGGTTCCTCATCACCATCTTCGTATTTCAAAATAAAATTATGTAATATGCAGCATGCTGCTATAACATTTGTGATTTCCCCTGTTAATGACATGTCTAGATAATTCAATCTTCTAAATTTGTTTTTTAACACGTTGACTGCCACGGGTATTTTTGAAAAAGTTCCTTGGGGCCACACTATTTTTTTTAAATCAATTTTCTATAAAATGATGTATTAAGACTATTATAGAGTAAAATTACATTATTTTGTTATTTTACCCCCTTTTTCCTCCGTGTGTTCTAGTGATACACGCGGCGTGAGTTGTTGTTATGTATTTCTGCCACGTATTCAATAGAATACACAGTTTACAGGTTTCAACTTGCATAAACTGAATAACAAGTATTGCGTATAAGTTGTTCGCTGCACTTAGTCGTCGATTAGATTTCGAGAGGTATAATCGATTCTGTAAGGGCATAAAAATGTCATATGAACGTGAAGAGGCCCATTTACAGGCCCTGATAGATCAGTATATTGACATGAGTGATGATGGATATGATCCGTTCACGATTCAGACGCTGATCCAGTGTATGAATGTTCGAAAATAACAGTTGTAGCCGAGATACGTCTTCGAGCGAAGGTATGAGTACAAAGATATGGTATAAAATTTTATTTTATCAAAACCAATTGCTTATTTCAGAACAAGTGAATAAAAACGAAATTTGTCTACTTCTACTGCTGGTTTTGCCTCAAATAAAAAAGAAAACTGAAGATTGTCCCCAAATGATTGCAACATCTAATGTTGATGATAGTGAAAGTGAGAATGAACTTATGCAAGTAAACGAGAATGTAACCGATTGCGAAGATGAACAGGAATGGGAGTAGTTATTGGCAACTTTCATGAATATATTTTGACAAAATATTGGAGTGACAGATGTAATTCAAATAAAAATAAAAATGAACTGGCATACTATAAATTATTCATTGACGAACAACTTGTGGATACTATTGTCACCCAAACAAATATTTATGCGCAACAAAAATATTACAAGGAATAACTGAAGAATCCATAGGACCATCTTCACGCTTGAACAAATGGTACCCTACAGACAATGACGAAGTGTATAGATTTCTGAATATTGATGTGGATGGGATTAGATAAAAAGCCGTCACTTCCTGATTATTGGCGAAATTCTGATCTTTACTTGTCAAATGCAGCTAAATGTATGTCACAATAGATTCAAAATTATTCTTCGAATGTTTCATTTATCTGATAATGAGCTATGCCCAGAAGGTGACAGATTATATAAAGTGCAATCACTTGTTGACGCACTGAATGAGAATTTTAAAAGTTTATTTTGCCTCATGAAAACGTATGCATTGACGAAACCATGGTTCCTTTCGTGGGCGGCTCAAGTTCCGTCAGTATATCAAGGGCAAGCGACATAAGTTTGGAATCAAACTCTTCAAATTATGTATTGCCGGAGGATATTTGTTGCATTCGAAGATATATTGTGGCCAAGACAAAGTTGAAGGCATGAGTGTTGCTACGAAAGTTGTTTTAGAATTGATGGAGCAAAATCTCGATAAAGGTTTAACACTCTACACTGACAATTGGTACACAAGTATTGAGTTGGCCCTAAAATTGAGAGAAAGAACCACACACCTCGTTGGAACGCTACAAAAAAACAGAAAAGGTCTGCCAAAAGAAGTGGTGAATAGCAAACTGCAGAAAGGCGAAATAATGGGCGAGGAGAAGAATGGAATAGTTGTCTTCAAGTGGAAAGACAAAAGAGAAGTAATGATGCTCTCCACAAAACATACAGATGAAATGGTAGAAATACCTGGCAGAGATGGTGGTAAATCCAAGCCGAAGGCTGTGATTGATTATAATACAGCTAAAAGTTTTATAGATTTATCCGATCAGATGTCTTCATATTCAACATCGCTACGGCGAAGCATCAAATGGTTTAAAAAAATTGCCATTGAACTGATTATTGGAGCAAGTGTTGTCAACGCTCACCTGTTGTACAAGCAAAATAATGACAACGCCTGCAATATAAGTATCACAAATTTCAAAGAAAATCTATGCATGCAGCTTTTGAATATTGACAAGAATACTATCGAAGCGGCTCCAGTCAATAACCAGCATGCCTACAGACCTGCTGAAAAAAAAGGACGTTGCAAGATCTGTTACCAACAAAACAAAACAATTCATGGTCGCGCATATGCAATTCGAAAAACGAAGCAAGTTAGTTCGGGATGTCAAGCATGCACAGATCAGCCATTACTTTGCTTAGAATGTTTTTTTTCTACGCATAATATTTCATCCAAGAAACAATAGATATTTTATTTGCAGTAACATTTTTTTATTTTTGAAAAACATTTTTTTATTTGACATTTTCAATAGTATAACTTATTTTACATACGTCATACACTTTTTTATATTTATATTACCACACAGTATTGGTATGTTTCCAAGAATAAATTTTTCACTTAATAACGTTGTAGTTCATTTATATTTTAAAAGAAATTTCGGCTAAGTTGCTATGTGTGTTACTTCACGCCACACCAAAAATCCCGCCCTAAGAAACCTATGCTAAACGTTCTCTTGTACCATACACACGGCCAGAACGAAGTTACAGTTCATGTATACAAAATGATACACGCGGCGTACTGGACACGACTAGTGTGTATCATTTTAAATACACGTGGCAGTCAACGTGTTAATAATCCAAATGTCCTCTCTATGGCAGATCGAATTCCTGCATGACTTCGGTTATACTTTTTTTGACCATTATTTAAGTGTCCATTATCTCTATAAGGTGTCAGTACAGACATATTTAGAGGATATGCACTATCTGCTAACAGGTGATAATCTTGAGGTAATAATGTGTTTAGGCGTGTTGATAAAGAACTCACACGAAAAACTCTGGCATCATGAACTTTACCTGTCATGCCCAAGTATATATCCATAAATCTAAGTTTTTCATTACATACAGCTTGTAATATGACAGAATAAAACTGTTTACGTTTATAAAAATCAGTAGCATTTATAATCGGCGCTTTGATAGGAATATGACATCCATCCAACATTCCAGCAACACCTGGAAACCTGGTTTTTTCTTCAATCTTAGTGGCATGACCTATAACTTCATTTATCGAAGGCCAAACAATGTATTTTGATTTTAATTCGCATATTGCTTTACAGATCTCAATGAATATTAAATGAGTTGTCCCCTTACTCAATCCAAACAAATCGCTTGTAGTCCTAAATGAAACAGCATGATTTGCTAATAACCAAATAGTCACATGGACTTTCTTTGCAACATCAACCTTCATTTTAGTAACATCCCTGTTATTATTCAGTTTCTCTGTCACTTCTTGGACTAGTTTCTAAAAATGAAATACCTACATAAAATTATATCTTACTAACTCCATATCTTACATACGTGCATACATTGTCTTGACATTCGAAAATGTTGTCTAAATGTAGTTACTGAATATCTAGGTACTACTTCTTCAAAAAAATTGCCAACATACACATCATCTTCTATTATTTTCCTTGACAAAATCATATTTGTTTGTAAATAATTGTTACAAACAATTAACTTCATACCCGACATAAATGTTTCTTGATCATCATCACTATTACTTACTAGTTGTACAATAATTCTTTTAATAATCATTATACTTCTGTGTTTACTATATAAAAACCAAAATAGAAAAAATAGTATAAAATACACGCTTCATAAGAGGTTTTATCGCACTCGTCTATTAAAAAATTCGCCGCTGCGCGGCTCGTTTTTTAAACTTAAGACTCGTGCGATAAAACCATCTCTTATGAAACTTGTTTTTTAATATACTATAATAGTTTGTGGATCAGATACTTAGCGCTAATGTTTTTGATTCGATAGATTTCGATACCGTTCGAGATCTTCCTGAAAAGACGCGGTAAAATTTTAACGTCATCACAAAGATTTCTATTCGTCATCATAACCTAAATTTGATTAGTTTTGCGTGCTCTTGCCGTTTTTGGTGTTTTAACAAACTAAAATTTGTTTTGTTGTTGTATACAGTATAGTATAGTGTATAAAAAGACCTTATTACCTAGTGTTAGTTGTTTTGCTAATGAAATTTCGTTAGTGTTGTTTTAGGTTTATGTGTAGAAGAATAAATCACAACAAACAATAACAAATCCTACTCGAGGTAAACTATTTATGTATTTAATAAAATTAATAATAATTTTTAATTAAATTTATTATTGCTCGTGTTAAATTTGTAATCGTGACCTTTTCTATCTGAAGGTGTAAGGTGATTTTGCGATGTAGAATTAACGTCTATTATTTTACTATTATACTATACGAGAACTGTATTACATGTGATTTATGTATACAATTCAAATCATTACAAACATGCAACTTCCAAATAGTGACGACATTTGTGAAACAATTACTTTGTAAACCTCAAAGAAGTTAAAAACTGGTACAGTTAAGTATCACGTTTAATAAACTGGCCACTACTTGAGGCTGCTATTCCTTTGTTACACAAAATGTATTAATCAGATTATAAATTGTATGCTCTTGTATCACCACATTTATGGTAGTTTTTAGTTCTTTTTATTTAATTACAGCTGTTTCGATGTAGGTATTGCTTTCATTAGATCATTTTCTAAAGCTATAAAGTTGTCAGTTTTATAGTTTGTAAATGCTGTAATTACGTCAATACATCGAAATAGCTGTAGTTAATAGACATAACTTGGAATATATTGAATTTAAATGTACCGCCAAATTAAAACACTAGCGCCAAGTGTCTAGTCAACGAAGTATTAGATCATTTTTCACCTTGAGCATAGGAGTTTCATTTCTAAGGGTTTTTTTCTATGTATAAGAAAAAATTTTAATTATTTTTGCATTGTAGCTATGATGTAGGCAACTTAATTTGCATTTTAGTGTAACTTAAGTGCATATCTTCTTAAGGGTATATAATTCTTAAAAGTTTATACTCCCACTTTAAATTTTTCTGCGCAAATCTTTTCGCGCACGGCTACATCGTCTAATTTCAAAGCATCCATTTTTTTTCACTTCCTGATGAATGTTGTGTTGTTAGCAAGCTTTTTTTGGTTTCCACCTAAATTTTGTGAAAGTGCCATTGATTTGATGGTAAGATGTTTTAACACATTATGCTAAAAATTAAAGCATTTGCTCTTTGCAGGCACTTTCTTTTATTTTTACTTTGATTTACACTTTTATTACAATTACTTTTCTACTTTAATCACATTTTAAGTACGCATTTAATTTTACTTTTACGTACGCTTTCATTTTAATGCAATAAATATTGGATTCAAAATTTCAAGAAGATAAATTTCTTAGAAGAAAAATTCCAATTTTTGGGTGCGGTTTACAACGTTAAGCATTATTTCGAGATATTGCGCAATATTGATGCAAAGATGGCATCACCTTGGTTTGCATTTCCGCATTTATTTCTGTAATACCAGGAGTTCTCAAGAAGTATTATATAGTGACAGGTATTTATATCAATACTTTAGTAATTTAAGGTTATTACCATTAGTTTTTAAGATATATTTTATATAATTCTAACATAGATATATATTTAATAAACATTGTATATTTTTTATTTGATAAAATTTTTAGTGTAGACCTCGGTTTAGTTATTCCGAGCATAATTAAAAAATAACTTGGCGTCCGAGATCATTTTTATTAGTGTTGCATTACAGTTTTTTTATTGATGTTAAGTGGAAATAACAAGTATAAAATTGTGGTAATTAAGCAAATCAAAAGGTTGAACCACCCTACGTTAATCTTCCGACTGCGCCAAAGGCATTATTTTTGGTGAATGGTTTGTATCTCCAGTTAGTTAAACGATTTGGTTTTGAGAACATTTTTACACTCATTTAATTAACACTCATTAATTTATTAAATTTTTTAAACCACTAATTTATATGATGTGTCGGCGTAGCTCAGACAACCACATTATGATTGACCACGTCTTGGTCAGAAAGGAGAAGGGCGCAGGAAACCCAACAAAATGAAACATTCCATAATTCGATGCTCTCTAATCGAATTGACTTATCTACACCGATGTTATGCAATTAACCAATCACTCAGTTTGGTCCACATTGAAATAATTTAAAGGCAGCTGAACTTCAATTACCCTCATTTTAGGTAAGTACCCATACATTGGCACACACCAAAGTACTAGTAGCCAAAGTACCAAACCAGCATACCAACATCATTGGTTAGAAATAAATTACCAACTTATAAACATTTTCCCTTTTTATAAGTGTCAACATTCATATTCCGCTTGTTTTCCGCCTTTTTTTGCCCTTTGTGACCTTTTGTTGTCTTTTCTCTCTACATTTACCTTTTTTATAATTATTTGTTGCCTCTCTTGTTTTTATAATAAGCTATTGATGATAGGTACACACACACCCACACACGCGCGCGCGTGCGCCACCTGTAGGCCCTTACGCACGCACATGTACACACGTACCCACACCAACACACGCACGCACGCAGACGGCAAACAGACGGGAGGCAGGCAGGCAGACAGACATAAATACAGACGGACGGACCGATCGACAGACGTCATCGCCATCTTGGCGAAACTGAGTTAAGTCGATTTAGCGATAGTGAAAAAAAAAGTCGATTGCATAACCTTCTATACCTACACATGTATACGTAGGTAGTACATCAAGTGCATAGTAAGATAGCTACATGAAAAAAAGTTTATAGAAGATGTATTTATATTTTCAACGTATGTTAGAACTGTAATAAAAATGCACACATATGCATCATTCAACATAATTATTAACAGTAAGATTTTTGTGGTGGTAAAACATTAGGTAATTGGGCTTCGTCTGGGAATCAAAGCAACATTTATACATTTCAATGATAAAAGTGAGCAAAGTGTTCGGTGGACAATAAATGCATTGGCAACGCTGCAACACAGAATGTATGTGTCCTGTATATGTTATATTATTTCAATGTCCTCAAATAACAGTTAGAATGTTATGGCTTTGTTTAGAAACAATGGGTTTAGTTTCTTGTTGTAATATTTGTATTTGATTGATTACATAATTTTATCACATAAGAAACGAATGGAAATGTCGGGGCGGATTGATAAAAAAACGATTAAAGTGGAACCCGAGTCTGAGACACAAATCAATCTATTTCTTACGCAGAAATATGTTATGTTGAATAGTGATGTAATCAAAGAAGAAAGTGATGATGATTGTAAAAATATTAAGATCGAATATGGAGACCCTGCAACTCAGGAAGTGAAAGACAAATCTTATTTAATAAATGATATTGACACTAACACATCAGAAATAAATTATTTAACTAACAATTATAAATGTGACCAAGCAACGGATTATTTAAAAAAGCACCGTGTAGAGCCCAATTCAAATGCTGCTAAGTTCCAATGTGACCAATGCGATTATACAATAAATGTGAAACAATATTTGAGGAATCATAAACTTATAAGGCACAATTCAAGTGGTGCTATATACAAATGTGACCAATGCAATTATTCTACAAAAGTGAAACAATATTTAAGGAGTCACCTTGTCAAACATAATACATGTGGTACATACAAATGTGACCGATGTGAATTTTCAACAAAAGTAAAAAACTATTTGAAGACGCACCTTTTAAAGCACAATTCAAATGGTGCTAAATATAAATGTGATCAATGTGTTTATGTAACAAAATATAAATGTGCTCTTGTTAGACATAGACTTAGACATAATTCAAGTAACGGTTACAAATGCAACCAATGTGATTATACCACAAATGTGAATTACAATTTAAAGAAACACTATATCAAGCACGATTTAACTGGTGCTACATACAAATGTGGACAATGTGATTATTCAACCAATATGAAACAATATTTAAAGAGTCATCTTCTAAAACATAATTCAACTGGCACTAATTACAAATGTGACCATTGTGTTTATGTAACAAAATACAGAAGTGTGCTTATTGCACATAGTGCATTACATAATTCAAGCAATGATTATAAATGTTACCTATGTGATTATGCAACAAAAAGGAAACAAAATTTAAAGAATCATTTTGTTAAGCACATTACAAGTGGTGCAATCTACAAATGTGGCCATTGTGTTTATTCAACAAAAGTGAAACAAAATTTAAGAGATCACCTAGTGAAGCACAATTCAAGCGTTGATTATGAATGTAACCAATGCAAATATTCAACAAAAGTAAAACGCTATTTCAAAGCACATATTATAAGGCATAATTCAGACAGTGTTAAATATAAGTGTAACCAATGTGATTATTCAACAAAAGTGAAACAATATTTAACTAATCACCTTGTCAACCATGATGCAAGTAGTGTTACATACAAATGTGACCAATGCGATTACTCAACAAAAGTGAAACGATATTTAAGGAGACACTTTGTAAAGCACAATTCAATTGGTGCTAAATACAAATGCGACCAATGTGATTATGTAACAAAATATAGATGCAGTCTGGTTAACCATAGTGCATTACATAATTCAAGTAATGATTACAAGTGTGACCAATGCGATTATTCAACAAAAGTGAAACAAAACTTGAGGGATCACTTAGTGAAGCATAACTCAAGTATTGATTATAATTGTGATCAATGTAATTATTCAACAAAAGTGAAACGCTATTTCAAAGCTCATATTGTAAGACATAATTCAAGCTGTGCTAATGCAAATTTAACTAATGTAATTATTCAACAAAAGCGGAACTTTATTTAAAGAACCATCTTGTAATATATTATAGTTACTAGTTAAATCCTAATGTTACAAATGTAATCGACAAGAGGTGTAGTGTTGTAATTGCTTCTATAGATAGACCTACTGCCTATGCATATTTTTAAGATTCCACTGACTCTACAATTCTCCATAAACTTATCAAGACATTAAAACTTAATTTTTGTTTGTCTCAACTAATTATAGCATTAATTGACAATTTTGCTAAAATGGCATAATAGTTATTTTCGTTTGTATGTGCGGATCGGTTCTCATTCTAAATGATGTAGAGAATGAACAAGAGAAATTTGTTTATATTCTATGTTATCCTATAGACGTAAACTTTTGAGATTTAAAAAGTGAGATGAAGTCTACAACCTGGTAGGTGTTCAAAAGAGACAATCCCATTTTAGTTTAGTATTTTTAATAATTTTAAATTATCCAATCAAGTTATTTATTTATTTAATATTGTTTACTCCATCCCTTGCACTAGTTGTGATAAATGTTATATAGGACAAACGTCTAGAAATTTATCAGGTGTGTTTGTGCGTGCGTGCGAAAGTGTAGGTGCATGCGTGTGGGTGGGTGGGTTGGTGTGTGTGTGTTTGTATGTTTGTGTTACTGCATCATGACATTTCTTTTATTGTTGCAATACATGCAATTGCGCAGCTTTTAGTTTTTCCACATTACATTTTCTACATATTTTCTTTAAATTTAAAAACTTTTCGTATGCCATCCACATGTTTTACATAACACTCAATACACATTACACTATTTTCTTATATTGTTACTCTAAACTCCCACTGTTACATTAGTGCAGATATTTTAGTGATGATGCTGTCACTATGATTTTTAGCTAAGACGCGAACCGCCTATTTTTAGCAATGATCTGACCCCATTTCTAGTTATTTTTTAGTGAATTTATCAGTTTGGCGAGGCGACCTTACAAATCTAGTGACTTTTCTGGTAACTTTTTAAGTTAAGATAGGTGTTAATTTACTACTATTACGGTAGAATTTCTCTTGTCGACCGGTAGCATCATTATTTGGGCGTTGATCTTTATTTCGAGTAGATGTCGTTCCTCTGGTGTGAGATTCGGTCTTGCGGTTCTGATGACCCTTGTGATGTATTTCTGAATTGTTTCTGATGTATCCTCTGGTAGATTTGTAATCAAAGTCTCTACACTGAATATGATGTTTTCTATTGGAATTGTAGATGATGCTACCGCGTAGATCAATCCCTTTGCCAGTATGTTTTCTGTTGCTCCAATGATCTGGCACATTGAGATGTATACTATTTTCTCCATATCCAGTGGTTGGATGTTGTCCTCTTTGGGTTTTGGCAGTCTTTAGTCGGAATTTCTTCATCTGCTTGTTGGTGGTCTACATTCCATTCGTTTCTGCCCGTCAGACGGTCGAATAGTTCACAATGATGAGTGCAGATTTCCATGTGCAGGCTGTGTAGTTAAATATTGGCTATGTTCAGCATCCTTGTGGTATCCTGGATCGATTCTCGTAGAAGCGCATTACTTACTCGTTTTAAGATGATCTTCGTCTTAGTAGGTATCACATTGTTCCAGGAAATCCGAATCACAAAGTAACTTGGTTTTCTTGGCTCGTAGTTTCTCAAACTTCTTGGTCTGCTGTAGAACTTTCTTTCCGTAGAAGTTTCGAATATTGGTTTTCAGGTTTCCGCTAGTGTTGACTATGTTGTTTTTGTTCTTTCGGGTTTCTTCCCACGTTGTCTGCTAAAAAGGAAAAACCGAAGGAGAAAAGAGAGAAGGTAGTGAAAGGGGCCCTAATCGAAGTGAAAGGGAAAACTACACAGAAAGTGACCTCAACTACAAATACCGCTTCGAACCACAGATCACCTGAAGATGGCTGATGCAATTAAGCCGAAACGTTGTGATGGAGGAAATGCGTTCATTTTTATTGTAAAATTTGGAGGGCACCACCTTCGGTACTTCGCACACATTTAAAGTAAAATAACTCTTTTGAGCCACACTGTATTTTACTTTTAAATAAAATTGCTTATTCTCCAACGTCTTTTACCTAAAAAAGGTGTACCTGGTAAGAGTTGATTTGAGTAGCCGTTTTTGAAATATCTGGATTTAAAAAATTGATTTCGTGTATGTAACAATTGAACACAATTTGAAGAAAAGTGTCACTAAACACTGACTGGTGTCCAATCCAATCTAAAACAATTCAGACTTACATTTTGATCAGAATAGGATGATTATGGCCTATCTTTTGGTAGGTGAACTTCTTGAAATTCCTGGAAGGCCTCTGATTGTGAGCGCTGTTATTGATGTTTTTCGTACATTGCTGCTTTTTTAGTACTGGAATATCGTGTAAGCGAATTAGCAAGCACCGGTGAATTTCAAACAATTTGCAGATTTATTTTCATGATGGCCATGCTGTATACCAACGATGAAATGATCTATGTTATTGGTTTTTGGATTTTGCCTAGGAAGTGGTTTAGAATCTTGCAAAGATACAGAGAAAGATTTCCGTATCGTCGCTTACCAAACAATAAAACCTCCGCGGCTGTTGAAAGACGTCATCATAAAACGGGTAGGTTTGCGCCTGTTTATATTGATTATGGTCGTGCACGTACGGTAAGAACTACAGAGGTTGAGGAAGATATTCTAAATCGGACTGAAGAAAATCCAAAACTCAGCAGCAGACGATTGCGCTTACAACTAGGGGTAAACAAAAATACTGTTAATAGGGTGATCAGGGAACAACTACTGCATATATTTCATGTTCAACGGGTACAAGATCTTTTACCCCATGATTTTGAACCACGCCTAGCTTTCTGCCGATGTATCCTAGAACACAGAAATCAAGATAGGAACTTTACACGAGGAATTGTATTCACACTTGAAGCCTGTTTCACGCGGAGTGGCATAAATAACTAATTTGCACAATGCTGAAGAAAATCTTCATGCGACTAAAGTAACCCGCTCAGTATGAGTTTAAGATCAGTGTGTGGTCAGGAATCATAGACACCTTCATAATTGGCCCTCTCATTTTAGCAGCTCCACTAAATAGCGAAAACTATTTGGAACATCTGCAAAACGAATCACCACACTTATTAAGCCCCTGCCCTTGGAACTTCGAAGAGGAAGTTTACATTTTACGTTAAACGTAAGTAATTATTTGAACGAACAGTATCCAAATAGATGGATAGGTAGGGGCAATGATGCACCCGTAAATTGGCCAGCTCGATCCCCTGATACGACCCAGATGGATTACTTTTTATGGGGAACTTTGAAAACCCTTGAGTATTTTAGGCCAGTAGATACAGAAGGTGAATTAAGGAGACGTATTCAAACTGGAATTGACGCTTTGAGAAATGATGACGAAATGCTCCAGAGTCCAATTTAATTTTTTACGACGTATTAATCTTTGTACGCACGAAAATGGAGGTCAGCTTGAACATTTGCTAAAAGCATTTTTTTTTAAATTAATCTTTTATTGTTCATAAATCTCTTATTGACTGTTTTTACTAGAGAATACAATTTACAACATATTTACTTGTTTTTGTAATTTTAGGTGTTAGTCTTCTGGCAAAGCAACGTAATGAAGGGTTTATGTTAGAAATCAAAAATTTACAACCACATATCCAAAAAAAGGGTGCTCAAAAACTCAGCTCATACCAGGTATGACTGTATTTGGTAAAAAACGTTGGGAAATAAATATTTCTATTCAAAATTTGGTGACAGTTAATTATTTTAATAACGCCTTCGTTTCAAATTGTGTTCAATTATTACAGTAATTTAGACCTGCCATACACGAAATTAATTCTTTAAATCTATATATCTCAAGAACGGCTGCTCAAATCAGGCATACCTTTGTTAGGTAAAAGATGTTGGAGAATAAGAAGTTTTATTTAAAAGTAAAATACAGTGTAGCTCAAAAAAGTTATTCGTTTTAAATGTGTGTGAAGGCGGAGCCCTCTTAATTTTACAACAAAAATGAAAGCAGATTATAATGTTTCACCCCACAAAACCTCCCCTAGCCGAATATTGTAACAACACACCAATTATTAAAAAATTATTTATGAAAAACTGAAACCAAATTGAACTTTTGGCACGCTTTATCTCTGTATATATATATATATATATATATATATATATATATATATACAGGGTGTCTGTGAAAGGTTGGGATATCTCGAAATTTCAACAAATTTTGATATGTTGTGCGGTATCTCTTCACTCTTGAAATCGTTAAAAAGCTCGTCGTTATTTTATTTTTGTATATTTTTTAATGTACATAATTTTTTCAAAACGTTCCGAATAATCTATATGAATACCGGGGTGTTGTTTTTGAAAGACAATTAATGAGTTTCCACCATCTGATCACAAAGGTTCGTTTTTTAGCAATGCCCAACGAAACAATTGCGAATATTCAAAATGTTGCGTCCAAATATGCTATACAAGTAGTTTAAAACGTGGTCACTGATGTTTTAAATTGAGTTACCGTAAAATGGGGTTACTGTGTGACTGCTGGGGTTACTTTGTGACACACGCTCTTTTTCCCGTACTTTAAATCCCGCGCCGCGAACATAAGCGTCCGGAAAGGGACTTACCACGCAATAGACTTGCCTGATATGCCATGATACCTATCGGAAGTCGGCAGAAAGCTCAGGCACGTGTGAGACACTGTACAGTGATAGACTAAATCTTGTTGTGTGGCGTGCATTGTTGATTTCCCGTAAACTTTGTCTGCTTGACCTGTCCCTACGAAAGATACAGCGACTACTGGTATGTACATTTGATTGTTAATACATAGGCTAAGTGAAACTGTAATATAAACTTAATCAAGTCATGTTTTTTATGATGTAACAAAAATACTAAAATGTCGACACTTTATGGGGTAACTTTGTGACGCGCTAACTGTCACAAAGTTGCCCCATTATGTTTTTAATTAAAATTATATGTAGATTTTTCAGCTTTTAAAGAAAAATGAGGAATTATAAAAGGAAGCTCGGTGCCCGGCTGTACCAAAATTATACTGAAGAAACATTGAATAATGCTGTTGAGTTGGTCCTTTCAAAGAAAATGTCATTGAGGGCAGCATCTGAAAGGTTAGTTGATAATCTCTCTTTATACCGATACATTGTCGATTTTCTTGCACAAAATAGATGTTAGCATGTTTTATACGTGTTCTTCCTTTCCATCTTAGGTTTAATATTCATCGGAACACCTTGTGGCTGAAGACCAAACAGAATCGGGAACTACGCGATCTACCAACTCGAAAGCCTGGCCGTCAACCTGCTTTTACGGTAGAGGAGGAGAAGAGTTTTCTTGCCCATGCAATTGCAATGTCTTCATTTGGCTTCCCGATTACAACTTTTGACTTGTGTTGTGTGGTGAGAGGCGTATCTCGACCGAACCGGAAGAAAAGTTCCTAGTTTTAAAGATGGTAACTTCCCTGGTAGAGAGTGGGCTATATCTTTTATGAAACGCCACAAAGATATTCTCTCTGAACGCGTGTCAAAAAACATTACTTATGCAAGGGCCTCAACAGATGCAGAAGTAATTGACACGTTTTTTGCCCATCTGGAAAAGGAATTAGACGGTATTCAGCCCGAAAACATCTGGAACTACGATGAAACAAACGTGCAGGATGATCCGGGGGCAAAAAGGTAATAACGAGAAGAGGCGCAAAGTATCCCGAAAAAATTCAAAACGCATCAAAAGCGTGTACCTCGATTATGGTTTGCGGAAGTGCCGTGGGAGAGTTGGCTCCGATTTACGTTAATTACAAAGCAGATAAGATGTGGTCCACCTGGACAGAAAATGGACCAGAGGGGGCCCGGTATAACAGAACCAAATCTGGTTGGTTCGATCATCAAGTTTTCGGGGACTAGTTTGTATCAGTTATGCTCCCCATCTTGAAAAAGCAAGATGGTTCAAAAGCTTTCCTTGGGGATAATTTAAGTTCCCACATCAGCCTCGAGGTGCTTCGCCTGTGCGAAAAGCACAATATTAAATTCATCGCGCTCCCACCAAATGCGACACATCTACAGCAGCCCTTAGATGTCGCCGTGTTTCGTGCTATGAAAGTAGCTTGACATGGAAAACATCTACCTCTGGGAGTCGCTGCACATCCGTGCCGAAGGACGAACTGCCCGGTCTATTAAAAAAATTGATCATCGAAGTGGACAAAACTATCGAAAAAATCTGAAATTAGGATTCCGGAAGACCGGGATTTTCCCTCTAGACAAAACGGAAGTTCTCCGGCGGCTTCCCAAAACAGTTCTCGAAGAAAGCTTGGAATCTGTGGCGGACGCGGTAGGTGATGCGTTCTTAGAGGAGTTAAATAAGAGGAGAGAAGAGGTGACTGGAAAGCGGACCACCAAGACGAGGAAGATGCTGAACGTTCCAGCGGGGAAAAGCATATCCGTTGCCGACGTAGAAGAAGCTATGAAATCGAAAAACCGGCAGCCATACAGAAGGCCAGCACTTCCTACGGTACCAGTACCACAAATAAACGACCAAAGAAGAAGCCTTCTATTGAGGACGACAACGCTGTAGTAAGTAGTGACAGCGAATGTTCCGATGAAGAGCACGACGACAACAAGAAGTGGTCGCAAGAAGACCCGAGTGGCTCCGACATCACAGAAGGTTTCGACGACCTGTTAGAAACGGACTCTTCTACCACTTCTGTCACTTCACAGGCCGGTTCTAGCAACGTCCCGAGCGACTATAGTAAGTGTAAGGGTTCCGAAGCAAGCACGTTCAAGGTGGATGCTTTTGTCGTTGGTAACTTCGAAGGAAAACTTTTCCCGGGAAGAGTGACGGAAGTTAAACCTGAAGGGTACATTGTCAGCACTATGGAGAGGTCCAAAATGTATTGGAAATGGCCGACCCGCGAAGACGCTATTTCGTACTCGAAAGAAGAGGTTTTGTACACGATTGAACCCCCTAGGCCGGTAAGCAAGCGAGGCATCTTTGATGTTAAAGATCTTGATTAGATATGTACATGTAATAATGATTTAAATGACAATTGTAAAGTCGCTAAAACAAAAAAACCAAATGTAGATAACGTAAAATAAACCTTCGATGGTGTAACTTTGTGCCACTTCTTTTTTCCCGTTCATTTTTAGCCGAAAACAGTACTGTCACAAAGTTGCCCCACCCATAGGGGCAACTTTGTGACAACTTTTAAACTAAATATAATTGTTTGTGTTAAAGATGTGGATTTTTTGAACTTAACATGGTGTGAGCGAAGGTTGCCGCAACGTAATCGCATTATCAATTCGAGTTTTTGTTGCTAATTTTTCCGCATAGGAACGAAAATGTTCGAAATCCGTCACACAGTAACCCCATTTTACGGTACGGTTAGGTCTTCTTCTTCATTAACCAAAGCTACTGGCATAGTGTTAACTTGATTTGGGAAAAAGACTTCATTTTTCCGTTCTATTAATTGTTGCTTTAAGTATGATAGAACTATGTATACTTTTTCCATTGGGGGTTTCTCAGGTGCCACTTGCAACACACATCTATGAAATATACAAACTTGTGAGTGAAGAAACCATAGCCAAATTTAAAAAAAAATATTTTCAAAACTATTAAGAATCAATGTGGTACAGTTTTCTTGAGAGAGAAAGTAAGTTTGAACATTTTTAATCTTCTTTCCATCGAAGGTAACAACGATAACCATCTGGATTTACTGTATCCCAATAGTTCTCGGTATTCATCATTAACAAACTCACAAACTTCTTTTAATTTTCAACTCGAACAGTATAAATGTAGAAATATCTGATGTCTCTTAAGTAACTGCTGATCTTTTTGAAAGATGTTATTTTGGATATGTCTTACTGCTACTCCCAAATTGCAAGTTGTGTTGTCAGCGCATATTGCCATTACTTTTGTTGTTAATTCGTATTTGTGAATCGTTTTAATAATATATTCGGATATAACGTCTGAAGTTTTACCTGGAAGATCTTGAACTTCCAAAAGTTTTACTTGAATCCCCCTGTCTTTCATAAAATATCTTACGAGTATAGGACAAATTTTACGCTCCCGTGATTAGAATAATCGATATAGATTGTTACACACAATACGTTCACAATTGATTCTAACACATGCAAACTTTGTTGGAAGCAACTTTTTATTAGCTTGTTAGTGCAATCCATAGAACGAACGGATTGATAGTGGATCACGTTGTGGTATGACCAACTACATTTAATCGCAGTTAGCTTTTTTTCATTTCCAAACGTGTTCTTACAGAAAAAAAGGGACACTTTGCTACTACTAGAAGCAGCAACATCTGATGTTTCTTAAGTGTCGATATTTGTTAAACAATTTCCGCCTTCCACCATGGGCAAGTGAAACCGTGCATAACATTTTAAGCACGTTACATCACTATCTAACGTTGTCTTTGTAATAAGTGGATATTCACTTTTCAAATCTCTATTAAATGTACACTTTCTTTTTGACATTTTCTGATTTTCGACCGTCCTAGGTACACACTACACTATAACGAATATTTATTTAAAGACAGTTATTAACACAACCTTAACTAACGAATTATTTACACTACATTTATTTATACGCACCCATATATTTATTTTCCACACGTACAAGACACCGTCGTAACCAAATTCTTTTCGCGCTAGACTTGATACTTAATACTTAATAAGCGGGATCGCGCGCTCGTAAATTGTAGAACTTGTGATGTCATCCTATTGTGTCATATCTGAAGTGGCGCTACCTTTTTCGTACTTTCTAGACTTTGAAAGCTTCGTATTTGCTCAATGCTTTGTATATGTAACAATCAGTTTTTTATCTCGTATCACGTTACCCAAGTTAGTGCGCATATTAAGAAATAGTATATTACTTTGCAAGGGAAGTGAGTAGGATTTATTCAACCGAGCATTATTTGAATCCCGAGTGTATGCGAGCGATTTAACAAGCCGAGGTAGAGTAAATCCTACTTCCTGTGTAAAGTACATTATGTTTTTCACTAACAACACGTTATATTTTCTATTAACAATTAGATTTTATTACAAAAATTTATTAGGAGGGTCACATGTCATTGTAGCAAAATTAAGTAGCGGTTTTTGCATTTTGGCACTACAGTAAGTCAGTAAACAGTAAGTCAGTAACCGTTTGTCATTTGATGAAAAACATAAATTTTTGACTTATATATGTCCAATAATGTGCAAATCTCTGAAGATACGGCTGCTAATAGATTTTTAAGTATAAACAATTGTACAGATTTTACGTTTACGATTAATACATATTAATAAACAATTAAGTTAATCTTATCGTGGTATCCACTTTTTAACAATATCAAGTTGCGTCCCCAGGGAAATAATATATCCCCGCTGTCATGCCAACCTGAAAAGGTAAACAGAGGATTTGGTGCCGCTGTGTGACGTCATCGTAGCTGTCTGAACAAGGCGCTGGCGAGTATCTATTTTACATAAGATAAACAAAACTACTGTAACCTAACAGAATTAGATTAGATAAACACAAAGATCTTGGATAAACACAAAAGTATGCTGGTATTAGTGGTTCTCACTAACCTCAAATCTAATTATATGTCAAAATTAATTTAACAGTTGCCACATTTAATTGAAATGAATAGTAACCACGGATCACTGTATAATAATGGAAACGGTTAGTGAAAAATATTATACCAACTTTGTAAAAATAACTCCCAAATCTAGTGGACAAATAAAAAAATAGAATATAAAGTTCGGGCAAAGCAAAAAGCGTTGCACGTCGCCAGTATGATAAAATGTCAACAGTGTTGTCATATGGATTATGTTATTTTAGGTTATGGTTCTTTACAGTTCCTTTAGGATAAGCGTAATTGCTTTCTTAGTTTATTTGTGTGATTATGGGATTAATCCATTTACACATGTCAAAATTTCAGAATAAAATATAACTCCTAAATTAATTTTAGCTTACTTAAAACTGTGCTCACAAAATGCACCCAAGGAATAAAAAGCTTGAGCAGTTAAAAGTTTCTTAATTGTTTGTTTAATCTGAAATTATCGTTATGAGAATGGCAAATACCCTTACAACAAAGGGACTAAACGTATCAGTGGAAAGTATTCGTGTGAATTTGTAACATGTTAAGCCCCACCTGTCCAAGCACTAATGGACATCTTAATTTTCAAAGAGGTTGCAGAGACTACCGGTGGGCATAATCGATTTTGATTATTACGTGACCACCGGTGGTCACACTACTTGATTTGGTCCGAGAATGACCATGGCGCTAACGTGTTAAATAAGTAAAATTAAAATAGAGCAATTATTTATTACTTTGTTAATTATTTACGATACAAGTCCAATTTATAAAAAAGTAAATTTAATATTTCCAACTTATAACAACTACAAATAGGTATCATTTTAACACACTGTACAACTAATTAAAACAAATTGCACTGAAACAAGTTGGGTACAATTTACAGTCAATTCCTTAAATAACTATTAGAATGAGCAGCCGATGAAAAGAAATAATTCACACGATGTTCAATTACTTAATCACTAATATCTTCATAATTGCTATCTGATTCATTTTGATTTATACAAATTATTATAGGTGCAATACAGTATGTAAAGACCTTCGACATCCTTCAAAAAGTTGATCGTTTTTTAATTTCTCCCATTAAATTTTTACGGTAATATGTTCGCCTACAAAACAAAAATTAATTGGCTACAATGTCAATAAATCCACTTACGATTCTCATACATTCTGTAAATCAAATTTCGAATCGCATTCTGGCAGAAGTTTTCAACATTGGTGATGGGTTTCGGGTACACACGAGATCTAGCGACTGGTTGAACTACTTCATGCTTTTTAAGAGACTGCCATATTCTACTAACAGTAGCACTATTGACGTTTAAAGCTACAGCTTTTTTTTTTTTATGGTTGTGGACCTGAACAGACTAAATTAGGCCTATCGTGCTAAAGCACTCAGGAACACTTAGGAGGGTAGATAGAGGGATAATAAATTGCCAATAGATACAATATACAAGTAATATGAACATAAAATTTATAAAAGTTGTGTTAGCTACCTAAAATTTGAATATGAAAATGGAATTTCTGTTAAAATTAAGTTAAATGATTTGAAATAAATGTATTCTGATATAGTTTTTCATGTAGATTCCGAATATGTAATTAGTTTAGGTGTTGAATAGAGATTTTGTTAGATGTAGGAAAATTTAGATTTTGAATTGTTAAAATGCAAAGCTTCGAAGCGAAATAGGGCTTGTGGGGTGTCTTTTTATGCGGAATCTTGCCCTGTTTCCAAATCTGTATTCAGAAAGCAAATCCAACTTACAAATTATAGCATATTTTGTATTTTAGTTAAGTTAACAATTTTGTTTAGTCCAATCAGATGCTTTCATTGTTTGTATGTAATGTAAAAAAAAAGTTGACAATTTGGTATCCAAGTGAAAAGTATAAAAGGAATTGCTTCTGATTTCTCACTCTCTGTGTTTTTCTGTTTTTTTGTGACTAATAAGTCATAGTGTTAATAGTGTTGGTGTTAACATGTAAGTTACAAGCTTCATTTACAATTTCGGTTTTTGAAACGCGATCAACGTAGAATCGAGATCTCAGAAACAACTGTTTTAACCTATAACAAAATTAAAAATTAGGTTACCGATTACAAGTGTCGATTATAATATATTTGTTTCAAATTTGAATTCGTGTTCAAATATCGGTTGATGTGTTTTTTTTATGTGAATAAATTCATGCAATTATTTTGGATTGATGTTTATTTTTCTTGGAAGTGACGCAGAGTAGTAAATAAACTGAATTCCATAACGGAATCTAAAATAAAAGTGCAATCAATTAAAATTTATATGAAAATAAAATATAATTTTAAATCCGAAAAATTTTGTAAATATTTAAACCAACATCTAAACATATAATTTAAAATAAAGTGCTTATCGAAAAATATTTGAACAATATTACGTTACATTATAATTACCACGAGGAAGAGTCGTTCATCAGTAATTTGGATTTGGATGAAGTATGGAAAATTAAATAGCACCATTGTGAACAGCAAAGCAGTGCCATTATCACATTCGAAGAAGTTTATGTCCAATATTTTAATATGGAACCAGCTTAATAAAAACATCATTTGGAAAATGCAGCAACACATGTGAGTGAAATTTTAGTATCATAACCAATTATTGCATTGATTATTTTTTTTTGATATCTTGTATTTTTGTTTGTTGATTATGTATAAATGTTTGTGCGACAACGTGTTATAAAATGAACCGGTGTAATTATCAGCATATTAATTTTATTTTGAACAAAACAAAGTTGTACTCACATTTTGAAGATCATTTATTGAAATTTTTGCCAGGCTGCATTTGATAAACTCAGTTAGAACGCAACACATGCGTTATTGTGCAGATTCAACTAAAGTCTGTTTCACACAGAAACCATTTAGTATAAATTACAATTTATTGGACGTAAACATTTCTATGTGTAAAATAAAATGTTCTATAATTACCCGTTTACTATATAAATGCAATTATAATTTAAAAGAATTAGAAGGTTAAATGTTAAATTTTAAATACAAATTGAACCCTATCACCATTTGAGGTACTGAGCTAGTCCTGAAGTGAAAAAATAAATATTTTATAAACAAATAATATTAATTAAATATATTTCCACATTTTTTTGCCCACATATTAATTCCCACTTGTTCGCCAATTAGAATAAAAAAAAAAATTAAATAGCCATTACAATATATATATATATATATATATATATATATATATATATATATATATATATATATATATATAGGGTGAATTTGAAAATCACCGACTAACGAAAACTAGATTCTATGATTCAAAATAAGACAAAAATGATCATAAACGCTTTTCCGAAAATGCTTCCTAACCGAGATACAGGTTGATTAAAAAATACTTTTTGATTCACCTAAATGTCTAAGTAAATACAATTAATCAGGTGAGTTTGAGTCAACTGACTCCATCCAGTGGCGTAGAATATTTTAAGTTAGTCAGTTTAAGTAAAAAAAACGCACGCCTCTGGTTTTTTTGAAGAAATATTTTATTGATAGATTCAACATTTAATGCTGCAAATAAAATCACAAAAAATAACGCAGTTAACTATTATTAAAGAGATATTGAAGGAATCAAAAACAAAACAATAATTATTTTATATATATATATATATATATATATATATATATATATATACCGGGTGTAAATCTAATAGGGGCCACACCTGTAACTCCCGAACGGGTCGTTAGACCCTGTTCAAATTTTTGTAGGTTATATTAGTGCCAGTTTGGGATTTTTCACACAAAAAAAACAATATGGCCGCCTTCCGGTTTCACCGAAAATGACAATAGCTGAAAATTTATATGGAACGCCCTGCATATTTTTACATATTTGAATTCTAGGGCTTCAAATACATACAGCTCATCTATCAAATGTCAACTCAGGCACCATTTTAACTTTATTTTTTTAATTTTAGACATCATCTAAATTATAGATAATTGACGTACAATTATCCCCACAATATTATTTTTCCTATTAAATAATTTTGTAAAGTTTGTTAACGATCAAATTTAAAATTTATGGTTTTTTTAACTAAAACTCACTGTTCCCAATATATACATGGGCGACCCTGTATATTAAATAGCTTTTTCAACGATATGCCTAGTAATTTCCTTAGTTCCTAAATAAAGAAATTTTTATTAACACAACATGCTCCAAAAGCCGACTATGTCAAAGCAAAATGGCGTATGAGTTGACATCTGGCAGACGAACTGTATGTATTTGAAGCCGTAGAATTCAAACATGTAAAAATATACAGGTTGTTCCATTTAAACTTTCAGCTTTTCTGTCATTTCCGGAAGTTGGACATATTGTTTTTTATGTAATATAAACCCATCAAAACTTGAACAAAATCTAACGAGTCGTTCAAAGGTTACAAGGGTGGCCCCTACTTAATTTACACCCGGGATATATATTCACGAAACAAATAATTGATTTATAACTAGATTTGTAAACGATTTCTTTTTGCCTGAATGTGTTCCTTCGGAAAAAAATTTGCTAATGTTGACAGATGGAACACCATATATGGTCAAGGCGGGTCAAGATTTGAAAATATGTTGTAGGCATTTAATTCATGCGACTTGCTTAGCACATGGGATTAATAGGGTCGCAAAAGACATCAGGGATCAGTGTCCTTAAATAATTAATTTTATTAGTCATGTAACAAAAACAGTAATTGCCCGCTGGGGTACACGGCTTGAAGCGGCACTTTTTTACGTAGAAAATTTTAATGACATTAAAAGAGTCATGTTACAACTGGATAGTACCTATTACGTAGTCAAAAAAATTGTTAGAATCTCATGATTTGACTTGTCAACCTGCTTATTTAGAAAGCAATTATAGTTTTGTGCCCAGGGCTATTTTAGATTTGGAGAATCTTTGCATGTCATTGGCTGAATCTATGGAAATAATTAATATTTTGATCAATTGTGTTCAAAAGTTAAGGGAAAAGTTGGAAAAAAAGTTTACGAAAAATTAAGTTGTGTACTTAAAAATAATCTTGGATACAGCATTTTAAATGGTGTTGCAAAAGTGTTACGGGGAGAACTAGAAGAGTTAGAGTTAAGTCCAAATGTTATTTCAAAATTGGAAAATGTTCCAATTACTTCTGTCAATGTAGAAAGAAGTTTTTCTATACAGTGAGTCCGAGAAGTTATGTCTAAATTCATTTAAAGTTCAAGGGTATAGCCTTTGGAAAAACGCTCGGACACGTCGATTTTTATTTTTGACTGCGGTTTTTTAGTGGTAAAATTTTGTATATAGGGTGGCCCAAAAATAAGTTACGACCACCAACTTGATTTTGTCAAATGGAAACATGTTTTTTTATATCATTTTCTGAGTCTGGTTTGAATTCTGAGTAAATCTCATGTACCTTGTCCTATACTTAAAGTCAACAGATCTCGAGGAATTTACAATTGAACGTATCAACTATTAAGACCGTATCAAGGAAGGGGGCCTTTGTTTTCTATCAAAAGGAACACTATATTTAAAAAACAACAAATCAAATCAAATGTTCAAAATATGCACCATTTGCGGCTTGACAAAAGCCAAGGCGATGAATAAACTCTCTTCGCACGTTTTCAACCACTTCTGGAGTTATGGTACACTTCTTTGATTTTCTTCAATATCTCCAGATTGTTTGGCCTGTCAACATATACTTTTGAATTGAGATAACCCCACAGAAATAAATCTAACGGGGTTAGGTCGAGTGACCTACCAGGCCATTCGATAGGTCCTCTCCTTCCTATCCACCTATTAGAAAATGTTTCATCCAAAAATACGCCATTTCGAAAGGACAAATATTGAAATTCGACGTCTGATATAAATTGACATACACAACGAAATGAAAACATGTACCTGTTGTTTATGGATCACCTTGGATACGATTATTTTGCAAGTGTTCTTGATAGTTTTATAAAGACAATATTTTTTTTCGTAAATATCTCGAGATCTGTTGACTATAGGTATAGGACATGATTTTATATATACAAAATTTTACTACTAAAACCGCAGTCAAAAATAAAAATCGACGTGTCCGAGCGTTTCTTCAAAAACTAGAGCCTTGAACTTAAAATGAATTTAGCCATAACTTCTGGGACTCACTGTATATAAATACATGTTTACTAGTAGGAGGCAATTATTTTTATTGGAGAATTTTAACATTTGATTGTCAATTGTTTTAGTGATATGACTCAATAATATACTAATTTTTGTAATTCGTAATTAATTGTATTAAGTTACAGATACCTAATAAAAACTAGTAATGGAATTTTGTAATTTTTCTAATACATTTAATTCACATAATAAATATTATTGTACTGTAATTTTTTTTATTTTTTCCTTCCCAGAAAGCAAAAGTACTTGTATATATTTGGTTATATTTGTTAAAAATCTTTGCATATTTTCGCTAAAAACAGTGCATATATATGCACATATTTTTCAAAATTTGTTTGCATATTTTCCGCGCTCTAGTGATTATCATTAAGTTGCGGCGGGCGGCTGCAAATTTACGAAACGTAAGTACAATTTATGATATATATTTTTTCTTATGCATGGTTACATAACTAATAGGATAAATTTATATATCTAGATAATGACCGATTTTTGTAAATAAAACAAATTCTGTATATTACACTGTCACAGGTGACGAAACATGGATATATTCATACGAGCACCGTCATGATACCAAAACCCCACGCTCACCCTCCTCCTATAGACCCATTTCCCTCCTGTGTTGCCTCGGAAAATACTTCGAGCAGATTCTAGCCAGGACCACCTAGAATTCAACGACCCTCTTCCCAACAGCCAATTCGGCTTTCGTCCTAACCTAACGTGTCACGATCCCTTGTTGAAGCTGCTTACAGAGACCACCAGGGCATTCAATCACAAGCAATGCAATCTGGCTGTGTTTCTGGACATTAAGCAAGCATTCGACAGGGTCTGGCACGCCGGTCTCCTGCACAAGATTCGTAACCTCAATATACCCGACCCCTTCTCCAAACTCCTACTCTCGTACCTGACCAATCGGTCAGTTCGAGTCAAAGTGGGGAAAACCTCCGATCCTTTTCAACCTACAGCAGGCGTACCGCAAGGCTCTGCCTTAGCCCCGATCCTATACACTATCTTCGCATCCGACATTCCCGAAGTCATACAACCCGGAGTAGTCGTTGCGCAGTTTGTGGATGACACCGCCTTCTGGGCGGTTAATCGAAACAGCGAAATGCCCTCCCGCCTCATATCGAAAACCCTGCGGAACTTCTCCAACTGGGCTAACCAATGGAGAGTCTCCGTCAATCCCACCAAAACCCAAACTATCCTCTTCCGCCATTCTAATTAAACTGAAGATAAGTTCCCAAAGCTAGCCTCCAGAAATGTTTCCCTCGCCCGAAATCAAGAAAGACTCCCACTCCAAGATGAAATCACCTACCTAGGAATCCTCTTTACTAGAACCCTCAATTGGCTCCCCGATGTTAAAAAAACACTCAATAGGATTAGGAACCGCCCAAACCTACTGTGGGCCATCCGGGGTAGAATCAAAGGTTGCCACACCAAAACATTTCTACATACTTATAAAACATACATCCGCCCTGTTATGGATTTGCGATCACCAATATACACCAATATAAACCCCAATCACATTTCCTCTATCGCCTCCTGTGAACGCCGAATCCTCAAACGCATACACAGGTTACCTCTCGGGTACCCTAGCGACCTCACAACACAACACGCAAACATACCAAACATCACACACAGAATCCAAACATTACTGCAAAACTTTGCACATAAAACAATCTTCGGCGACTCTATCCCTACCAAAGAGATCCTTACCACACCCTTAAATTAAAATTTAAACATCCCCCCGCGATCCTTACACAACTCCTCGACGACCTCCACGAGGAGATAGCAAATTCCCTGGACAACATCCCATATGCCCTCCGCATCCCCCCGTCTATTCGATGACGACCCAGCAAGAAACCGGACGACGAATCTAATAATCACACTAAGCACACTACACCCCACTTAACAATACACATATTTAAGTCAACTAACGCACTATTAAATATTAAATAAATAAACCTTTTTTCTTTTTTTTACACTAAAAGTAAGCACATCCCATGATTGTAAACTATACAATAACAACAAAACATCGCAACACCAACAAACATGGATTGACCAGGGCTGAAGAGGAGAAGGACTCCTGAACAGTCCACGTATAAGATATAAGCTATAAATAAGTAAATACTAACCATAAGCATGAGCATACTAACAAAAAGAAAAAGAATGGGTGTTACAGAATGAACCTAAACCAACAAAAGTGGTACGCTCGAGAAGCGTTTCAAAGAAAATGATTGCTTGTTTCTTCGGAAAAACCGGTCATGTTGCAGCTGTTGCATTGGGGTATCGAAGAACAGTTACTGCTAAATCACATACTTCAATTTGTTTCCCCCAGGTGATCGGTGAAATAAGAAAAAAAACAATATAAATAAGCGAATCGTTCTGAATCATAACAATGCAAGTGCGCACGACATCACGACAAACTACAGAATTTTTGATTAGTCAAAATGTCAAATTATTGACTCATTGCCCAAATTAGCCCGATCTGTCTTCTATGGGTTTTTTGTTCAAAAACATCAAAAATAAAAAACGTGGCAAGCGTTTTTCATCACGTGAAGAGTCCGTTGAAGCTTTTAAAATACTTGTTTTGGAGGTATCTCACTCAGGGTGGTAAAAATGTTTTGAAGATTGGTTTTACCGAATGCAAAGGAAAATATTTTGAAAAACTATCAAATTTTCACGTGACATAATGTGTGCACCTGGACCAACTTATCGTTGTGGTAAGATATGTTCTGTTAAGTAATGAATCAAAGCAAATTGAAATTAGGAAGCAATTTTTAGAATTTATTTCGATATCTGATTGAACAGGAGAGGGTGCTGTAACATATTTTTTGAAGACACACCATTTGTTTAAATGATCTAAGGGGACATAATAGTGCAAACATGAAGGGTCGCAATAATGGAAATGGAAAATTCTTAACTTAAACCATAGAGCTTTCTATGTGCCCACATTTTAAATTCAGTCGTTAATGACGTTGCTAAGGCGTCTTTAGAAAAAACAAGTTTTTTTTGAAAATTGTACGTTTTCTTCTCTGCATCGACTAAACATTGGCAGGTATTAAAAGATAAAATCCCTACCTTAACATTAAAACACCTTTCGGATACTAGATGGGAAAACAGAATCGATGCACTAAAAGTTATTAACCAAAATTTAGATAAATACGCTCTATTTCGATAATACAAGAGATTCTGATGCAAGAAATGTGCACATTCTTTACTGTTAAAAATTAATTCTTTTAAGTTGTCAGGTTGCGTTGACGCACCCTGTATGTAGGATGTTATAATGACGTGTATTACGTGTTTTGAGCACGAGTGTATTGAGTTTGAACGAAAAAAAAATTTTTTTGTGTGTGTATATAATGTGTGTGGGTGTATGATACGCCACTGGAAATGTAGGAGAAATATAATTCTGTATGTAGATACGTGTATTTGAATGTTATAAAGACTTTAGTGTTAGAATAATTAGATTTGGATGAATGTAAGTGTGAAGAGAAATTTGTCTATGGGACGATAATGCTTTCCACTGTATCGCTACTGTTTGGCTACCATAAGGAATGGAATGTCTGAAGATAAGATGAGTAATCTTGGTTAGAAAATGTGAAGAATAAGTGTAGAATGTTTTAGAAAATGTGTAGAGAAAGATTGGGTATGTTTAAGTGATAATTTCAGAAAGTTTTGTAATGTTGTGCAATTGTTTTGAGAATATGTGTATGTATATGGAATTTGAGACCTTAGACGGTGCTTATTTTTGCAAATGTTGCGGAAGCAGATCGAGTGCAGATTGGAGATAAATGTTAAAAGTTGCGTAATGGTCCAGAGTGGCCACTGAATGAATGTAATGACGAAAAATGATTTCTTCATGAAGTAATTGAAAAATTTGTAAGTGAAAACAAATATGGCGATGTATTGTAATTACACGCGTGCTTGTATAGAGGGTAGCAGCTATCAGAACTAGGGAATTTTGAATGAATATTATTGGAGAATATAACGTGGAAGGAAGACATGTTTAAAGATGGATGACTGAAGTTATAAATAGGAAAGTCAAAGATTGACGAGTTAGTTAGAGTTAGGCAGTTAAGCTTTTTCGTTTTTGGCTGTTGGTGAGAAACGCGCGTGCGGAGGTAGTGTGATAGAATGTGATGATGTTGGAGTATATTTGTGAATTTTAATGAGGCAGTAATTGTTTAAACAACTGCGTAACCCGAACCGGGGATAAATCGTAAAAGACATTCATAAATAGAACAATAAGTAAATTGAAGTTGAAGATAAAGATTAGTTTGTTTATTTTCAAGAAAATAATAGTGCGTAAGCAGATTTGAATAAAGATAACAGATGTTATGTTAAAGTGTTAAGGGCAGCGCGTGTTCTTGTAACGAGATTCAGCTAAAAGAATTTATGAGACCACCTGTTAAGTGAACGAAGTGTTCGTTGTAGGTATATTAAGCCTATGTTTAAGTAACGTTATATGACATTGAAAGTTTTATTTGTATAAGGGTCTAAATTGGTGTAAAGGTTGCTAGAAATTTTAAGAGGCAACCAAAGGTTTACCGTTATTACATGTTTGTGGGAGTAATAACCTCGCTTTGTGAATTATTCGCGAGTGCACAGAGGAATAAGTTTTGTTGAGCCTTTGTAATGTGCGTTCATGCAATTTAAAGGATTACCAATGGACTACACATAATCGGTTTACGGAAGAAAGAAGAAAGAAAATCCAAGGATTTATGAACAATTTTTAAGTAAGAAATTAGATTTAGGAATTTGATGAACTCATCTAAGCCCGATTATCTTTTTATTAGTTTATTTGCGTATAGTTGTTTAAATGATTAAATAGTTTTGAAAGGAAGAGATAATCGTTCTTGGGTCGTATTGTATGGTTTGTTTTAGTAGTAAGAAAGCAAAGTGGTACTTGGTGGTTTAACTTTCAACCACGCTGATGTAATTTATGTAAATATTTGTGTTTTTGATTATTTTATGCAGGACAATATATACTTATCGTTAAATTTTTATTTTGTTGTTTGGTTAACCAGGTATGAAACACAGATGTAACATTTACTTAATTGGTGATCTTATTTTGACAAATTTTAAAAGTAAGCTTTGCAGATTTTAATTTTTCAGATTTAAGGAACGACCTGAAAGTTCATATTTGCCAGGTTGATTGCAAAATTTTCCTGTTTGTTTTAATAGCGCAATGCACTATTAACAGATCAGCTGTTAGTTTAAATTTCATTAAGTATAATACAAGTTTGAGTTTTGAAACCTTAAATGTTTACGAATGTCAACTACGATTCAAAAGTAAATTAAATTTGAAAGATATCGTTCATGTTAGGAATTTTAAAAATTAATTACCGAATATTGGATGAAGGAATAGTTTATTCATTAATAAGTAGAAATTTAACGTTATACATATACGAGGGATACGCAGAAAATATTCAGTTACCGTTCATTGAATGAATTTGAGTGATAAATTTTATTTTGGAAGTTTTAGTTTACGAGGTGTATTCAAAAAGTTTTTAATAACCTGGGTAGTACTAAATTTATTTGAGTTTGAGTTGAATTGTTTGGGACGAGTGTTTTGTTTTAGAACCTTCGTATAGGAGTTTACCGAGTAAGCACAATCCTACTTTCCACAATCAGGTAGGGTTAATTAACATCCAGCTTAATACAACTATATTAGCAAAGTTTCGATTGTGGTGGCGCCTAGAGACATATTTTCCCGAATTGAGCTATTTGAGTATAAGTGTAAGGTGTTTGAGCGTATTAATCACTCATTTTACTTATTATTTCGACCACGCCCATCTCCCTGTTAGCTGGCTTGGCAACCCGCTTACCTTAGTAGGCATGCACGACGCCTAGTGCGGTTTGGACGTGTAACAAAGGTCATATCTTCCATAGTAATATAGTGTAACGTTCTAGTCAAAATCAACGTCGTAAGCAAAACAATGCAGGAAATAAGTACTGCTCTATGAAATATTGCAACAAACTAAGGCATATTTACGTGACATTAAATCATACAAAGGATTGAATAATATTTTAGAAGAGAAAAAGTATTGCCGAGAATATCGATTGCGCCCTTCATTTCCACCATTTAATACTATTAGACCTCGACCGAAAAAAACGATCATTTGATGCTGAGAGCAAGGACGAGAAAAAATCCACAAGACTTATTCAAAAATTGATTGTTATTTTGTGATATTGTACACTGTATTAACAATAATCAAAAAAAGGTTCGATCAAATAAAAAATGATCACACAGCTTTTGATTTTCTGAACGAAAGTTACTTAGGCAACGTTGTAATTTATACGTCATAAGACATTATGACGTGCAACTAAACTTATCTGAAATTTACTATATACAAATTTCTCGGTGTATCATATTCTGATACACTGGCCCATGATGAATGCCGTCCAAATTTTATACATTTGGCGCTTAACATATTTTCTAAAAATCGAATGTTTAGATGAACAAATCTGCTGTTTGTTTTTATTCCATCCTATTCTTGATAGAAATATCCATCTGGCAACGCTGATTCGCGTCTGAATATGCACAACTTAACTACTACTTAACTGTGGATTTCAGTTTGCATTATTTATTACTGTCTTTGTATTGTTTCCTACTTAATTTTTTCAAAAAAGAAACAAATTCGAAATGTCGATATTAGTTGATAGCAATATTATTAAACTAGAACCTGAAGCGGAAGCAAAAGTCAATTTATTTGTTACTCAGAAATATGTTATATTAAATAGTGATTCAATCAAAGAAGAAATTGATGAAAATATCAATATTATCAGAATTAAGAACGAAATTGAAGAAACTGCAAATAAGACAGACCAAAAAAAACCGTGTTTAGGAAATGATATTGGAGCTGGTACTACAAAAATAAATTATTTAAAGAATAAACGTGATCGATCTAATTATTCAGCAAAAGTGAACCAATATTTAAGGCATTACGGTGCAAAGCACAATTCAAGTATCAAGTACAAATGTGATCAATGCGGTTATGCAACAAAAGTGAAACAATATTTAACGAATCATCTTATAAAACACAATTCAAGTGCTACTAAACACAAATGTGACAAATGTGTTTTTGTAACAAAATATAGAAGTGCTCTTCTTAGGCATAGTGAACTGCATAATACAAGTGATTATTACAAATGTCAGCTATGCGATTATTCAACAACAGTGAAACGTAATGTTCGACAACACCTTGCAAAGCACAATTTAAGTATTGAATACAAATGTAATCAATGTTATTATTCAACAAACGTGAAACGAGATTTCAAGCGTCACACTACAACGCACAATTCAAGTGTTTTTAAATACAAATGTGACAAATGCGTTTTTGTAACAAAATATAGAAGTGCTCTTCTTACGCATAGTGAACTGCATAATACAAGTGAGTATTACAAATGTCAGCAATGTGATTATTCAACAAACGTGAAACGAGGTTTCAAGCGTCACGCTACAACGCACAATTCAAGTGTTTTTAAATACAAATGTGACAAATGCGTTTTTGTAACAAAATATAGAGGTGCTCTTCTTAGGCATAGTGAACTGCATAATACAAGTGATTATTACAAATGTCAGCAATGCGATTATTCAACAAAAGTGAAACGTAATTTTACAGAACACCTTGCACAGCATAATTTAAGTATTGAATACAAATGTGATCAATGCAATTATTCAACAAAAGTGAAACGAAATTTAAAGTATCACGCTACAACGCACAATTCAAGTGTTATTAAATACGAATGTGACAAATGTGTTTTTGTAACAAAATATAGAAGTGCTCTTCTTACACATAGTGAATTGCATAATACCAGTGATTATTACAAATGTGATCAATGCTATTATTCAACAAAAGTGAAACGAAATTTAAAGTATCACGCTACAAAGCACAGTTCAAGTGTTATTAAATACAAATGTGATAAATGCGTTTTTGTAAGTAAATATAGAAGAGCTCTTCTTAAACATAGTAAATTGCATAATACAAGTGATTATTACAAATGTGACCAATGCGATTATTCAACACAGGTAAAACAATATTTAAGAAAACATGTTACATATCATCATTAGTATAAAATTTAAATGTTCAAGTGTGTTTTTGTAACCAAACGTAGAAGTTCTCTTCCTAACCATAGAAATTTGCATAATACACCTGATTATTACGAACAAAAGTAAAACAAAATTTACGGAATCATGTTGCAAAACACAGTTCAAGAATACAAATGTGATTAGTGATCATTGCAATACGTAGGATTAGCCGTGACGTCAGCGATTGACGAAGGTCAGGTTCTGGCTACCCTCTACAACAAGACTACGATTAGATTAACTACACACATTATAAAACAATGCATTCCGTTCCCTTCCACGAATACCTAAATGCTTGGAACACATATTAGGCGAGGTCACACAACGGAAAATAACACAAATTTGTTCTGAAAAGAACAGTTTCACAAAAACGAAATGGAATAAAATACGAAATGGCACTAACAAACACGACAATAAATGACAGATGTCTTGGTTGCAACACTGTAATTTTATTTATGATGCTGCCAACTTGTAGAATTATTTTACCCTAGAATATTACCTTTAATAGCAATCCTAAATATTAGTATTACATTGGTACCTACTGCTTTTACGTCATATGTTACGTGCAATGCTTTTATGATTGCCAGGACTTTAGATAAGGCATGCGCAATTAGTCCTCTGTTTACACTCTCATGTAAATATAAGCTATTCTACTTCTCTAGAACGACATACTGTAAGTGCTACTTACTTGATTGATAGTGAAACATAGTTATTTTCGTAACTAGTGCGCTGTTAACACATTTCTTGGTGCGAGGCTGTTCTTTTTTACCCGAGGCGTAGTCGAGGGATAAAATAAAGGCCGAACACCAAAAATGTGACAGCGCACGTGTTGCGAACAAAATTTTTTGTAATCGTTTACATAAAATTAGACAAAAATTAAATTTTGAAATATTTGATGACAAATGTCAAGTTAAATACACAAAAAAGTTTATATATTTAGTTATATACTACTTTTTTTGTTTATGTATTAAATGTAACGATTACAAAAAAATATGTTTATCCACAACCGACACATTATCATGTCATAATTCAACTGCTTACAAACGCATTATAAACACTATAAAACCCTAGTGTTTTATATTCATAAAACACTAGGGTTTTATATTCATAAGACACTGTAGCGTTTACGAATCAGTCACTACAGCAATAAATCCATGACCACCCATAAATTCAAATAATAAGAAAATTGAATTAAAATTAAATTAACTAGAATAATTAAGTACATTTCATTCTAATCTATTGTCGGTTGTGGATAAAGTTTTGTATTACATTCGGGTCTTATTAGCATATAAAACACTTAAGAAAATAAACGCTCTCGCGTTTATTTTCTTGCGTGTTTTATATGCCTAATAAGACCCTTATATAATAAATAACTATTGTTGTATTTACTTTTAAAATAACCTCACAGATGTGAATAACCTTTAATTTTTAATATCTATGTGAAATAATCATTGTGTGCGTAAGATACTATCACCATTATTTATATAAATGTATAAACAATGCCATCACTAAATTTAGAGAATATGTAATGTCTTTTCGGAAATTTTAATAGTATACACATTTTCGACTCTGATGGCCAATGGAGTTTGTAAATATTTACAAGACGACGTCTGCGTAAAAGGTTTAAAAACTGAGTGAAGAATATCGCTCAGCCTTTGAGACACAAATTCAAATATACCTTTCGTATAATTTGTTATTAGGTATATGGCAAGCGCTAAAGCATCATGTAAAAAGACCAGGTGTAGCAACCCGCATAATGGCCGATCGAAGAAGAATAGACATCCAGAATGTAGCGCCATATTCAAATGCAGAATTAGTCATACAAATTTGTAATACATAATACAAAATTATAATAATCATAAATTAAATAGGAGGTTAAGTGCTAATAATGACAAAGTCATAGTAATATGTAAATTGTGGATTATCAAAAATCGTTTACTGTATGTACGTTGGAAGTTTGGATAATTCGCAATTTACTTACATATTACTAGCACTAGACGCAATTAACCTCCTTCTCTTTACTTTATATTAATTTAACTGCCTAAAAGCAACTTTTCTATATTCCAGTCTTGTGGGTCTGTACGAAACTTGAAAAATTCAATCTTGCAGGCACCTTGCCACAAAAGTGACTAGTTACAGAAACATATATTGAATTATATAACATCAAAACTAATAAAGTGTATACAGTGTAGGATTGAATCGAGTGGAACTAGCTCCCTCAATAGCTCAGATGGTTGAGAGCCCTACTCTAGATAAGTAGTGGTCGTGCGTCTTGCAGGCACTTTACCACAAAAGTGACTGGTTACATAAGTATATATGAATTATGTAACATCAAACAAAAAGTAAAGTATTAAATGTCTCTCGTACCATTATATTGCGTATACTTTTTGCAATTTACAATGCAGCACGTTGGCATAATAGCTCCGCAAAATATAACGTAATATTTATGCATGTTGCCATATACTTTTTGTATTTTGGATAATTTCTGGTTGGTAGGTACTGTGCATTTTGAAGTTGGTACACCTGGTCGGTCTTATTACATTCTGCTTTAAAGTAGGTTAAGATGGACTATCGCGCTCAAAAAATTCTAGTACAGCTTGTTAAATAGACACTTCCAAAATTCAAATTTTGATGTAGACACATTTTTGTATGTGAATGGGGCATCTCACGATTTTCAAGTAGGGGTTAAGCATTTGTCAAACTGGCAAATTTGATAGATTAAAGACTTATAAACTGTTACTTTGATATTTCATAGCCTGCTAAGTGCTAACGCAATTAATATGTGCCGTCAAACCAAATGCACACAGCCAAAATTTTGCTATCCAGTATTTTTTGACGAGGTGGTAGATTGAGACTTTAGTTCCGTGACGTTGCCGTGTTTCTAACCTCAATCAGTCTAAAGATGTAAATAAATAAGAAAACTAAAAAATCTACGGTAACCTGATATTTGCCTTAAATACAAATAAAAAAGAAAACTAAAATCTACGGTAACCTAGGTTAAACTAGATTAGATAAACAAAACTACAGTAACCTAAAAAAAAATTGTACGGCCGGGGATTCGAACCCGCACCAAAAGCGTTGCAAGCGACTACGCTTTCACGACACCACCAGCGCTGGTCCATTTTTAAATATTCGTAAATGATGACGTCTAACACACATGACGTCATCAACTGAAAGTCAACACAGAATACTTTATTCTGTGGTCTCAATCTACCGCCTTCTATTTTTTGAGCGCGATAGTAATACTTCAGTGAAATTAGAAATTTGCGCATGTTCTCCCCACTTCAATATGCCTGGTTGTAACTTTCTCAAAACAACGTGCCTGTTACATATTTTTATCAAACAAAAAACGAATTCGAAATGATGAAATGGATTGATAAAAAAATGATTAAACTCGAACCCGAAGCGGAGGCACAAATCAATTTATTTGTTACGCAGAAACACGTTATGTTGAATAGTGATGTTATCAAAGAAGAAATTAATGACGTTTCAAATAGTAATAAAATCAAGAACGAATTTGAAAACACTATAAATAAGAAAGAGAAAGAAGAAACTTGTTTAGTAAATGATATTGGAACTAACATTTATAAATATGACCAAGCTATCTGGAAGCACCATGTAGAGCACAATTCAAGTGCTGCAAAGTACAAATGTGATCAATGCGGTTATTCAACGAAAGTGAAACAATACTTAAAACATCATCTTTTAAAGCACAATCCGAGTGGTCCTACATACAAATGTGACCAATGCGATTATTCAACGAAAGTGAAACAATATTTAACAAGACACTTTTTAAAGCACAATTCAACTGGTGCTAAATACAAATGTGACCAATGTGTTTATGATACAAAATATAGATGTAGTCTTGTTAGACATAGTGCGTTACATAATTCAAGTATTCGTTACAAATGTGATGAATGTGATTATTCAACAAAAGTGAAACAATATTTAAAGGGTCATCTTGTAAAGCATAATACAAATGCTATATATAAATGTGACCATTGTGATTATTCAACAAAATTTAAAAACTATTTACGAACCCACCTTGTAAAGCACAACTCAAATGGTGCTAAATACAAATGTGATCAATGTGTTTACGTAACAAAATATAAAAATGCTCTTGTTAAACATAGCGCTTTACATAATTCAAGGAATGATTACAAATGTGACCAATGCAATTATTCAACAAATGTGAAACAGGATTTAAGGAATCATCATTTAAGGAAGCATAGTTCAAGTGGTGTTGAATACAGATGTGACAAATGTGATTATTTGACTCATGTGAAACGATATTTAAAGAGTCACCTTCGAATACACAATGCTAGTTACAAATGTGACCATTGTTTGTATGTAACAAAATATAAAAGTGTATTACTCAGACATAGTGAATTACACAATTCAAGTAATGATTACAAATGTGACCATTGTGATTATGCAACAAAAACAAAACAAAATTTAAGGAATCACCTTGCAAAGCATAATTGAAGTGATGCTATATAATTATACAAATGCTACCAATGCAATTATTCAACAAAAGTGAAACAATATATAAGCAAGCATCTTATAAAGCACAATTCAAATGTTGCTAAATACAAATGCAACCAATGTATTTATGACACACAATATAGATGTAGTCTTGTTAGACACAGTGCATTACATACTTGAAGTATTTGTTACAAATGCAACCATACGATTATTCAACAAATGTGAAACAGGATTTAAGGATCATCATTCAAGGAACCATAATTCAGGTGGTGTTGAATAGAACTGCGACAAATATGATTATTCGACTCACGTGAAACAATATTTAAATGAATCGCCTTCAAATACACAATGCTAATGCTACAAAAACAAAACAAAATTTAAAGAATCACCTAGTAAAACATAATTAAAGTGGTTGGTGCTAAATACAAATGCTAGCATTGGAATTATTCAACAAAAGTGGAACAATATTTAACTAACACCTTATATAGCACGATTAAAGTGGTGCTAAATACAAATGTAACCAATGCAATTATTTAAAAATTATTAATTTTATTAAATACATATATAAAAAAACTTATAATAAACATAAATAAAAAGTTTACCTTGAGTAGGATTTGAACCTACGACCTGTACTTTGCTAGAGTACCATGCTAACCAACTGCTATCGAAATTTAAGCCCCAATCGATGTAAATTTCTCGATAGCGCGGTACTCTAGCAAACTACTGGTCGTAGGTTCAAATCCTACTCGAGGTAAACTTTTTATTTATGTGTTTAATAAAATGAATAATAATAACAAATGCAATTATTCAACAAATGTAAAACAAAATTTAAGAAATCATCTAGTGAGACACATTTGAAATATTGATTATAAATGTGACCAATGCCTATTTATTCAATAAAAAGTGAAACAATATTTGAGAAAGCACTTTGTAAAGCGCAATACAAGTGTTCAATAAAAGTGATACTTAAAGAATCTTCTTTTGAAGTACTACTAGTTTAATGCATGTGTTACCTATGTTACATTACATTTGTACATAAACTTATACATTAAAACCTAACCTTTGTTTGAAATAATTATTATTTATTGCAACTAATTACAACATCGACAATTTTGCAATAACTAGATTACAGAATTAAAATTAAATCACTATTATAGACTTTCAATTCTTGAAAATAGATACCCAGGTATCGGACAGTTCATATCCATTACGTTTGTTTAAGTTGTTAAGCTGTTTCAGAATTTCAATAGTTTGACAAATCTTCCTTGCATACCAATTCCTATTGTAGCCAAAATTCTTGTGTATTCAAATTCTGTATTGTGCAGTGTTCAAGGCATGTTCAGCAATTGTGGATTTAGTAGAATGAAGTACACATAAGTGTTTTGTTCTTCCAGTTTCACCAATGTAGACTTTAGCACAAGAGCATGGTAGGTGCCTACTTCATAAACACCCCATGTATGTAATGGTATTTGGTCTTTGTCAGAATTCAGAAGATTTATTGTTAATACTGCTTTTGTAAGCTACTCTTATATTATGCTTTTGTAATATTTTATTCGTTGTGCTTGTAAGGAAAGGTAAAATGGCAAACTTATTTGAAGTTGTAGATATATTGTCTGTAGGCGTTGTTTGTCTCGGTTGAAATGAGTTTTTAATTTATTGTTTGCTGAAGCCATTATTTATGAACACCTTTTCAAGATGGTTTAATTCATGTTGTAGTTTATCTGGATGACATATCTTTGTGGTACGGTTGTACAAAGTATGTATGGTATGAAACTTGTGTGTCGGATGATGGTGTGATGAAGTGTTAATATAATAATCTATAGGAGTTTGCTCATACGGAATGTGTTAGGCTTCCATCTGGTTTTCTTTCAATTAGAACGTCAAGGAATAGAATAAGATAACCATCTTTTTCTTTTGTAAATTTAATGTTTGTATGTTGATTAGGCACATCCTTAATTCTTCTTTAAAAGGCCAGATAAAAAAAAAATCAATATACTTAACCCAAAGTTTTGGTGTCTTAGGTGCATTATTTAGAGCCTGTTCTTCGAAATGATCCATAAAATAATTTGCAATCGATGGTGAAAGTGGAGATCACATACCCACTCCATCTAAACTGTTGATAATATTCACCGTTAAATAAGAATGATGTAGTTAGACAATGTTTAAATAATTTTATCTTGTATTTATTGGCTCAGATAGCCTTAATATAAAATTTCTCTGCTTGTGTTGTCCATATTGAGCACCATATTTAACATATATAATAAATTACTGGCTAAGATCATGTACCTACAGTACCAAAAGCATGGAAAAGTGCTAATATCGTTCTCAAAATGTTTTTCTACCTATAAGTGTAAGCTACTTCTATTGGCATGGGTGTTCCACAAGGCTCAGTTCTAGGACCTTATTTTTTATAATCAACACGGATACCCTTACAAAATATGTAAGATTTAGTACATGCTATCGATATCGAAAAGCCAATTCAGCTATTGTAAAGAGCCAAAATCCTTTACAAAAATTTTTAATTACTTATTTGTTATTTAGACAAGTTTAGTTAAATTTCAGAAATCCCATATAATCAATCTTTATACCCTGCGACGTTATTCCGGAAATCTGAAGAATTTTGCTACGCCACAGTCCTTCCCCTCCAGTCGAACAACCAATCTCTGAATTAGCATCACCGCCAGAAACCGTTCCCGCCTTCCGCGGGCTTCAATAAAACTGCGAGACGTGGTACAAACGTTCACCGAGCTAGTGGAGTAGTGGTAACAGTGTAACACAACCTGATTAGCATCCGGGAGGTAATGGGTTCGATTCCGTTACCGTCTACTCTGTATGAGGTTTTCAGGGGGTTTTCTTTATACAGATTTAACGGCATGGTCACTGCGTATACGCACACCAGATGCGGCTATTTAGGCGAATGTCGAGTTAGTATTTCCTCCTCAGAATCCTAACTCCGTTCCTTTCGAGCTTATCCTGACCATACCCATCCTTAATCCCACCATGCATATATACGTAATGGATGTATGTATGATGGGAATCCATAATTGTGGCTGAAGAAGCTTGGAAAGCTCAAGCGCCCGTGTCCCCCTTGGGAAGGGAATGAAATACATGGCCTTTTCCTTTTCTATAACCGCTCGCATTCTTATTCCGCGTTCATTACCATGAGTCTGTTTAAGAGCCCAGGTCTTTTTCATCACCATTCTTCGTTTAGCTTACTTAGCTCCGTCCGCCTGGCATTACTTCAGTTCAACTGACCCTACTTCTACTTAAATCTGTGGTCACTTGCATGTAAGTTTTATTACGCAACCTTACACATACACATATGAACGGTGCGACGCTGGGAGCTATTTCCGACGTAATCTTTCACTTACATCGCCTGCGTAAGTTCTACCGACCCCAGGGGATCGATTAAAAGCGCACCGGGTCGTAGCCTAGATTCTCTTAATCGGTACTCAACACGTATTTTACACAACTCACACAAACACCGCCACCGGCTACCTAAACAGCGTGCAGGAAGTCCACGAGTTGAAAGTAACAAAACGTTACGTAAAACGAGTGAGTATTAAACTTCTATCTCACTTAACGTAATTACCAGTTTAAAATTAGTTTTTTAAAAGTTTACTTTTTATTAGAAGTCCTGAAACCGTATTCGGTCCTGCTCGCCCATCGCGAGATAACAGTTTACTTTTAGTGGAAGTTCTGAAACTGTAACCGACCCAGATCGCATCTCCCGATAACCCAGATTAAAGAATAAATCCTGTATTAAACATTCTTTAAATAACGACGCCTGTAAAACGTTTAGTTTATCCTGCCTGCCTGTATATTAAATATTCCTGAAAACTGGACGTTCCTGAAGGTTTAAATACCTTACACAGTCCCCGAGTTAAAGACTCATCCGGTTGCCGTCACCATCGCCACCACCTGAGGGCTGAACGGCATACCCAAGTAGTCGGCAAATTAGTCGCTCCCGCCAATAAGTATTCAAGAGGAGAATTTTTAATATTCTCTCCCGTGTAAATAATTCCAACTGGTTAGGAAATATAATTAGACAGTATTTGAATTACCCGTACTTACCGTTAAAATTCCTTTCATACAAGTTAGATGTAAAAGTTGCACTTATATACGATTTCTATTATAAAAATAGTTATAAAGAATTGCCGAAATATGTCTTTTATGTCCCTTTAAATTTATCGATTTTCTGAGTGACTTAGAAACAGGTATATTAAAACCATTCACCTCATTCTTATCGCTTTGAAAATGTTTCCAACTCGAAATCACGTTATAATAACTGTAGATAACCAGCTGCCTTCTACCGTTTTCTACCAGACAGGCCCGGAAATATTCCCGTATTTTTGGTTAATTTTCCTTTTGTTTTTTTCTATATTTATTTTATATAGGGAACTAAGATCATTTTTCTTCTGTAGTGTAAACACGCAGATAATGTTATTTTCACAGCAAACCTAACGAGAATATCAAGTTTTCCGCTGTTCCCGAATACCCCAGTGAAGCCGCAGCCTTCTGCGAAGCTATTGTTTTACTTGCTTGTAAATACATAGGAAATAAGGTAGTTTGTGTGTAATATATAGCTATCATATTGATATAGAGTAAATATATGTATAAAACCATTTTAGCGTTCATTGATCAGTGTAGAGAAAATTTAGTAGCAAGCGATCAGCCCTATTTAACTAACCACTCCCTTTTTAACCTCAGGTCTGAGCTAGAACCGCGGTAAAGCAATTAAAAATTAACGTAACCCAAAAAAAAAGTTGGTTACAATATTAACAGTGACATTGCCTCTCTGATCAAAGCAGCTGAAAAACATAATTTAACTATACTAAGTGACAAAGAAGGAAGAACACCCAGTAATAATAAAACGATCAAAATTTGATAAAAATTAAACTGTTAACTTTTTCAAAAAAACTTAATAATGTGTTGCGACACCACGATGTCTTATGCACGTCTAGGCATAGTTCTAATGAGGTGATCGATTTCATTTTGAAATATCTCATCGCATGCTATCTGTAACTCATGCTGCAGAGCCACTAGAGCTTGTTGGGGGTTGGATAAATTGAGTAATCTTCTTCCCATAATATACCAGACGTGCTCGGTGGGTGAAAGATCGGGAGATCCCGGTGGCAACAAAGCAACTTGATTGACCTCAAAATTAGCCAAAGAAGCCCTGGCAACATGAGGTCGTGCGTTGTCTTGTTGGAATGTGCTGTTGGGGATGATCTGAACATAAGGTACAATATGGGGTTCTACGATCTTCTGGATGTAGTGCGCAGCGGTCATGTTACCTCTAATGAAGACCAAAGGTGACCTATTTCCAATAGCAATATCCCCCTATACCATAACTCCAACTGTATGGTGCACATGCCTTTCCACAGAAAATTGGGAATCTTGTCTTTCACCACGCCGTCTGCTCACCCTTGCACGAAGAGAATAGAATTCCATTCTTGGTCCCAATTTTCCCGTTCTCTACACCACGCGAGACGATCACGTCGGTGCCCAGGAGTCAGTGGTAGCACAAAATGGGGACGGTATGAAAAGAGTCCAAAGGTTCTTATCCAGCGATAAACAGCTCTTCGAGGAGGTTCTGTACCTCTCGCTCTTCGTGTACGGCCCTCTTAGTTCCGTGCCCGAACACAGAATGCCGCAGTGTTTAAACTCCGTTGCGTTCTATCGGCCATATCTCTCATAAACAAACCAGCCTCTCGCAAGCCCACAATTCGACCCCTATAAAACTCGCTTAACTGCCGAAAATTTTGGTGTCTTCGCACTCGAGGCATCGTGATTCAATTAAAGAAGCTTTTTGTAATGTGTTTTACACGTCTTAACTGACAACTATAGTTACAAATGATTTTAAGGCTACGTGATTGTAAATGTTTTTGAAAGAGGTTTACACAAAAACCGCCAGAGTGATATGGCTAAAAAATTGATCGTTTTTATCTTAACATAAACAAACAATCAAAATACACCCACGTACCACACAAAATTAAAAAAACACCGAACGCGTTGCAAAAAATTTTACAAAATATTAATTATTACTGGGTGTTCTTCTTTCTATGTCACTTAGTATATAAACCCATCTAAATATTTTGTTGTGTTGTTTGACAAAAGCAAGGATAAATATTCTACTAAATATAAAATAAAATTAAAATTAGGAAATGAATTGTTTTACTACAAAAATGTTGGGGTTAGTAATTGATTTGAAGCTAAGAATTAAGACTAATACTAACAAAAAGGCTTACTTAAATTTAAGACTTATTTAATCAAGGTGCAGTCCTTAATTTTACTTTATGTAGCATTAGTAATATCACATTCTAATTACTGTTGTAACGAACCGCAAGTCATTACTTCAAAATTTTTTTAATTAATTAATTATTTAACAATCAGCCCTCGTAAAAGAAATGATGTAAGCTTTCTTAGTATTCAAACACCTGCAAGACAATCTAATATTTCTTAGTATTCCGTATTACTCAGTACCTAACTTAATATTTCTCATTATTTCGTGTGATTGCACAACAAAAATTAATTTGTTTCCACTCCAACGTAGATTTCATAAAACATCGAAAGTTTTATACGTCAAAGTAATCTCCGCCAATTACAAATAGGATTCCCCCAAACAGAAGCCACCACCGCCTACCGAGAGTCCCCTATAAAAACCGCGCCGCGCACCTTTTAGTTAGTTAGTTAGTTTGTTAATTCAGTAGCCGTAACCGTAACCGACCAGCCGCCGTAGAAGAGTTCCGTCGCGCCTCGTGAACGCATCCCGCCGCCGAGAATTTTATTTAGTTGGTTTCACCAGCTCCTGTAGTAGTTAGTCCGTTTGACTAACTCTGATTCCAGAAAACCAGCACGTGACGGTTGCGTTAAAGTAAATCGCCGCAGACCTAGTGATAGCCACCGCGAGTTTAGCTCCCTGTATTTACGACCGCGCACCGCGACCCTTTTGTAAATCAATAGCTATCCTCGATCTTTGTGATTAACGATACGTAAGTCTGTAGACTAATTCAGTACTCATAAACACCAGCACACACCAAACCCCAGACCGCCACGGGTAAAAGCCACGAGGTAGTCGGGAGAACACAAACATAAACACACACACAAAAAAAAACCCAGAGAGCGACGGGCTAGGTCCCGGAGCAATCGGGAGTAAAAACACGCGCACCAAAAACACCCAGACAGCCACGAGGTAGTCGGGAGATCACAAACGCAAACACACCAAACCCCAGACCGCCACGGGAAAAAGCCACGAGGTAGTCGGGAGTATACACCCACCACGCTAACATATACCTGACGACGAGAGCTAAGTAGGACTGTATAGACCTGGAGCTTTCATCATTTACTCTCACTTACATTCTAAACACCTGAATTCACCAGCTCGCTGGCAAAGACCGAAGTGCCTGTAATCACAAACGAATTAAACGTAGAGTATCCGTCAAAGACCTGTAGTAGAAGAAAACCGTCCATCGATGACCACGCGCTTAGTAAACGAATTTCAAGAAAGCAATCAATTAATTGTTTTCCACCAGCTTATTCCGCAAGTATAAAAACCGCCTTTAATAAATACGTGTTTTGTACGTATACAAGTAGGTAACGTTCGTTGGTATCTACGTGAGATTTCCTTCGTTTGCATAAAGGAAATCACCACCATAAAATTACATCCCAGAAGATAACGTGCCTATGTATTAATTATACAACCAAACGTGTATAATCCGCCTAGTCTAAATTTAATGCAAAAGTAAACCTCTGAAGAAGTCATATTTTCGAACATAATACATCGCGAAAGTAAATTGCTTCACGAAGCATACGCGCCTGTCCGTCTTCCAGAAAGTACTGAAGGTAAAGGAAGCAAGCATTAGACCGGTACAACCGTCATGCGTACCACCGTGAACTCGGGATATCGATTTTCACTAGTGACCTAGATTCGCGCAACCCTCGTTTTGAATAACCAGTAGTTTGTTTATAAATTCTTTTCTTTTATAGACAGGGCCGTATCCAGCATAAATAATTAATTAAACACAACGTTATTAATCATTTAAATATTACGGTCATCATTGAGTGTAACTAGGGAGTATTAAAATTTATTTGCAGAAACGACTGCGACAGCAATAAACCGTTGTATCGAGCGAGTGGAAGGAAGGAAGAACATCCAAATTCGCCGTCCAAACTGAGTGGACGCCCCCATCTCAATCAGATCGTCAAGTTGTTTTCTTATTGTTACGTTTATGTTAGTTGATTTAGCTTAAGTGTGAATATATTAGATTTGTAAATAATAGGATAATATATTTTTAAACCGTTTTATTTTAATTATTTTATGTGGACAATGTAGAGCTAAAGATTAAATATACCGACGAACCCACCCCCCTCTTTAGTTTATAAAATAAAGACCGATTGCAGCTTAGCCGCGGCAAATATAAAAATTGTAAGAAAGGACCTTACACTGTGACAATGTTTATGATCCGTCTAGATAGTTTTGATATTAAAGTCTCAAAAAATGTAGAATTCTTGCGCACGTCTAATTTTTGGTATAAGAAAGCATCAGCGTGTAACACGCAAGCTAAAAGAAGTAAAATGGCTAATGATGAGTTATAGCCAAAGTCTGTGCGATGTCTTTCTATACCACTGGATTGTGAATACTCAAGAACCATGCTATCTTTATAGAAAAAATAAAATTTACTGGTAATATAAGATGTTCAAATTTAATTAATATACTATCTTATAAAACTGCACTTTTTAATCTTTCCCCTACAACTTGCTTAAAAGGCACAACTGTCGAAATAATACTTTAAATAAACAAAAATGTAAGAATTGCTTTTTGTTTTGTTGGTCTAAATTTATTAGTTTTAATCAAACTTGCTACATTTGCCAATGGTAAAGTGGAAAAGAGTTGAGCTACGGATGTTGCTTAAGATCTTAACCGTGTCCATTTAAAATGCAAGTTCCTATTTCTACTTGTAAGAATTTAATGCATAGAGTTAACTGATGTTTCATTTCCTGTACATAAAGTTTTACTATCTTAAATAAAATTTAGTATGTCACTATAGCCTATTATTTTTTACCTTAGATTTCAACTATATAAAGATATCGGTAGCGATTAATTTAATACAAACAATATAAAAGTTTATATTATTGATTTTAACTTTTAGAACATTTTCTAACAAAGATTTTGGTAATTGCTAATTCTACGAGTCATACTAGAAGTATTTATGGTATATTGTCAATTTAATATTTCACTTAATTCAAATTTGAGTATCCAGCTACACAAGTTATCACTCAAATATGTCCTTTACCAAATAAAAGAATTTATAGTCAACTGCTCAACCTATATTCAGTAAAATAAAATACATAAAAATTTGAAAAACAATAATCAACTCTTCAAACTTTATTTATACAATAAATAAAAGTACAAAAAATAAATTTGAAGGCTTATATTATTCCAATTTTATTGGCAACATCAAGAGCATCATAATCTCGTGCCAATCTAACATATGCTTTCTTTTTACCGTCAGGTCTAATGAGCGTGTTTACTTTAGCTACATTAATATCATAAAGTTTTTTAACTGCAGCTTTTATATGATGTTTATTTGAGCGGGTATGCACTAAAAACACCAATGTATTGTTATCTTCAATTTTTTTCATTGCTGCTTCCGTAGTCAATGGATATTTAATAATATTAAATGCATCCATACGACTCCTGTGTGGAACAGACTTTCGTGGATATTTAGGATTTTTGGGTGCACTAAAGGTTTTTGGTCTTCTAAATTGCACAGATGTACGAATTTTCCTTACACGAGTTCCATTCGGTCCTTTGATTACCTGTAACCATAATTTACTATTACTCACATGAAAATTTCACTTTTTACAAGGAAATGTTAATTAGCATTCAGACAAAAAATTGTTTTCAATAAATTTCAAAGAGATTCTCATTGTATCATCACAAAAATCAAGAACAGTTGTAATTTTACCATACACACCTTTTTTTGCACTTTAAGGGCCTTTGTAACTGCTTGCTTAAATTTACCAACACCTCGTTGTTGTTTAACAGGTACTCCTTTTTTGGTTTTCCTGCAGCAGTAGGCTTTTCTAAAGATTTTGCTTTATCGGCTGCTTTAGCCTTCTTCTTTCCTGTTGGAGCAGCATCTTTGCCTGTTGGTTTGGCAGCACGTTTCGTTTTAACAGCACCTTCTTTCGTTTTAGTAGCAGCTTTACCTTTAGTAGCTACTGTAGTTGCTTTAACTTTAGAAGCAGCACCTTTTGGTTTAGCAGCAGAGCCAGGTTTAGTGGCAGTACTTGCTTTTTTGTCAACAGGTTTCTTCTCGGTCGATTTTTTATCAGCTGGTTTCTTTCCAGCTGAAGTCTTCTTTTCAGCAGGTGCTTTCTTATCACCTCCAGCTTTTTTATCAACAGGTTTTTTGTCTGTGGCAGCTTTCTTGTCAGTAGGTTTCTTTTCTGGTGCTTTCTTTTCAGTAGGCTTTTTCTCTGCAGGTTTGGCAGAAGAAGCTTTAGATGCTGCAGGTGTCGTTTTCGGTGTAGTTTTTGCTGCTGGCTTTGGTGTTGTAGGTTTATCGCCACCTGCTGCCGCAGCCTTTGCAGCGGTCGGTTTTGCTGCTTTAGCAGTTTTTGATGCAGTTGCTGGCTTAGATACACCGCCAGAAGCTGTGGCTTTTGGAGTAGAGCCTGAAGGGGCTGAACTCGGCTTTTTATCGCCGCCTTCCTTTTTATTACCTGCAATAGCATATTAATATGTATAAATTTAAATTAACGTTAAAAAATTCTAACAAAATGCATGATTGACATGTGGTTAACCGCGTGGCGAGCACGCTATTAAAGTGCAATTTTTCCGTTTTATCCTAGAAGTTTAATTACGGTATTAATTACTTTACATTGTATTAGGAAAATTAATCTATTTTATTAATTTATTCACGTAAAAATCTAAAAAATGAGCTATTTTTACTTACTTGATTTATCACCTCCTTTACCCTTCGTGGGCGCCATGTTTATAAAAGAGTGTCGCTTAGCACGATTGGAAGCATTACTGTAGCGGAAGCGTTTTTTAGCGGGAATATCAACATTTCAAATTATTTTCTTAAGACGATTTATGTATTTAAGTACATACATATAAGTAAATAAGATGTTTCAAGAAAACTTACAGTTGAAGATCATTTTTTCGTATTATTAGTTAATTAGCATGTTTATATTACTTAAAAAAAACTTAATTTGGTTATGGCAGTAGCGGCTCGTGATTTTAAAAACAGTGCGGTTACACATAAATATTTGTGTCACAGCCAACGTTTTAAAAGGTAGGTATAATGATAATGGGTCATAGATGTCTGAACATTTATGTTCAGATATCCTAGTGAGTGCTTAAGTTTTTCAATAGACGGAAAACTCCATATTGAAAGATTACTTCTCTAAGCTTTTATTGGTGCATTTTCATTAACGTCAATTTGACATCTGATATTAGACAACAGTGATACACTATTTGAAGTCACGAGAGGTCACTTCCGTCTATTTTCAACTTTTCTTTTATCTCAATAGTCACCGCCATAAATATAAGTTTATTTTGTATCCCTAACGAAAGCGAGGCCCGGCGTAAAAAGGTTTGAAAGTCCCCTTTAAAACTTGTTTCGTAGGCGCCCTTTTCATCTCTACTTCCTGCACGGCCGACATAACATGAAATTTTTCTTAACTAAGGTAAGAGAAAATACATTTTAAGTAGTTGAGAAGCTTATAATGGAAACAAAAAAAAACAAAACATAAACATTGCTACATACGTTCGTTTTGTTTTAGTTTTACAATTGGTTTTAACAATCTATATGTGTCAATAAACTACGATTATAACTATAGTATTAAGGATATTTATTATTGTAAAAAACAAACAAAAAGGGATGGTTTATTTTAGAACATTTGTCATTATTTTAAATTTTTCTGCTAATTTTGGCTTTTTCACAATCACACTTTAAATTTTTGTCCTAAAAAAGAATTGTACACTTTTCCTAGTGATACTTTCTTCTTGGGGATTAATTGCAACCATCAACTAACAAAAACGTGCAGTGATAGGAATTCATTCACACCCATATACCTCCTATACGACAAGCAATTTGTAACTGCATAGTCCAGCATTATTGCAAACACACTTATAACACAAGGATAAAATCGTTAATGAACGTGCTATGGCACCGACCACGATTAAATCGCCGCACACCCACATTGTTGGATAGGACAATGGTTAATTATTTCTGGACACAACGTACAGATGGCGCATGCATGTGAAGTTAAAACACCCTATCTTTACACACTTTCAATATAGAAAATGTTTTAGTTGAGGTACACGCCTGTAAATATATTGTCTTAGAGACAATTATTGCTTTAAAATTGAATAAAACAACTATAGAATCCACTGCATCTGAGAGTCATGGAACAGAAGTGTACTACTGTTGCTCTACTTATAATACATATAGGTATAGTGTGTAATATAAATTCTATATCCATTCCTCGCAAGTGCGAGGCCTTTTTTGTCATGAAGGGTATGCGAACGCGCCCGCCGCACACCCACAAAAGATGGCTCTGGTCTGTGACTAGAACCAAGATGTACCAACGCTGTTCAATTTAGGGGTATTTTGTTAGTAATCGCCAAAGTGTATAAGCCAAATCAATCAAACGGTGATAGACACAGTAGCATATAATGGGTAATGGAAACAAGATATAAAAACCTGTTGCGGCCACCACCACTTTCCGATGTTTGTGTCATATTGCGTTATCAAAGATAAAGAAAGATCTTAGGAATATTACGATGCTAGGACGCATACTCGGCTAGTGAATTAATGAACGACTATTACTGTAAATATGAAATTTTCTTAAAATTATTTGCGTACTTTTTCATTTAATAACAAATAGTTTTTACTGCTTATTTATTACCCTAAAAATGTCGTACACAAAATTTGTCTAAACTCTGGTGTCAAATATTAAATTGATTTTAAGAAAGGTCTCTACACTTTTTCTCTAAAGTTAACACTTTAATACTTAACTTTTGAAGATATTGAAAGAAAGTACCTACTTCATTTGTGAACGTGCACAAAAACAAATGTACAACACTTGTGCCACATCCACTCGTAGTGTAATATACTACTTTTTCACAAATCAGCACTAAATTTAACAATCACTAAAGTGTCTAATTTCAGGCAGTAAAACATAATTCTATAGCAGCCATGTTAATAAGAATGTGTTTAATTGTACTGCATTTAAGAAAATCACCAAAAATAATTAAATGCTATGCCTAATTACCTTAGTATAATAAAAAATAGTGCAGTAGATGAATTTTAGTGATCGACCATAATAATTTGGAGCCCGCGATCATATTGTTAATAATTAAAATGTGTTATGTCTGAGATGCTTACTTTAATTATAATAGGAATAGAAAAATAAAGATGAAAATAGTGTTGTTTGGTATATTTATTTTTTACCAAAACATGCGAACGAATTGCTGATTACAATACAAATGATTATTCTTTTTTATATTTATTGGACTGTATTTTGGACTAGCTTCCCTGTATATGTGCATTACAGGCCCTCGAAATAAAAGTAAATGTTTTATATAAATCTGTTTACATTATATGTACAAAACAAATGAATATTGTAATGACAAAATGTATCTCATTTGATGAGAGTAGCGTTTCACAATTATCACTCATAATTAAGATAAAAAATCACAGTTTCATTCCCAAAGCTAAGTATCTTAATTGTTTGGGTGTTATTGATTTTTTCCCTTTTGTAAAGTGTGTATATGAAATATGCAAATGTAAACTTTCACAATTATTACACGTAATTAAAATACTTATCTTTTGGGTTTTTAAATAGTGTTACTTCCTATCCATATTTCATATAAATTACTTGAGTAATTTTTTAAGATCTTACCATTCACTGAGGATAATAACAGTGATTGTGATCGAAATATATAATGTTATATAGAATATAAATAGAAAAATACATGATTTAAGAAATCCAAAAACTAAGTACTTCAATTATGTGTTTATGGTTTCTACTTCCAAATACAAATGATATTGCCGCAATTCGATCTTGATTTGTAACTGATGCCTATTTATACATTCTTGTGACGATTAGGCTGCCAAAACTATTTCAACGATTAGGCCAAATTGTTTGTTGTTTACGACAATGAAGTGCGGAAATGCAATCCATATTTATTATTACATTTAAAGTTAAAGCAAATACAAATGTTACACAGGTTGAATCATTCTATTTTGAGGTTTGATTTGAAAGTGTGTAGCTGCATGTAAGATTAATAGAAGGGGATAGAGGGGTCTAAATGTGAACGGTTCAAGTGTACTATATACAGGATGGTTCTTAAGTAATGTCTACTACAATTTATTTTATGCACTCAACATATCGTTACCAGAGAAAACACGATTAGTACTTAAGCACAAAAACTAACATGTGTACTTGCAAGATGACCGGCAGAAATTGCTTGTGCACTGTTCTTTGACTACTATTTGCTCATCACTGCATCAGGTTTTATCATATGAAGAGAAACAAGACAAAAACTTATAAATAAGGAATAGCAATAGAAATGTGTTGAAAATAAAACCTCAGAAATCAATACTGCATTCGCATTTACAATGGAGATTTATGTAAAATGAACTGGAGATGGTCCATCAAAATCAGAAACACAGGGTAAAAACCGCAGATCTGGCAACCCTACTACTACCTCAAATTTAACTTAAATCACTAAAACTGTATCCTTAATAAAAAGGCATACACCCACACATATCTAGTTGCATAAGAACATGATCCAAGGTAACTTTATGTTGGTAAGCTAAGAGGTGATAATTTTGTTCCTCCCTTTCGCACATTTGACTATTTTTTTTTAAGGTAGATAGACATCCTCGGAAGAGGTAGTAGTAAAAGTTAGTAACTGTTACAAATGATTTATATGAGAATGTAAACTTTCACAATTATCACACATAATTAAAAGGATATTAAATTGTGTATTAAAAAAATACACGATTTAATACCAAAATATAAACATTTCGATCAAAAATGATCCTTGTTCAAAATTTACAGAAAATGAGTGTTATTTGAAACGAACAAAACATAGTGAATAATCCTTGTATGTGGTTTGTCTTCTTTATGATTTTTGTTAATGTTCAACTTTCGGAATCGGTGTTGTGCTTAAAAAAATTAGTGAGAAGTTCACAAGCATAATATACTAGTATAACAAAAAACAAAGTTTAAAAAATTTTCATTTTGTTATTAAATATACACTTTTAACATAAGTTATATATAAGTTTTGCATAATTACAATATGAGTAACAACTTAATACTAGAATAAAATAGTACACTAAATAATACTTTAATTTGACACATCATGTGTAGTGTCTAATCTCATTTTTATTTAATAATTGTTAATACTTCCTAAATCAAATAAAAGTTAAAGCCCCGAATAATGAGTAGTAGTACTAGGTACATTCCTCCTAGACGAATTTGTACTTCTTGTATTCTTGTCATCATTAGTTTTTATATCTCTGCAATTATAAATTAATATATATTAAGTATTAATTAAATCCTCTTACTTAAAAAAAGCTAAATGTTGCTCTAGTAAGTATCGATTGTTGCAATGAGCGAGTTCAGGCCAATGTGATAAAATTTTTCTTAAATATGCCTGAAGACGTTTTCTTCTATTTTCTACTAGTGCTGAATCCTGAAATACAAAAGTTTAATGTAAACTATTGATATTTTTTGTAACAAACCTTTCTTCCTATACTTTTTTTTGGTGGAAAATCAAAAGCTGTTACAGCGGGATCCAATTTTTTTAAATCAGAATGTAATGCATGAAATTGGGCATAACGACGGTAAATATTCCATTCATCTGAACCAGCTCTTAAAAATATTTGGTAAACATGGTGAACATCAGAACCAGTACCTAAAAAAATGATTAAAATAAAATGATTGTGGTGGTGTAAGATTTCTGTTTAAGATTAATAAATAATAAGGGGTTCTACGAACATTTCCATGAAACAATGCGACAGAAAAGGAAAAACCTCAAAATAAAATAAAAGAAAAAAGTCCCAACCCAACAATGGAATTGAACAGAAATTGTAAAATTTCAAAAAGGCTTGACAATGCCTAAACATAATAAGATCAGTTATTTCCAAACTAATAACCCAAATGATGTGTCGATTTTGATGACTATATGTCTTCTCTTTCAAATCGAACAAAATATATCAAACTGTGATGTATGTTGTAATGTAAATGATACTAATGTACCACACAGACTATATTATGACCTCCACTGTTAAAAAGATTTATAAATGATTTACCATCTGTCTTAAGAATGACACAAACCTCATTATTAATGCTCCAAACATTATGGAATGTCATGTAAAATGTGTTACAACTTTTTTCGATTTTTAAAATTCGACTGTCCAAATCAGATGCTACACATAAAAGTAGTACCGTAAAGTGGTTCTTATTTTTTGTATCTATTTGAAAGTAGGATGAACATGGCAACCAATTTAAGATTTTTCCATATAAAATGTGCCACAATCTCATTTTGATTTTTTTAATTTTCAGTTTCAAATCGGATTCTAGAAGAAAAAGTAGTAATATAAAGTGATTTTCGTTTTTGTGTATCCTCAGGAACTTTACGAAAACTGTGGCTAAAATTTGAAATTTTCCATGTAGAAAGTGTTACAACTTTTTTCATTTTTAAAATTCAAACTTGTTTTTCACATTTTATCGAAAAATAGTTACGCAAAGTGATTCTTCTTTGATGTATAAACTCGGAAAAGAGCCAAAGATTTGAAATTTAAAATGTGTGAGGTGCGTCAACTCAGCGTTTTAAACAACAAAACCGGGTTGTAGATGAAACATAAGGTGGCTCTTATTTTTTTGTATCTCCTCTAGAACAATGCCAAAATGGCAGGTAAAATTGAAAATTTTCCATGTAAGATGTGTTAGAACTTTTCCAGAACCGCATTCCAATAGGAAAAAGTAGTAAAGTATGGTGGCTCTAATTTTTTACTCCTCACGAAAAGGGCCAAAATGGCGGCCAAAGGGTAAATTTTTTTCATGCAAAATATGTCGCAACTTCATTTCAGTGTTTTAAAATTTGAGTTTAAAATCAATTTCTAGGAAAAATAGAAGAAATGTAGTGGTTTTCAACTTTTTATATTTTCAAAACTTGAACTTCAGAATCAGACTCTACATAAAAATGAGTAAGTATTCCATGCATCTCCGTTTTTTAAAGTTTTAAACTTTTGACTGCAGGATCGGATTGTAGACCAAACAGTACTGACATAAGATGGTTCTTATTTTTTGCATCACTTCAGAAATAATGCCAGAATGGCAGCCAAAGATTGAAATTGTCCATTTAAAATGTGTTAGAACTTTTCCAGAATATCATTCTATCTTTTTCAATTTTTAAAATTCTGACTGCAGAATCTCACTGAAGAAGAAACTGCAGTAACGTAAAGTGGTTTTCATTTTTATGTATTTCCTGAAAAACATTGCCAAAATTGTAATCGGCATTTGAAAGTTTTCTTGTAAAATGTGTGACTTTTTTGGGTGTTTAAAATAAGAACTTCAGAATCATGATACTTTCGGAATCCAAATGAGGAGTTTCAACTCGGTGAGTGTATTTGTAAGATCTAGTTTTAATCAAGTTATTTCCTGAAAAATCCTGCACGCAGCAGAAAAACTAATAATGACGCAACCGAAAACACAGGTTCCAACAAGTTACGAAGTAAGAAGTAACATTACGTTTTTAAAACAAACGTTGACTTTTTTATAATATTTTCAACTATATTGAATATTTTTTTACATAAATATGCCTTTGAACTGGTAACCGTGATAGCTTAATACATTGGAAAATATTAGTAAATATGCCTTAGTATGATTATCAATATAACATAATTTTATATTAAATAGACAAATGAAAGAGTAGGAAGATTTTAAACGATGGAAATATGATTTCCTGCGAATATTCAAAACAGTAGATATTATTTTTTAATTAAGCTCAAAGTATTGCAAGATTCATAATTAAGAAGTAAAGTGAATCGTTTCTAGATGAGTTCCTCAAGCAGGAGGATCTCTCAGTCCTGTTATATATCATTTATGTACAGGTTGAATCAAATATAAAAACATCACAATTCGCTGACAACATAGGTTTACACGCAACAATAACTACTCCAAAAAATAGTAAAATAGAATTAGAGCAAGTGATATTCGTATAAATTGAAGAAGCAGTGGGTAGTGGATTTGGTCGTGATCCCGGAAAAATAATATTTCTACAATTTAACAAAAAATTAAATTTTATAACGCTGCGCTTAGACAAAACCTAGAAGATAAATGAAGCACTCCAATAACTACATTACTTAAGCAAATCAAAATGTCTCACTTTAAATGATAAAGCTAGTCTTTTATTTTTGTATGTTTAGGTTTTGAAATATATGTACTACATGCACGTTATGGTTGTTTCATAGTTATTTTCAATTAGTGGCTATTCGAATTTTTCTGTAACCGGGCGTCTGTCGTCGCCCCTTAGGTTTGCCGCTCGTGTACCCTGCACACATTACACCACTTGGTCAGCACGACCCTGGGGGTATTCATGGTAATAGATAAATATGTCTGTTCATTGTGCGTTTGGGGATTTAAGAATTGATACCTTCATAGTTTAAATAGACCACACACGGTCGTCACAAAGCCTTAGTCCTCATTTTAAATGCATTTTTTCTAGTGACGAGGTACACTTTATGGAATATATATATATATATATATATATATATATATATATATATATATATATATATATATATATATATATATGTATATACATATAGGGTGTTTAAAAAAGGTGGCCCTGTTGCTAGGATAGGTAGAACATTGAAAAATAAGTTGAGTTTGCTTAGCAAAAATTCAAGATACAAGGTTTAAAAAAAAATGTGTTATATTATATTTTTTACGACTATGTCGATACTACTGGCAACATTGTAATGAAATTTTGTAAGAATATGTTTTGGAAGCTGGCACATTCCATGAGTTTGTTTGATATCTAGCTCTTATAGAGGGCGTTAGTTACCGGTTCGTAACGAGTAGTTTTAAACTTTTTGACGTTAGATTTTCTAATCAAAATTTCAAGTGAACGGTTTTTTTCGATGGATTACCTATAGTTAAGACGGTAATGTAAATAACATTTAATATTGCTGATAAATAAGTTAATTCATAATCAAAATGTATTCAGATGTTGAATACACCGACATGTTATTAACCTTAGGCGAGTGTTTAGGAACCACTAGTGCAGCAGTTATGCAGAAAAGTTTCCCAGAAGAAACCTACCAAATAAAAACACGTATAGAGCCATGAACGACGTTTTCGAGAAACTGGGAATGTGAGATCAAAAAAAATTAATGCTGGTAGGCCCAGAACAACGAGAACCATTCAGAAAGAGAATATAATTTTAGATTTAGTTGATCAAGATCCAACAATTAGCGTAAGGAATATGGTACGACGTACAAATACGTCTTCTGCAAGTACTTGGAGGATACTTAAGGAGCAGCAGCTACATCCTTATCACTACAGACAAGTCCAAGAGCTCTTGCTAGACGATATACCTGTTAGAGTTGATTTTCATGCCATGATACATCAACTTCCACCTTCTATGACATTTGCTTCAATATTGTACACTTTTTCCGCAACCATGTAAATGCAGGAGTAAATAAGGTAATTCGGTATAGCGACGGTTGTACTGCTCAAAACCGGAATGCAATACTTTCAAATGCCCTTTTAAAACTATCTCAAGAATTGCAAATCACCATTGAACAAAAATATCTGGAGAAAGGCCACACACAAATGGAATATGATTCGATGCATTCCGCAATTGAGAGGAAACTCAAGAAAGAAACTATTAACGTCCCAGTGGACTACGGTGAGCTTTGTGAGTCAGCACGTTTATCCAAGGCCATACGTAGTAGAATACCTGGAATATAATTTTTTTAAAGACTTTAAACCCTTGCAAGTCATTAAATCGATAAGGCCTGGAAGATCATCGAATGACCCAACCGTAACTGATATCAGGGGTCTTAGGTACAACACCGATGGTTCCATAATGTTCAAACTTCGTCATTCCGAGGAATGGTCGCCAGTAGCATGTCGCCTTAATAAAAAAGTTGCAATTTCATACGATGAATTGCCTCAACTTTACAAAAGTACTATACCAATCACGAAGGAGAAATATCAGCACCTGACGGATATAAAAATGTCTTTAAAAAAAAGGCTACCACGGCTTTTATGATAGCTTGGTACATTTATAGAATGGTTGTGTATCCAATTATTTTGGAAATATGTAAATTTAGTTTCTCTCATTATTGTTGTAATAAATTTTCAATCTTTAACAAAATCGTAGTTTCTATTTCTGCGTAACAGAAATTTGCCTAAGTCCAAAATTGGAACAATGAAAACGACGCAAATAACCTATATTGGTTTTTATTTAAACAAATTTTTTTTAACTAAAGCTTATGAATAACTTACAGTTTAGCGTATTTGAAACGATACATGCTATAAAAATGTATAGTTTTTAATTTGTAATTGATCAGCTACGTTTTTACCTCTCCTGTAAAATTTTCATTTTGTGAGTTAAGCCACTTGCATCTAGATCGACGATATTTCACAAAAACATTTACAACAGTGAAAGCAATTTTAACTACTGAGCACTCTTACAGTAATGAAAAATTAATAGTATTGTAAACAAAACCAATCCAATAAACAATTTTTATTTATTTAACAAGGTTAAAATCCAATAATTAGAAGAGATAATTTTTTTATTTCAACAGTAGAAAAGAAATCAGAAGTAGGGGAAAACTTTTAAGGTCAATAGTTTGATTTTGTTACATGAGCTTTATATTTTAAACAAGTAGCATCAGACAATGGTAAATGAGATTTTTGTTTGAATACAAACCAACCAGTGAGAAAAGCTGATGGAATCCAAACGCTAACATTACAATGATCGTCTTCTGATAAGATATCCATGGGGCCTCTCAATTCCTCCAATTCTTTACAAAGACGTTCTACAGCTGCATCCTTTTTATGGAGGCATTGCTGTAAATGCACATTAAAATCCATTAACTCAGCATGCATTTCTGCAACCTGTACTAACTTCTCTTCAAAAACTTTCGCTTCTGTTTTATAATCTGGTAAATGAGATCCGTCTATTTGTAAACCTTCTAATGCCTTTTGTAAATTACCATCATCACGCCTAAGCATTTGCACAGCACTAACATACTTTTTCAATTGGTCTTTTAAGTTATGATTCTCCGAATTAAGCTCAGAGAGACGATCTTTAAGCTTATTAATCTCCTCTTTATTTTTATTCTCAACAGCCATTAAAACTGCACTAATATCAGTAGGTACTTCAATTATATCGTCAGAGACATCCGGAGATTCAGAACATTCATCTTTCCCAACCGAAACAGGCGTTAATTCTCCAACACTCACCTGTTCAACAGGTGTTAAAGTACCATCAGGTTTAAATGAAAATTTGTCTTGCGATCCACTAGTTTCTAAACTTAGTTTACGTGTAGGTTTATCTTTTTTAGCTGATACATCACTGGAAATTGTGGGCAATGTATTATTGTCCTCCATGGTTTGGCTATCAACATTAGATGATTCTTTCATTGGTTCACTAGCACATGAATTATTATCCGATGTTATACTACTAGAACTTGATGGAATACTAGAAGACAGCACACTATCTTCCTCATCAAATGATATGATTTGTTTCGCCACTTTTCGTTTTTGTTTCACTTTAGAATGATCCTTGGTTAAATCTACAAATTTTAATCTGTTAATAGCGGAAATTGTTCTGAATACAAATACATTCAATGTCAAATCAATTTTTTATGAAATTGGTTTTAATGGCATGTACAGTCAAATATAAACATTTTTATACTTAATCAAATCCAAAATTTTATTTAGTAAACTGTATTGCTTAAAGTTCAATTTAACTGTTTAATAATGTGTTATAAAATTTGGAACATTTGTTAAAGAAATAATCGTAAATACACCTAAATGCAATGCAAAATTGAGTTATGTCCAACAAGTACTTAAAATATAATAAGTTAATAATATAGAAAATGTTTAAAAATTTAAAGTTCACTTTCTTTCTGAAAATCAATTTAACTACATCATTGGTGTCTCAACTGTATCAACTGGTTCCAAGACATTGCTCATAACCTGTAAAATAACATGTTATAAATGGAAACTTTTTAGTTATTACACACATTTTGTAGGATTGTTCAATTTTTAACTATTAGTGCACGGCATCAGTTTATTAATTAAAATACTTAGCTTTTTTGAGTTTTTTAATGGTGTATTTTTATATTAATATTTTACATAAATCTATGTGTTTCGATATCAATTACAGTTGTGCTCAGTAGTGGTAATTCTTTAAGGATTGTTTAAGATGTTTGTGTTTTCATATGTTTCACTACTGAGGAGTTAACTGTAATTGTTATCGAAACGTATAGATTTATGTAAAATATAAATATAAAAATACACCATTCAAAAACCCAAAAAAGCTAAGTATTTTAATTATGTGCAATAATGCTGAAAGTTTACATTTTCAGTTTGGTAATTAATTAATTGCATTTTCGTCACCATCAAGTTATAACCTTTTAAACGTTTATACATTACTAATAAAGGAAAAAAATTAACTTTAAATCGAAAGGAAGCCGCTACTTTGGCGAGCCACCACAAGTGTACAACGAGTCCTACAAATATCAATGAGGTTCTCTTTGGATCGTGCAAAATTTACTGGCATCGAACGGTTCGCGCAAGCTTGCCATCACGAACCACGAGCTATAGCAATTGGAGTGTGACGGCGCGTGATTCGAGGCTCACCAAACCTATATACGTTTCGATACCAATTACAGTTATCGTCCTTAGTAAGTGGTAACATTTGTTAGAATGGCTTGAGATGTTAGACCAAATGTATGCAATATGAAAACGATGCTATTAATATAACGGTTTGATAAACGGAGAAAGCCAACTGATATTACCACTTACTGACGACGATAACTGTAATGGTTATCGAAACATATAGATTTATATAAAATATAAATATAAAATATATCACTTAAAAACTCAAAAGCTAAATTTGTTTTCTTGTTTATTTTCGTGCGAATGGTAAATTTTCATGTGACCTAACTTATATACAATACCGCATAAGTGGACCGATGTTCATTTGATATGGTTCTTTACCTTGATTCACCTTATTTCCACTTTTATCATACAGTACAGTCCGTATAATCCATTAGAATGATGTAATATTAGCCTCCGAAAGGCCAGCCGAAATGAAATTTGTAAATCCGGAAAGTGATGCGTTTCTGCAGTAGTCCTATCTATCTATTTAGTAAAAATTGTAAAACAAAAAATTACCAATAAGGAAAATTATATGATGTTTGAGCAGGGAATAACTGAACCATCGACAGTGGGCTTCACCTGTTTGTTTAGTTCCGAAAGGCATAACACATCGTTTTTGTTATTATATCACAGTTGGTAGAATTTCTAAAATTTTGTTAATTAAGATGGTGTAATATCCAGAAAAACGATTGAGAGTATGCGCAGAATTCTGGGACTAGGAGTTAACCGATGCCCGCAACTGCGAATACTTGCAAAACGAGCGCTTCTGGACGTGTGACGCACAATATTTTTAATGCTGACATTATTAATTCATTAACAATATTTTTTTAATTTGTTTAGTGGTGTCATCATATTTAATGTATGTTGCCATCACTGAACATTAATGTGTGAAACGATTCTAATATGCATGGAAGCTGTCAGTAAATGTTCATGTTTGAAAAATCAGTCATGTCAAACTAAAAATTTGTACATCCTTATCTGTGTTCAGCCACTTGGGTGGACATGAGTCTGTGCTTTCGAGATATTTTATTGATATAAATGTGTATACATAACGTTTTGATAATTAAAATGTGCTACTTAGTAGCAGCAAATTTAAAATTAAAAAAAAAATTCCCGACTTTATGGATTTACAGGAGAACGGATTTGGAGTTTTGAAGTGTTCTAATTGGTTGAGATCATCTAAAGTTTGTTTTTGTTTTCTAAATTCCGAAATTAATCGAGAGGTTAGCACGAACACAGAGTATATGCCCCAGTTCCGCAGATATTAGCGCGTATCTTACTAAGTTCAGCAACGACCTGTAGTATTTCAAATAATTTTCAATCAAAACCTAACAAAATGTGGAAACAGTAATATTTTGAGATAATCAAAATGGACTTCAATATAAATTCAAATGTCAAAACTGTTTTTGTTAATCGTATTGGGTAACATTTACATAAAACATAAAAATGAAATTAAGCACGAATCGACAGTGATAACAAATCAATACCATACGAAAACGTATGATTATTTTAAACCCATTGATTTCTAGATCAATTCAGTCGGAAATCGAACCCAGAACCGGTAGTATCTCAATACACAATCACACCGCCGATATAGGCAAATATTTCAATTATTTTAATGTAAAGTTCATTTTATTCGAAATGTAGTTTTCTTAAAAGCAGATTCGTGGCTCAAATTTGCTTAAATCTCAATAAGAGCAAAGTATTGTTATAAATATAATACTTTACATAAATATTCTATAAAAACAATACTATTTTAAAGGTTAAAAAAACCTTTTATAAACTGCATGAAGTAAGGTCAGGTGACCTGAATCCTTGTGCCCGATTGTTTTCAGATGTTGTGTCCGCTACAAATTGATTTCACGATATATTTAATGTACCAATTTCCATATGAAAACTAACTCAAATCGAAGACTTTTCGTCACGAAAATATTTCCTATTTAGCCAGAAAACAATTGATACACGTCAGAAATTTCAATTTTATGGAAAAACATTTTATTACAGTAAATCTCATTTTTTTCATTTTAAATCTAAACCCAACTATTCCACTAAATATATATTTAAAGTATCCGTAAAATATGAATTTCACCAACGGTTTGAAAACGAATGACTTTCAATGCTTATTTAAGGCAAAACAACTAATTTTAACCATACGATCATATTTTAAATAGTCAAAATATCCAAAATATGTAGATCACGTTAAAGATAAGTGTCTGATTTCAACAATTAGGAAATAACCTGCTTTTCTCAAAGCAAAATGCCCGATCCCAAGAGACTGTAGCATCCACCGTTCTCGTGGAAATCACCTATACCCTTATCTAAGAAGAAGGAGAAATACACGAACTCCACGTTCACCCCGCCAACACAAACATACCAAACTACACAGCATTTACACCACACCTACCACCACCCCGGCCAAGCGGGGCAAACTCGGCTACCGCAACAAAATTAATAAAGGCCGCCCCAAATCGATGATGATGTAATTACAGACATCAAGATGCAAGCAATTTGGCGCATAAGCCCAAGATCTAGTTGGTCTTCATCAACGAATACACTTAAGCGTTGTTACGCACATCTATAACTTAAAAAACCTTGTAGAACAGAAGTTACTCATCAGGGCCGACGGCAAATGTACACGCAATGCATAAAACATCAACAAATTTAGATTGTTGCAACTGAGGAAATACAGGGTGGGCCGTTTAGTATCACCTATCCACGTATGAGAAAATAAAATAGGTACAAACATTTTTTTCAAATAAAAGTTGTTAATACTCATCGGAAGTTTATCTTTTTGTAAAAAAATTATATAGAGTGGGAACAAAAAGTTACATTTTGCATATTTACATAGCGCTTCAAAAGCAATTTTAAAAATATAGAGCAAGGAGGGTCTGCGATTTTTTGTTTCGAACTTATAAACGTTTATCTGTCAAAGTGTCAAAGTTCAAAGGCCTGTAAAGTAGATTTTATTGGACATAGAAAAAAATTGTAATTTAGACTTCTATTAATTGATGCTCTAAAATTTAAAAAGCTATCAGAAAAAAATCAGTGTTGCCAACATTTGAGAATTTTAGTTTTTTTTTTTAATGCAACAGCATATATATGAACACATCTTCAAATATAGCATTTCAAGAGCTTTACGATGATATAACATGTCATAGGTCTCCTTTTCATAGTTTAAGATCTCAACACAGAAAGCTCCTCTTCATCTATACATTCCGAGATCTACTTTAATGACCTGTCTCAAGATTAACAAATATAAAAGTCAGATAACTTTAAGAGAAACCAAAAAGCAAGGAAGAAGATCCGTTAAAGTTTGGTGATATATGGAGAAATTACATAGTAGGGCTTATATTTTTGAAGGCAATATAAACTCCGAGACATACATACAGTTATTACAAAATGATATAATAGAAATGAATGATAGTGCAATTCTCCTTGCCTATAGGCCAAATTTGATTTGGCAACAAGATTGTGCACCCTGAGTTAACCTCAATGGATTTCTTTTTCTGGGGTATTGTCAAAGACATGGTGTATGGGAACAAATCCACCAGTACCGAGGAACAGAGGCAAAATTAGAGAGACTATCTAATTGTTGAGGCAAACAAATTATGCCTGAAAGGCTATTGATAGCATGGAATTGCGTTATACCACCTACATCGCTCAGATCGGATGGCATATAAAGCAATTATTATAAGTTGAATAAAGTTGATCTTTCCGTTAAAAGTATGTTTTACTTTTCTAATTTATGTTCACAAAACATTTTGGAACTATAGAATTATATTTATGCAAAATCTATAATAATGGAAATATTTTTTGTTGTCATAGCAATGCTTTCTGTATAAGAATCACATTGCATTTTTTTAAACATAACTTGATATTTTTTAAATTATCTTTGAAGCGCTATTTAAATATGCAATAGTATACAAGGTGTTCCATTTAACAAAATGTACCTGTTTGTCACTACTCTATATAAATATTTTTCAGATACATTTTTTACAAAACGATAAAGTTCCGATGAATAATAACTTCTATTTGAAAAAAATGTTTGCACCTGTTTTACTTTCTCATATAATGGGATAGGTCATACCAAACGGGCCACCCCATACGCCTTCGAATATCATACATACACACTGTTTACAGAAAGCGAACGGAAGGATGCCGTAAAGCCTGCGTATCACGCCCGAATAGATACAAAAGGAGCTGGGGGCTCACGTCGATCAATTTGCAGGGCGTAGCAGCATTCTACAAACTTGAAGTTACATAAACATCAAAGCATTTAGAATAAACCCGCGTACCACAAGGGTTAGCTTGTTAAAGGTTAGGCGCTATTTGCGTTCTTAATTTTTTTTTTAATAATTGTGGACCTGAACCGGCTAAATTTGGCCTATCGTGCTAAATCACTCAGGAACACTTATGAACTGTCCAAATGCCTATGAACAGCTACCCTAAATTTTTTCATATCATAAGTGAGGGGAAAATAGGAACTAGGGAGATCATTCCAGAGCTTAGAAGCCGTGTAGAAGAATGTGGATTGCGCGATTGGAATGAGAAGTGGAGATTTGTATTACATAGTGATGATGTGAATGAGCGAACCGAGTATTCCTAGCAAAGGTAGCCCGAGATGGTACCAAAGAATGTAATTCAGCAGCGCAATAGCCATTGTAATACCGATAATACAAAGAAAGAACTGGATCGATTCTTCTATGCTCAATGTACTGTATGTCAGAAGTTAAGGACGGGTCATTTGTAAGCCTAATCGCTCTCTTTTGAATACGATCAACGCTATCGAGAGCGTATTGGGGAGCACCAACCCAGAGGTGAGAATTATATTCTAGATGAGGTCGAATTTGGGCCTTACAGCAGAAAGAGTTGTCGGAAGGTAAAGTACTGCTTAGATCTGTACAAAAAACGATTGTATTTGAAGATACAGTCATTCTCAACAGAATAATAGAGTTTGAAAACTTAAGATCTGAGCCATTCATACTTACAACAGGAAATGGTCGATATTTTTTTAATTATTATTGCTTCGATTAGATCTGAATGTCTGATTGAAGTCTTAAATCGTTGAAGAAATAAGGTCATTTATGTATAGCAGGAAAAGTGTAGGTGCTATAACTGATCCCCGTGGCACGCCTGCGTTAATGCTAACTTCTTTTGAAAAACAGCCATCAACTACGACACCTATTCGCCTTTTATCAAGAAAACTAGAAACCCAATTGATGCGCGTATCATTTAACGACCCAAACGAGGTGAATTTGGCAAGTAAACACTTATGTCAAACTTGGTCAAATGCATTTGACATATGTAAACCGACTACTACTGTTTCACCGGATTGTTCCAATGTATTATTGCGGTAATGTTCTTTTGTAATCATCTTACATCCGAGTGCGAAAATAATAAATTAAAATCGATCTGCGTTAATAGTTGCGACAATTACTATGTGTAGTACAGGAAGAAGCAAAAAAGAAACACAAGAAAATGTAGCAACAACCAGCGAAATTACCGCCATCACTCATGAAATTCGTATTGAGTTATTCCGCAGAAAATATTGGCCGACAATGATGTTCCAATCCTCGTGCTCCTATAAAATTTTAGACCATTCTAAAGACTGATTGCTAGTATATTCTCCCAATCTGCCATACCAATTTTTGAAATGCACAGAATCACATTGTCGGTTATTTGGAGATAACGACAAGTATCTCTTTATAACGGAGCGGGACATGGACGTCTTAGTAAAAGTTTACATTTTCATGTTTACTGTCGAATAGGAAATTGTCTTTTGATTTGGTATATTTTTAATGGGCCAAGTTAATGTAAACTGGCACTAGCAGTAATGATAAAACTGTTGAATAAGAGAAACGTACATCGGCCAATTTTAAGGCTAACCTTCTCCAAAACTTGATAAATAATTTTGGCTTTAACACGTTGTATATTTGAAAGAAGTAATATTCGGACCAAGCATGATGGGCTCAATCACTTTATTCTAAGGTCAGTTTAATTATATTATTTAAGAATCCCCTGTACTAACAAAACAAATACAAAAAAATGATTGCATACAATTAACAATAAGAAATGAATCATTAATTTTATTAATAAATAATATTGAAACCACATTTAAAATAAAGAGTACATTCTATCTAGTTTATTATCTAATCAAAGTATTAGAGTAAGGATAATAAACAATCTATTTACAATAACCGAATCATAGAAAAAATAACAAATTACATTAATTCCTGTCAATGCTTTTAGTGATTCATACATGATAGCCTTTGGACTATTATTTAAAATCCAAAATTCAAAAGAACGCAAAAGTAAACACAAAAAACACAAAAATTACATGCTTGTATAACGTTAATCTACTGTATGTATTGAAATTGTAAAAAGTGTACAGATTGACAAGAATAGCTACGCGGGTGAGAATTTCAACCTCCTGCACATACAAAGAAGAGAGAACGCATACGGAGGGAAAAAGACAGATACTACGCGCGCACAATTCAAGGTGCATACAGTGTTACGTAGACTTAATTCTTCTTTTACTAACTTTTAAATGTTCATTCACATTAATAATAAACTACAATAAAATTAATTTCTTCTTAATTAATTAATAAAATAAAGATATTTCCATTAAACCACTAAAATAATTTATTTACCGCAAATCAACTGTATCTTGAAAACTCAATTCTCAATATATATATATATATATATATATATATATATATATATATATATATATATATATAAACTTAACCCATTTACCTTACGGTGTAGGGTGTTTGTATAGTTACATACATTTACATATTCTTGAAATTAATTTATACATTCTAATAATTATTTACAATACTATTCCACCAATTAAATTGTCTTTGTATTACCTTTTCACTACAGTTCCTAAGCAGGGTGGCCTTATCTGTACTCGGCTTACTTCGTTTGCGAAGCACTACAATCTATTGTTTTTGTTTCTGCCACTCATAGCCGCACTGATCTATAATTCACTCACACACTTCACTTCCTTGGTTGCTCTCTTCCTCTTTATCATGTATTTGTTATGTACGCACAAATCTTGCCCATTTCTTTTCTGTTATTCTCCATTCTGACAAGTGTCCAAACCATCTCATCTGTTGACTTTCTATGTCCTTCTTTATTGGTTCCACTTTTAGCGCCGCACGTATCTCTTCGTTTCTTAGTCTAAGTCTATCCCTTTTTCATCTCGCATGCTTGTAACTTATTTTCTTGTCTTTTGTAAGTGTCCAACTCTCACATCCAAACGTCAATATTGGCTTATATATGATGTTATATACTGATAGCTTTGTCTTGTTGTTTATCTCTTTTTCCTGATTAGTGCATTATTTAAGGCATAGTATATTTTATTAGCACGTTCTATTCTATTGTTTATTTCCGTTTCGTTTTTCCCATCCTTCTGTATTGGTATTCCCAGGTACTTATAACTATCTACCTGCTCAATCTCCTTATTGTTGAGTTATATTTTTGTTTGTCTATTGTTCCTCCTAATATCATCACTTTTGTCGTATTAGTATTTATCGTTAGTTTGGGTTTTTGTAGTGCTATGTCCCACAGTTCTAAGTTTTCTTGTAGTTCTTCCTGTTTTTTGCACAGATCATCAAATCGTCTGCAAATGCACATTCTGTTATGTATACCGGTTCTAGATATCTATAGCCCACTAATAGTTTTTAACCTTCTCTTTGACTTTTTTGTTATGTCATCTAATACAATATTAAAAGTGTTAGACTTAATACTTCCCTTGCCTTACTCCTTCTTTTGTCACAATTCATCTGTCTCCATGTTATTTGTTCTGACCTTGTTTCGTGTATTTTTGTATATACTAGCTATATTGTTTCTTAGTCTTTTGCCTACTCCTCTCTTCCTAAGGCTACTACATATAATTCCTCTCGGTATACTGTCGAAGGCTTTTCTTATATCTATACATGTCACATATATTTCGCTACTGTGGAACTTCTCTATCAATTGTTTTATTGTAAATATGTGGTCCTGTATTCCTCTTCCTCTCCTAAAACCACTTTGCAATTCCTCCATTTGTTCTTCTGTTTTGGCTTACAGTTTGTCGTCTAGTATTCTCTCATATACTGTTATCCCCTGTAATTGTTACAATCTTTCTTATTTCCAGACTTGTATATTGGTACAATTATACCAATCTCCTATTCTGTCGGTATTCTATTTTCTTCTGCAATTTTATTGAACAGTGTTGTTAGTACCTCTAGTCCATTAGGTCCTAGTAGCTTTAGCATTTCTGTTGTTACGTTATCATGCCCTGATGCTTTATCTCTGTTAAGCTTCTTTATAGCTTCTCCTACTTCTTCCAGTTTAAATGATTCCCTTGATCACCGTCTTCTTCTTCTGTTTCTTCTCTATTTTCTTCATCAGTTTCACTTGCATTTGTTGTATTTGTGTTTAGCAGCCCCTCAAAGTTTTCTTTCCATCGCATCGTTTTCCATGAATATTTTCCCTCTTTCGATTTGATATGTTGGAATTTTATTTCTTCTCCTTTCCTTATTGTCTTCAGTACTTTATAAAACAGTTTCTGATTACCTACTCTGTCCTTTTCCATCTTTTCACCGAATTCTTCCCATGTAAGTGTTTTCGCTCTTTTCACCATTTCTTTAACCTTTAGTCTCTGTTCTTTATGTTTTATATAGTTTTCGTTATTTTCATTCCTTAGATATATTTTCCATGTCTTTTTCTTTACCTTTGTTTTCTCTTTTATCTCTTCACTCCACCAGCTCGATTTTTTTCTATTTTTGTTCTCATTCGTCTCTCCACAAGTTATTTTGGCTATGTTTATTACAATTTCCTTAAATTTTACCCATAGCTCTTCTATGTTATAATTTATAATGTTTTATTTTATAGTTCCCATTTCTTTTTCTGATTCTTCAGTATATTTATTTGCTATTTCTTCTTCACTTAATTTGTATGGTCTTATTTTTATCTTCTCTTGTGTATTACTTGTATTCTTTTTATGTCCCTTAGTCTTTCTTATTAATTCCATTTTCATTTCTGATACTACCAGGTAGTGGTCCGTGTACAGTTCGGCTCCTCTTTTTACCCTTGTATCTTGTATATCTCTTCTATATTTCTTATTTATTATTGCATAATCTATAATTGACCTCTCGTTTCTACTTACTATTTCTCTCGTGAACTTATGTATGTCTTTGTGTTCGAAGAATGAGTTTGTTATAATTAAGTTATTCATTATACAAAAATCTATTAATCTTTTTCCGTTATGATTTCTTGTTTCTTCTCCCCTGATTCCTCATCTTTTCCCTATTCTTCCATTTAGGCTTTCTATTGTTTCCGTTAGTTGATCCCAGAACTGTTCTCTTATATGTGCTTTGTCATTTTTCCCTGGTCCGTATGCAGTTCTCCACGTAGTTTTATCTGTGTTGCCTATTTGTATCTCTATCTTAATTATTCTTTCTGTGATTGCTACCCATTTCGTAATATATTTAGTTATTTCCTTTTTATTATAAATCATACTCCCTCTCTTGCTCTCTGATTTCGTTCGACTCCTGTATAGATTAGTAGGTTTCCACTTGGCAGAATTATCTCTCCGCTCCCTTCTTTTTGGTCTCAGTTATTCCTAAAATGTGTAGTTTTGCTTTATGAAATTCTTCATCTAGTTCTTGTTCCTTCCCTCCTATACTTCTTATATACCATGTTCCTATTTTCCATCTCTCTATCCTTTTCTTTGCCGTGTTCGTTATCCCTGGATTAGTCCTCTGTTCGTATCTTCTGCTTTTAGTTTTTCTCAAGGTTGTACGGGTTGTTTTCGTCATTTGTTCTGCAATATCTTGCCCATTTGGGGATATTTCAGTTATTGTTCTCTTGTAGTTAATATTTTGTCCCCCATGGTTCCTCCCCGATTTTCCTGATGTGTTTCCTTATGCGTAACTGTTTTGTTGTGTATTTTAATTTGTCGTAACTTAGATATGCCGTTTGTCCTTTTCTCTGGTTTCTTTCAGTAAAGCCTTCTTCTTTCTTCTTGAACCTTTTTCGCATAGTCTTCGTCTATGCAGATATCTGATCCTTTTAGGTTTTAGCTCTTCCTTCTTGATATTTGTCTTCGTTAGCTTTATTAGTATTGGTCCGGTTTTTCCGTCAGTTGGTTTTCCTAATCTTTTATCTCATCTATATCGTCTTTTCCATCTAGGGTTATTCCTATCTTACCTATTACTGCACATACTTTTCTTTAGTTATTTCTCCATCCTCATTTATTTCCTCTTTAATACCCTTCGTTACAATATTTTTCCTCATACTTCTCTTTCTAGCATTTCTATTCTGGTGTTTTGTTTTCCACTTGTTTTATTAATTTCGTGTTTCCCCTTAACTTGGTTTAATTCTTGAATTACCTTATCTAACTTTTCGTTTGTTTGGCTCGTGTTTTTGTTTATAGTGTTAAACATTTCTTCAATTCTTTCCATATCCATTTTTATTTCTACTGGTTTTAATTATTTTTGTTCTGTTCTTAAGTTTTAAATAAGAATTTTATTATTTTTATTTACAATATTATCCGTATAATTTCAATTTCAATTGTGCCCGATAAAGTTCTTAGTGATAATGTTTTCACCGTACAAATTTTTATATTCAGTTTATCTGTCCGGGTCGATCCCGTATCGACCGATAGTGTGTATGCACGAGTTTTACACTTAGGATCTGTATTGTTTATTCACTAATATCTATTCTGCACACTTTTAGTTATTTGTAAACTTTATATACCAATTTTTATCTACTTTCACCGTGTTAAACAGTAAGAATTTGTACAACGTTACCCGTCGCCCGTTAAACTCTCGAATTATTAAAAAATGCTAAACAACGATATACAAACTTAATTAAAAAAGTCAAACTTATTGTGGAATATCAATTATAGAAGACGTGAGATGATACTAAATTATTTAACATTTGTTTATAATTGTATAATATACTTTACAAGGATCAACATATGTATTTTTATTCGTTTCAAGTCCAAAGTTAAATGTGAAAATATTAAAATGAAAGATAAGAATGTATTGAATCATTTACAGATCTGGAATTATGGATAATTTAGTTGCCAAAATTTACATTGCAAATTAGCCATGATTTAAGATAACCAGGTACAAATTAATCAGTGTTCCCACAGCTTAAATTACATAAATAGATATGTATTATGTAAATGTTTAAATACTTTTCTTCAGTGTTGAAGTTGAGCACTGAACGTCTCTTATTCAAGTGACTACTCTCCTTACAATCTCTCTGTCGACCACCGCGCAACAATAGGCGGGGTTTATTTTTATACTCCACCCGCAGAACTATTCTTGTCAAGCAGCAACTAACTCTTCAAAAAATGAGCCAACTGCAAGTAGCTCACAAAGAATAATTTAGATGCTCATCTTTTGGGTATGAAAACGAGAATTTTGTTTAATCATTTTTTACAAATTACGTTTCGATAACAATGACAATTATCTTCTTCTATAATTGTTATCGAAACGTTTCAATTTTTAAAATTTAATAAAAATACAATGTCATACCCAAAAGATAAGAATGTTAATTATGAGTGATAATCGTGAAAGTTTGCTTTTCATAACTCACCAGGAACCATTATGAATGATATACAGGGTGTCTCTAAATTGTAGCCAAAAGGATAATGAAGATTACTTACATGGAAATAAGCCGATTTAACTAAACTTGGCTTAGTCCCAAAAGTTGATAATAACGAATCTACAGGGTGTCAAAGTTGAAAAAATAAATCACATTTTCTTTCATATCTTTTGACTGCTTGAGCTGATTTTATAAAATTTCGTATATGGGGTTTCTTGGGATGAGAAATTCAAATTTATCATTGATTTCGGTGTATATCCTAGAGGGTGCTACAAGCGACCATTAGGACGTGTTGAAACCGCTACAACTTTTTTGTGCTACACTGTAGGCCCTTTTAGTATGGAATAATAGTTTTACCTACCTTTTCTGGTTAAAAAGGTGTACCCTCTTGATATCGCTAAGCGCAACGGTTTCCGAGAAAAACGCATCTAAAGCTCTTGATGCATGCAAATTATCCAAAAGTATAATAATAAAAAGAATAATTCATGAAGCCGATTTATTGAAAAAAAAAGAAGAATGAGGTTTTTCAAGAACAATACTTATTGAAGAAAAAACAAGAACAATAATTAACAATATGAAGAACAAAGTTAAACAATTAAATTGCATTATCCACCAGAAGCTAAATAAAAATTAAAAAATAAAATTATATTATGTAAATTTTGGCAACAATTCTTCTTGCGTATTAACTGGGGATGGATACACTTTTTATTTCAAGGCACCCCACAAAAAAAATCACAGGGTGTCAAGTCTGGTGATCGAGCCGGCCAGTTCACAGGTGCGTCGCCTCCTCTTCCAATTCAGCGCTGTTGATATACTTCATTTAAACGTTATTTTACATTCACAGTAAAATGAGGAGGTGCGCCATTATGCATAAACCAAAGGTCACGACGAAAGAGTAAGGGCAAATCTTGAAATAAAATAGGTAAATTTTGTATTAAAAGTTCAAGTACCTATCTCCATTCAGCCGATTGGCAGTACAAAGAGACCAATAATAAAAGTGTCTGCAATTCCAGCCCAGATATTTACTTGAAATTGATGCTGATAATGAGATACATGAGGGTTTTCAACAGCATAAACATATTCATTATGAAAATTGAAAATACCGCATCTAGTAAAAGTAGCTTCGTCCGTGAACAAAAAGAGATATTGGGGTTACGCTTGTTACCGTTACTTAGCCAAATCAGAGGATATAAATCATCTCAAATTTAAAGGTTGGCATTTATTGATTGGAAACATTAGACCGTGATTAATTCAGCGACTGTTGAAAGGGTTTTTCAAATCAAATTCTAATTTTATCTCGATTTAACTAGTACGGGGTGGTGTTGACCAATATTCGATCAAAGTAGTTGATTCATCTGCAATTAAAATGATAGATAGAAAATTAATTTAATTAATTTAAGTTTAATGATAATTAGTACATTAAATTAAATATTTACAGTGAATGGAATTAAGACATTACAATTACAAAATAAAGTTTAAATGGCTCAATATCAGTTACTCTAGTATAAGGTAACAATAAAATGAAATATTTAGGAGACAGTCGTGAAAGGATTGTCGCGCTATCATTAAGTATGAATTACAGAGGAAGCAAAACAGTTGTTCTGCACATTATATGCAATGACATGAACAGATGCGAGTGCAATGTCTACGACTGAATGAACTGTGTTTGAAGAATTGCAAGTGACCTCGCTCTCTTATGTATTCACGCCAGAACTGTAGAGTATTGAGAAGACATAGAGTGTGTAGAGTGAAAGTGACGCAAGTGACATTTACAATATATGGAATTATTTGGAGGTGTAACCTTTAAAACAAATGAATACAGATTTGGGTTAATATAACACAAGGTTAATTTTACAAATCCAATCGCATTTATTGAGAAACCATTGTTATTTAACTATATTTACACTTATTTGTGTTTAATTCTTAAGATAGTTTTAATTAGCTCAGGTGAAGTACGATCTTAGAATAAGGATAGTGTGTCAATAGACGTATAAAATTTAATAATGTTTCCTTTTAATACCAATGCTCTCATATATTATCCTTTTAAGAAATAGATTTGTCAAAACTAACTGTTTTGAGATGAGTTTATTTATGTGTAGTATATTTACAAAATTAATGTTGAAATTGATGTTAAGAAATATACAGGGTGATGCCAATATTACACAGCTATTTTGCATATTGGGAGTGGTGCGAAAATCAATATTTGGATGAACTCATTACCAATTTATATTAATATGAATTAATTACCGTTACACTAATTATGTGTAATTGTTTGATTTAGCAGCACATCTTGGATAATTAATTAATCTCTGTAGTACAATTATTTTGGAGTATGAGCAAATACAACAATTTATAATTCAGATTAAGAAATAACTTCCAGTTGCGCTTAGATTTCTGTGACACCTTGTGTCGGAGACTGACAAACAATAAAAATAAACTCATAACGATTTCTAAGCAGCTGCTGAAAACCGGATACATACATACATGGTTCAACGTGTTCTACGTCTAATTATATTTGTGTTATTCTTCCAAAGATAAATTTACAATAAACAACATTTTTAGTGCAATTAAAATGAATCGAAAATATAAACGCACACATACGGTCTACCCTTCGCGATTCAATACGTATCATACAATTAAACAAGACAAAAGAGATACCACTAAACGGTCATAATTGATGAGATTTACAATATTGACGTTAAAGTCATAATTACACTTTTTAAGACGAAGTACCTGAGGGCACCACATGCAGTATACATCATGTGTTCAAAGGACCTGAACATGTTTTGCACTAATGGTAAACAAAACGTGTAATGGGACAAACTCTAATTACAATTCTAACTAAAAATGGGGATCAGCAAAGAGGCTGAATTAACACTTTAAAAATTGATATTAACCAGTGGCGTAATGGAATATCTTTTTCCAATAAATAAGTTTATGAAATTTAGACCTGGATTTAAGAAATCAACAAGAAAATTATTTGAAGCAATTAAATTAAAGCATAAGGAATACGAATGAAAACGAAAATATTATTTTTAACCAGAAAGTCAGTTCTAGTACCAAAATGGACACATCAATGTTAGGATATCTGTAATAACTTTAGAAAAAATAGAAGAAAGTAAAAAAGCAAATAAATCAAGAAGGAAATTAAAGCTGGATGAAAAGAATTAAAATCTGCATTTAAGCAAGAATTTATAGATCAAGTGGAAAGAATCGAATAAAATTTAACAAGAAGTCAAGATGAAGCTATTACAAAATGTAATGAAGAATTAAGAAAACTAAAGGAAGATACTGATCTGCACATTCAAGTACAAAATGTCAAAATAAAACGAATTGAAGAAAACAATGAATATTTTAAACAAGTGGGTAACGCAACCGATGATTTTAAAGGAAAATTAACACAAACTGAAGTAAAAGTATCATTACATGAACGAAAATTTCCAGAAGTGAGGAAGCCATTATTAATTTGTAGGAAAAATACAAGTCAAACCAAAACCATGGGAATGACAGAGAGCCGTGACAGTGCCATAACTGTCATAAATATGGCCTTGGTGCAAGCCCAGAATGAAAGCTGAAAACGTACACGAAAACAAGTCAGGCGGCCCGCCTGCTAGAAATGAGACCAGGACAGAGCCCCAGATGGTGAACCCTAACGGAGCCTTCAGAGACTTGTTGACTATTTTTTTTGTTTGGACTCGATTGATTATTTATAAGTTGTATAGCGTTTCTACTAATATATCTTTTATTAATGAAATCAAACTTTTGATTCGCCCAATGTTACCCTTATTCATTCATAATACCGCAAGATGGCCTTGCAAACGATATCATAATTTGTAATAATACCACAGGCTGGTGCTGTAAACTGTATCTTAATTACTAATTATAAGACAAGTAGGCTCCAAAAGTCGTATGCTAATTTTTAATTATACGGCCCTTTCTGCTGGAACCTTGTTAGAAATGGGGCTTTTAGAGCCGTTACCGCCGTAAAATGGGACCCAGGTCAATCCTAAACTGTTAAAAATGGTAATGTAGTGCTGGAAATCGAACTCCGGATCCTGTGTTGTTTCAATTTTAACTTCTAATTATATACCACAATACTACATGTTAGAACTAAACAGGGATCTTATTTCATAACAAGACGGCATATACAGCAAAATGATCTTACATACACATAAGAGGTATAAACCCAAGCAATCTTAACAGGTAAATATAATGCCCTGTAGCTAAATGCAGCAATTTTCTCTTGTTTATAAACATTCATTACTCTCAAATCACATTGGTCTTTTATCTATTTCCAATCCAAATTGTATTTTTGGTTACGATTAACTCACATTTATCATTTCTAAAAAGACCTTAGATGTAGAAGCAGGATGCATTTCACTTTCAATTCCAATTTTGGTATTATACTTTATTTTTATTTTAACTAATATCAAGTCATCGAATACATTATTAATACATACAAATGCATAAACAGATTTTAATTACTTTCCAATTATTAAAGAGTTAAGTAATATTAAAACTAAACATAAAATGTTAATTTGAAACCAGTTTATATTACAACATCATATATCAATACAGAAAGGTTACTCCAGTGAATATTTGGTTCAATTTTTTTTGTGCATGCCGGGGTCCGCCACGTTGCTAATGATATTCTTGTCACAATAAAGAATAAGCTCTGACGGCAATAATTTTGATGCGTGCGTTTTCTAATTTTTCTGCTTATTATTAGTGAATTAAATAAATAAATGGTGTTTACATACAGAGGATAACATTAAATAGTTTTAAGCAATAGATTAAAATCTCTAACTTTTGTATTTAATCAGTTATAACATGTCTCAACGAAATATTCAAAACTAAAATAATATACCTAATAGTGATTTGCTAAGGAAGTCAATTTTCATGTGAATCTTTAATCACCATTAATGCTCCACATACAATTTGTTTTTAAAATCACGCCTATTCCCCAACAACATTTTCTACAGATCATCTAGTAAATAATAAGAAGAATACTAAAGAAATAATATATTTTGTGACCCTATTATCACATTAAACTGATGTTAATGATGTCTATAAGTTTTTTTATTTAATTAAAAGGAATAAAAACACCTAAAATATTTACCTAAAAATTTAGACACCTGTGTAAAAGCTACGATAATGATTACTAAACTAGTTTTCTTGTGATATGAAAATGATTTGGGTAATATTATTTACTATTTTATTTCAAAGAATAGAATAAACAAATAACTAAATACAAGCCCTTTGGTTTTGTGTAACAGGCAGCTTCATCAAAGTATTCAATAAAAGTAACGCTGCCGGAAAAATGTAGATAAATATTAATAAGAAAAACACCCGTGAAGGCAGACATCTTTATTTACAGGCATGCGTTTCTTTCTTAGTAATTATGAAACTGCAACCCTCAAGTGCCAATTTAGACATCTAGTATGGCTTTTGAAAATCAGGTTACAGTATAAAATTTGTATTAAATTGTAACCCATTTTAACACATTAAGCACAAGAGAAATATCATTTGTGGGATGGAATATGTTTATGTGCATGTTTACTACTAATTACTACGCTGTATTTTATAGGAATAAATTTAGAGTTTGTTAAAATTTTTTTGTGCATTACTCAACTCAAAAATTCACTACTCATTGAGATAAAATGGGTCCATCAACGACTAAATAGTAAACTATACAGGTTAGATGGATAAGTGGCATTTAAAGAAACTACTTTAATTATTGGAGAAATACAGAGTGTATATGTCCCATCATCCACTTAGGTAATAAAATCATCTGGTATTAAGGTATTGCGGTGCTTAACATGTTAAAGTTTAATTTATTACCTTTCAAATTAAAGTGATCTAATGATTTTTAAAAACGGTAACATTTAGTATAATCGCACTTCTTCCATTGGTATTTTTAAATGAATGGTAAAAAAATTAGTTTATATTTGACCAACAAAAAAAGGAGATGGTTCAACTGCAAATGCCATAACAACAAATTTCACTAAAATTTGATGCATTTTGACTATGCTGTCTTGGCATACCTCTAATAGGTGCTTCTATAATCGGTTCCGGTTGTGTACGTAATCGTTCCGATTTTTGAAATGTAGTTTGGCTATTTAATTCAGGTTTATCAATACTGATTGCAAACAGAATTGAACCTAAACCTGCAGCCATATTTGGCAGCATACTATTTTTTTCATCATCACATAAAAGTGCCCAGTCTTCATAATAAATACGAAGAAGTTCACTATTACTTAAAACCGTATGCAAATTTCTAAAACAGCTTCATGTAAACATCTTAAACCTAAACACTAATTTACCTTTCTAACGAACGTTCATTTAATGATGACCGTATCCAAGCTCTCCCACGGCCTACATCAGTCCAAATATGTTTTAAAAGTTGATATCTCTCTTGTTCATGTTTAGTTAAATGCTTAATTATAAAAGGCCAGAATGCTGAAACGAGCTGTATAACGATAATATGTTAAGGAAATTCCATTACTCACAATTATTATCACTGTTAATACTTAGACTGCTAGTAACAATGTCGGAAACTTGTTTAAATGCACTTGTCTGCTGCGAATCTTGTGGTTTAACTCGTATGCCGTGTAAAAACACAGATTCTAAACTTAAACACAATGCAGCAACACAATTATCAAATTCGGTAGCTAATTCTGTTTTACCACCGAAACGTTTTTGGCAAGTTTTTACACACTCGTGTAATTGATTTAAAACCTTAGATGCGTCATCTGTTTTTGATACTGTTGAAGAAATGGGTATTATTGTAGACATAAGCTTTAACGACTGAAAAATTAAATCTAAAATGATAAAGTTTAATTAATATTTAAGTGCTTTACCATAATGGTTAATGTTTCATATTGTAGGTGTTTGAAGGTTTCATGTTTTATTAGTGTAATTTAGTATCAACATGACCAGTTTATTTTAGTAATAGTTTCTTTGTGTTGTAGTAAAAAAGTATCACAAAAGTTGCTATCACGTTACATCACACCCCCCTCGTCTTTTTGTATTACAATCGTGATGATACATATTGTGATTGATTTGGAAATTGGTAGATGGCAGCACTGTTGTTTGGTTTTTTCATCCACATCGTAGTCAAAATGGCTGATCGATCGTTATAGAAAACGTCAGTCCTAGAAGAAATTGCAACGTTTTTATACAAATGCTTTAATTTTTAAGTTTTAATTAGTTAAATATTTATTTGTTATAATTTTTTGTGTGATTAAAGTGCATAAATATGACGGAGGAACGTGAAATACCAGCAGAAGACAGTATTAAAGTCGTATGTAGGTTTCGGCCTTTGAATGATTCAGAAGAAAAGGCTGGTTCTAAATTTATAGTTAAATTTCCATCGGGACCTGAAGAAAATTGTATATCAATTGCTGTAAGTTTGCTTATTTATTAGTTTTTACGTGAAAAATTTAGGGGGTGATGTTTATTTTAGCCTATGGTATTGCGCATACGTCATTCCGTGAAATTATTTTTAATTTTTGTGAAAATTCTGTATGTACTGATTAATTGTTGAAGCTAATTTAACTTCTGAATGATTTTGTGAAAGTATGAGCGCTGTTTGTGTGGTGTTGAATCTGTTTTTGTAATCATATGTTTTGCTGACATTAATCATTGTAATTAAAAATTCTAGATCAGATTTATTTGCGTGTTGTAAAATTAAAATAATTGCTTTATGTGACTAGAAGCGTAAACGAATTTTTTATTGTTTTTTGTTTTTTTTTGTACTGAAAAAGAAATTGCAATGGGGTTACGCATTTCTATAATTAAAAGTCTTTTTTAAGCTTTCTTAATTACGGACATGGATTCATTCGTGCATTTTATGTTATCTGTGAGTAATGTTAATTTTTAAGCTCATGACATAATTAAGGTAAAATTGGGCGAATTACTCACATTATGAACCTCGAAATAATTACGAAAAATCTCTGTAAGTAAAAACAAAGAAAGGGGTAGTTTTTTTTCACATCGTTTTTGTGAATGCGCCATTTCTATATTGAATCAATACTAAAATGCCCTTGACACTGCGTTCTTTTTGGGATTGTTTCGGCGTAAGATTATTTTTAGAAAATTCTATGCTTATTGTGTATTATTTCGAAATTCGCCATATTTCAATTAGGTCATAGCAGGTAGGTAACAATGATCATCGAGTGGAACGGAAATCACTGGGTACTTCCTGAATTAAATAAGAAGTTAATAAGCAAGCAACAAAAAACCGTTTTTGTGCACTATGATAGCTTTTTGTTAGATATTTAATCACCATTAGTCGCATACGAGGAATGTTCATCTAATATGGACATTCTTCCTAATTACTTTTTGCAATATTCCGTATTTGATGTGTTACGAAATTTAATTATGAGAACGCGCCAACACGGAAATTTCAATTAATATTATTAGTATTTCCTAATTCAATTCTCTCTGAAAGTGTGTCACTTAATGCGTGAAGTATAAGTAAAAGCTTTTGTGTGCAATGATGAGAAATCAATATTCTAAAAATGGCTTTTGTCTTGAATTATTAATGGGTTCAAAATCTTATTCTGATTTAATATTAAATTTTGACAATTTCCCAATTACGCACTCTTCCACTACTCATTATTGTATACAGGGTGGTTGACACAATGGCAGTTAATTGCTATGTACATATTTGCGTTAAATGTTACAAAGGGTGCTTGAATGTGCATAGAATAAAAATAAGCGATAATTGTAGACATTCTTCGTAATTTGATGATATTAACATTTGTGTGAGAATATGATAATTTATATATGTTCGTTATGTCTATTCTATAATTTAGTCTTTCACACATAAGCTTTATGTATGTGCATATTTATTTTGGGTGGATAACTGAACTGGTATATTTTAAATACCTAAAAATAAAATTAAACGAGCTCATCAAATTTAACGACATTGCAGAATAAGATGTAGAACGGTAAGTAAAGTTTAAGATTTTATTCTCATTCATATCTACAGTGTGTCCATTCAGTTTAAAATGAAATACATGCGATAAGAGTAGAAATAGGACAGGATTGCCGTGTCATCTACAATTATTTTACAGTATTTCCTTCACTTTTACATGTTTTCTAAGCCCCACCCTGATTTACAACGCAGTAGCGAAAATAAAAGCTTTCAAGATTAATATTAATAATGAAAGTACTAAGTTTTGAATGGGAAAGTTGTCTAATAATACAAATATTTGCAAATATTCAGGGTGTTGCTAAACATGTGCAAAACATTTCTGGTTATGATTGTTGTATGTATTTATTTATTTTTTACTATGAATCAAAGTAAAAAGTTTTGTCACCCTCACCTGACTTTAAAGGTTTATATTTCGAAAACTATTAGGATACCTATGTGAAGTTAGCCATAAATTTCATCCATAAATTTTTTTTTCGTTTTTCCGAAAAATTTCGTTAAAAACCTATAAAAAATTAATAATCCAAAACATATTAAGAGGAATATTGATATAAATCACACATTTTCCACTTATTTAAAATTAAAAACTTATCGCGATCTCCTCGGTCAAGCGCATGAACAAATTCTTTATGGATGATATGTGGACCACTTTTTAAATTTTTTGTCAAATCCTTGAAGAGTACATAATATTACATAACATATCCAAAAATTGGGATGTAATTATCTTTTATAAGATTAGAAAAAGACTTTGAATTTGGATGTATTTCGGGATCAAAATTTAGTCAACGCGTATGATCAAATTGTTTATGGATGACATGTGAGACAACTTTTTTTTAAAATTTTTTGTGAAATCCCCGAAGAGTACATAATAATACATAACGTATCCAAAAATTAGGATGTAATCATTTTGTATAAGTCCAGAAAATGGCTTTGAATTTGGTGTATTTCGAGATCAAAATTCAGTATACGCGCATAAACAAATTGTTTATGGATGACATGTGGGACAACTTTTTTTTTTTTAATTTTTTTGTCAAATCCCCGAAGAGTACATAATAATACATAACATATTCAAAAATTAGGATGTAATTATTTTTTATAAGTCCAGAAAAGTGGCTTTGAATTTGGTGTTTTCGGAATCAAATTTAGTAAACACGTATAACAAATTGTTTATGGATATGTGGGACAACTTTTTAAATTTTTTTGTCACGTCCTCGAAGAGTACATAATAATACATTATATATCCAAAAATTAGGATGTAATTATTTTTATAAGATCAAAATTACTTTGAATTTGGATGTATTTCGGGATCAATATTAGTAAACGCGCATAAACAAATTGTTTATGGATGATATGGGACAACTTTTTAATTTTTTGTCAAATCCTCGAAGAGTACATAATAATCCATAACATATGCAAAAATTAGGATGTAATTATTTTTTTAAGTCCAGGAAGTGACTTTGAATTTGGTATTTTTCGGAACCGAAATTTAGTAAACACGTATGAACAAATCGTTTATGGATGACATGTGGGACAACTTTTTTTTAATTTTTTTCGTCACGTCCTCGCAGAGTACATAATAATCATAACATATGCAAAAATTAGGATGTAATTATTTTTATAAGTCCAGAAGTGACTTTGAATTTGGTTTTTCGGAATTGAAATTTAGTAAACACGCATGAACAAATTGTTTATGGATGATATGTGGGACAACTTTTTTTTAATTTTTTTCGTCACGTCCTCGCAGAGTACATAATAATACATTATATATCCAAAAAATAGGATGTAATTATTTTTTATAAGATCAGAAAATGACTTTGAATTTGGATGTATTTCGGGATCAATATTCAGTAAACGCGCATAAACAAATTGTTTATGGATGATATGTAGGACAACTTTGGTCACAAAAAATTAAAACCAAAGACCGACTTTGGCCACAAAAAAAATTTTAAAACCAAAAACCGTCTTTGGTCACAAAAAAAATACAAAAAACAAAAACTGCCTTTGGTCACAACAAAATTACAAAAACCAAAAACCGGATTTAGCCACAAAAAATAATAAAAAAAAACAATTCCGAAAAACACCAAATTCAAAGCCACTTTCTGGACTTATAAAAAATAATTACATCCTAATTTTTGGACATCTTATGTATTATTATGTACTCTTCGAGGACTTGACAAAAAAATTTAAAAAAAAGTTGTCCCACATATCATCCATAAACAATTTGTTCATACGTGTTTACTAAATTTCAATTCCGAAAAACACCAAATTCAAAGCACTTTCTGGACTTAAAAAAATAATTACATCCTAATTTTTGGATGTGTTATGTATTATTATGTACTCTTCGAGGATGTGACAAAAAAAAATTAAAAAAAAGTTGTCCCACATATCATCCATAAACAATTTCTTTATGCGCGTTTACTGAATATTGATCCCGAAATACATCCAAATTCAAAGTCATTTTCTGATCTTATAAAAAATAATTACATCCTAATTTTTGGATATGTTATGTATTATTATGTACTCTTCCAGAACTTGACAAAAAAATTAAAAAAGTTGTTCCACATATCATCCATAAACAATTTGTTTATGTGCGTTTACTGAATTTTGATCCCGAAATACACCAAATTCAAAGCCATTTTCTGGACTTATAAAAAATAATTACATCCTAATTTTTGGATTTGTTATGTATTATTATGTACTCTTCGGGGATTTGACAAAAAAATTAAAAAAAAAGTTGTCCCACATGTCATCCATAAACAATTTGAGCATACGCGTTGACTAAATTTTGATCCCGAAATACATCCAAATTCAAAGTCATTTTCTAACCTTATAAAAGATAATTACATCCCAATTTTTGGATGTTATGTAATATTATGTACTCTTCAAGGATTTGACAAAAAAATTAAAAAAAAAGTGGTCCCACATATCATCCATAAAAAATTTGTTCATGCGTTTGACCGAGGAGATCGCGATAAGTTTTTAATTTTAAATAAGTGGAAATGTGTGATTTATATCAATATTCCTCTTAATATGTTTTGGATTATTAATTTTTTATAGGTTTTTATCGAAATTTTTCCGAAAAACGAAAAAAATTTATGGATGAAATTTATGGCTAACTTCACATAGGTATTAGGATTTTAATCAAACAACTTGCATCATAATCGATATTTATTTCTGTGTATGTGATATTTTTTGTTACACTTAGCTAAGTAATAGAGAAAACACCAGTTTTCACCACTCTTCGCGCAAGACCAATCTTTATGAATTAATAATTAAAACACTAATTAATGGATTACCTTCATTTTTAGGTATATGCCAAAGTACACCTTTGCCTGGAGGTTGATGCTGATTTCATCACTTTCTAATATTTAAAAACGCGTAATAAAGGGAAAATGCCACGATTGTTAACTTCCTTATTCTAAGCGTTATACGCAATATTTTTACAGGATGGTGTACGGGGTGTCCGATTATATTTCGCACCCTATCTACAGCCTAAACCGTAAGAGATAGAAAAAAACTTTAAATTCAAAAATTGTACGGTTTTCCCTCTTATTTTGTTGTTTATAGAAATGCAAAACAATCTTTCTATACCTGACAAAATGACATGACTTAATTTTTTTAAATAGAACACCCTGTATATTAGATTACTAGATGGAAAGACATTTTCTTCTGATTACAAAAATGTGTGGTTTGTCTATATTATTTTTGAAAATTTTGAAAATCGTCACATCCTTGAAACACACATCGGTGTTCAGTGATCATCAGTTGGGGTAACAATGAAAATCTAGGTTGCCATGAACTGCCTGGAATGCTTCTTTTGTTACTTAAGGGCTGCTGTCAAAATAAAAACGGTATATTTAGATGAAGAAAAGGCCAACATAATTAGACTTTATTATACCAATATAATAATATTTAAATAAGGTATTTTTTATTATTATTTTTTTTTACATTTGTTGCTCAAGGTGCTATTAATATTGACACTTGACAGAAGCCAACAAAAGAAACATTCCAAGCAGTTAATGTCAACCTAGATTCTTATTGTTACCCGAACTGATGATCAATGAACACCGTTGTAAATTTCAAGGCTGTGCTGATTTTCAAAATTTTTAATTAAATTGTTTAAAATTTCAAACTTTGGACGTGAATTAGAGAATAACTACTAAAGATAATATAGGCAAACCATATATTTTTGTAATCAGGAGAAAAAAGTCTTTTCATCTAGATAATAATATACAGGGCGTTCCATTTAAAAATCAACGTTGTGTCAATTTGACAGATTTAGAAAAACATTTATTTATTTTTATAAAAAGAAAAACGTAATAGAGGTTAAACGATAAACACTTTGTATTAAAAGTTTTTTTCTATCTCTTATGGGTAAAGCTGTAGGTAGGGTGCAAAATATAATCGGACACCCTATACATTAAAACCAATAAATACGGAAAGATCGACTTTTAACGTCTAACTGCACGTAGTGGTAACAGGGAAAGAGAATTCAACGCGAACCGTGTGTCGCCTCTACTGACAAATCGCAATTTATACATGGTGGGTGTCTACTGCGTGGACGGAGGATTTCTCCGTAACTATTAGAGATATCAAAACCAATTTTGGTGTGGTAGTACACGATCATTGGACCTACATTCTAAAAATATTTAGGTATATACAGGGTGATTGACAAAAATATGCCAACCCAAACCTGTGTTTTTTTTTAATGGAACACCCTGTATATTTTTGCATTTTTTGATTCACTTAGATTTAGAATAAAAGTATAGAAATTTGTATCTATCACTAACCATTCTGCAGATACCTTCACTTTAGTACCAAAATTGAGTTAATTTGGAACCACGATGCGAGCGTTGTCACCAAGATTTTGTAAATCTGTTTATACCACCGACTATTAATAATAGTCTACTAACAAACAAACTGGGAAATTGTTCGAAAACATGTAAAACTATACGGAATGATTAACTACGCGAAATGTGATTTTTCTCAATTTTTTCAAATGTAGCACCCTGTATATTTCTTCACATTCCGATTCCTCGTAAAAACTAGATACTAATTGATAATAGGTTTCATAGCCATAAGATGGGCCCTTCTTGAGATAATTATGCTCTATTTGAAAATATTGACATACAGAAGAACAAATAAAACAAAATCCAGAGCAAATAAGAAAATACGAATGGCAAATAGATTCTTTATCTGATAGGAAAACTTAATTAATAACGAAACATTAAAATAATTCTCTACACCTAAAAATAAGTTGAACAAATAAACATAAACGAATAAAACCATAAATTTAAATTAAATGTTCAAAATGCTGACCACGCCTAGCTAAACACTTTGCAATTCGCTCGGTAAACGAAGGATTCACTCGCAACAACATTAGAAGCGAAATGGCAATGAAACGCAGCTCTAATTCTATTTTTCATATCTTCGCATGTGGTGGGAGGATGTTGGTAAATTTTTTCTTTAACGTAGCCCCAAAGGAAGAAATCAAGGGGCGTAAGATCCGGTGATCTGGATGGCCAGTTTTGCACACCACTTCGTCATATCCACCTCTTCGGATAATTTCTATCGAAATATTGCTTAATGTTGATTGCATAGTGTGGAGGGGCGCCATCCAGTTGAAACCACATCGTACGAATATTACCTACCTCGATATTTTCCAAAATCTCGGGTAAATCATTTTTCAAAAACTGCCAATATCTTTCTCCAGTAAAACTCCCATCAAAGAAAAAAAGGACCAACCACATTAAAATTGATTATACCACCCCACACATTAACTGACCATCTGTGGATTAGTATCTGAATAGTGATGATATGTGTATTAATATTGCCATTATTATGAAAAGTTACTCATCCTTAAATAGAATGTTATTAACAAAATAGGGTTTTTCATTTACTTTAGTAGTTACCCATTGGTAAAAAGATTGACGATTTTTAAAACCTATCTCACTTAAAGCTTGATGTTGCTCGATATAATAAGGATGCAATTTGTTTTTGTTTTTTTTTTTTTTAATAAAGCTGCGAACTGTATTTCTATTTAGGTCTCGGTATGTACTTAGGTCTCTGGTACTAATTTGCGGATATACCACTACATGAAACTCACACAGAATATAAATCTCTCATCTACATTCATAAACGATTCTTTCCGTGGCTGTCCTCTCTCTGGGTATCGTTCACAGTACAGACGGATAGCCAGCAAAGCATCTCTTTGAGCATCGCCGTAAATAAAGGTCATATCGACCATTTCTTCTTTGGAAAAACTGATTTTATACAAAAATGGACAAAACGACAATCCAAAAACACTCAAACTAATGGAACAATATTTTAATGATTATGCAAACGTCAAAACAATAGATGCAATTGTACCTCTTTATTACGAGCGGTTAGCCTACCTGATTTATTTTATTTAATTCTATTTATATTTTAGAATATTTTTACGTAAAAGCGTCAATATGGCTATGCAACCTATTATCAATTAGTATCTACTTTTCACGGGGAATCGAAATGTGAAAACATATACAGGGTGTTGCATTTGAAAAAAATCACATTTCGCGCAAGTTAATCATTCTGTATAGGTTTACATGTTTTCGAAAAATTTCCCAGTTTGGTTGTTAGTAGACTATTATTAATAGTCGGTGGTTCAAACAGATTTACAAAATAGTGGTGACAACGCTCGCATCGTGGTTCCAAAGTTAACTCTATTTTGGTACTAAAGTGACGATATCTGCAGAACGGTTAGTGGTACAGATACTAATTTCTATACTTTTACTTTAAATGTAACAGTAAATTTCAAAATGCAAAAATATACAGGATGTTCCATTGAAAAAACAGGATTAGGTTGGCATATTTTTGTCAATCACCCTGTATGTACCTAAATATTTTTAGAATGTAGGTCCAATGATCGTGTATTACCACACCAAAATTGGTTTTGATATCTCTAATAGTTGAGGAGCAATTCTCCGTCCACGCAGTGGACACCCACCCTGTATAGTGCGGCAAAATGGTTTCATATATTAATATGCTTGTATTTTTAAGGGGGAACATAATATTAAAATTGCAATAAAAGTGAAATTTCTATATCTTGAGAACTATTTTTTTTTCAAATTACATGATAAATAAATTTATATACAATCATCATTATCTTTGCCATCCTCCTCAATGTCCTGTAAATCATCATTGTGGACGCCTACATTTATAACTAACGGTTCTGTGCCGACGTCGTCTAAATTTTCCTTTTCTCTGTACATATCTTCGAGTTTCTTGGCATGATCGACACAATTACTCCAAACGATATTTGACACAGTTTGTAATGTTAACTTGTTATGTTCCAAAGCGTCCTTTATTTTGAACGTCGTGTTTTTCTTTGTTGCTATATTTTTGACATAAACCCCAAATCAATTCATTTGGATTAAATTCACAGTAGGTTACTGGAAGCCATAACATTTTAACACTGTTTCCTGCTAATTATTTGACCACTTTTTCAAGCAAATATTGTTTTTTATAATGGTACATACGAGATAATAATTCTGGTAACGAAACTTTTCATTTGTTCAACCATTCAATTATATTTTGTTTTCTCCAGGCGGTTGTTGGATTTCTAAAATCTGGATCTATCATTGTGTGGTACGGTGCATGATCTAGCAAATCTCCGATTTATCGGTGATCACTCCCAACACATTTCCTAACCATTCTTCATAATGCTGTTTATTCATTTCGTGATGATAATCAGCCGAACCTTTTTTCTCAACGAAGCATTTGGTACAACCTGGTAAAAAGCAGTTTTCGTTGCCAATATCCAATGTAATCACTCGTCAAAATCCAGATGGTTGCTTGATTCCCCTTCTGAATCCGTTTATTTCTTGAATAGTCCGTCGGTATTGATCAAAACTCGCGCGATTTTCTGGAGTGACATATTCCACTAAACCAAATTTTCTTGAATGGTTTGCGCCGCACGATGTTTGGTCAGTAAAAGAATATTCCATCCCGTTTCTCTGTACCTTTTAATCGAATATAAATATTCCGCTCTTTCAGCAGCTATTGTAGTAGCTTCCATCAAGATTGGCTTGTTCTCTAATTTTTAATTTAATTCTTTTCTTTTACCTATCTTTCTAATGTGGTGGTACAAACTTGTGGAAAATCCGGACACCCCTCTGTCAATTTCTGATGCAGCTCGACTATGGTTGGAAACGTTTTTTCCATATAAAAATGTAATATTTCTCTTCGTATAACGCCCTTTGCAAAATCTTCGATATCTGCTTTCGGTCTACCACTTCTTGGCTTCGCCAGTTACACCGTACCAGTGCTACTTGCCCCTTCTTCAATTGATGCTCTTACAACACTTTTTTCACCAATCCCCAAGCAGTATACTTTGTAACTTGGCGTTTCGCCATTTTTTCCACTCCGAAGAAAGCTTTTACCTTTAGAACTGTTTAAACTCGGCGGGCACATGCTTAGGCATTTTTCTTTTTAGTAAGTAGCTGCTATGATATACTACTATATATATATATATATATATATATATATATTAAAGGAGGTATAAAAAAAAATTATTTACAAAAATTATAGGCAACTTCAAACTTCACATAAAATTATTTTCGTATTTACAGGGTGTTACATATTACCAGGGTGAACCACACATACTTTTTTTTAATGGGACACCCTATATATTATTTCAAATTTAGATAAGCTCATTTCCCCATACTTCTAATATAGGGTTTCATTGCGCTATACAAGGTATTTCAAGAGTTATGGTCAATTATACACGAAAATCGGTCTCATTTCAACGTCATGTATACCCTAGACAGAACAACCTAACAATAATTTTTTCCATGCATACCTTTTTTCCACAGTCTTAGTGTTTTCTTGCCTTTCTCTTGGCCTACTTGCATTCTCGGTCCCACCATCTGTTCCAGCCCGTTTTCTCCCCCTTCCATTTTTTAAACTTGAGTTTCTCCGTTGCTTCCTCCATTCTCTATCTCATTTCTTCCACACTTTCTTGCACTCCTTTACCTTCCCATATTGTTTTTCCCATTTTCTCTTTGTACCTCTTTATACTCTCTTCTGGCCATACCTTGTTGGTTATAAATTCCTCTTCTTTTACCTTATTTCTTCCTCATCAGTTCCAAAGGCTGGTGGTCCGATTCGAACCTCTCCGCTACCCTAAGTGTTTTCACCCTTTCCTTACATAATCTATTATTGATTTTCGCCTTGCTCGTATGTACGTGCACTCTCCTCTCTCTCTTCTCTATTCCCATTTATTATTTCCCACCCCCTTTCGTTGCACACTTCTACAGTTCTTTTCATTCCATATTTAACTCTATCCTTTGTGTGGCTTTTCCCGCCCCTCTTGTTTGTATTCCCCCTCTTACCCTATTCTCGCGTTACAATCCCGTCCTATTATTATCATACCTTCCCCCCGCTCTTCTATCATTTCCTCTAAGTTTTCCCTTGTCTCTTTCATCTTGCTACTGTATACCGTTACTATTTTTATTTTTACTTTTACCCACTGTATGCTCCTTTCTACAATACCTCTTCTTTGTTGTACTTTCTCTTCATTTTATAACCATTTTTTTATTCCCACTATTATATCCCTTTTTGCCCTTCCTTTCCTGTTGTTCCTCTCCGCGTACTGCACCACCCATTAGTATTTACTTGACAGTTCCCTTTTCCACCACTCCCGTTCTTTTTCTTCCTGCCATGTCTCTTGCATTCCCATCACGACCGGAATCTTAACGTACTCCCAGACATTTTGATTTTTATTCTTTAACCCCGCCACATTCCAGAACAGTATCTTTCGTTCGTTCGTCTCTTCTTGTATTATTTCCCTACTTTCCCTTTGTTGTTTTCCATTTCCTTTGCTCGTTTTCCCATTACTTTGCCGTTTCGTCGCCCTCCTTTGGCCTTTGTTTGTCCCTTCTCTTTCCCCTTTCTCTGCTTAACTCTCTCGTTCTCTCATTCCGTGCGTATCTTTTTCCATCTATCTCCATTTTTCTATATCCTACCTATACTTTTTTTCCCTCCGCTTTTGCTTTCCGCCGCCTTCCTCCTTACTTATTTTTGTACTCTCCTTTCTTCTCTTGTTAGGCCGTGGTCAATGTAAATTCCTGTATCCCCTCAGTTTTTTCTTCTCTGCCATAATCTTCTGCTTCTCCTCCCAACTCTCCATTTCTGCCACCACCATCTCATTTTCCCTCACCCTGTTTATCACCTTCACTTTTCTAAATTTTACTCTTACACTTAGTTTCTCTTCCATCATCCGTTGTAATTCTTTATGTGGTTCCTTTCTTCTCCACTCCTTTATTACGATGTTATTCTTCCTTTTCCTTCTCTTCTCATCGTCTGGTTTTTTTCTAGGTTTTCTATTCTCTCTATCAATTCTTGTTTTCCCCCTTTCATTTCTTTTCCCTTTCTTCTATTTGTTCTTTCATTTCTTTAATGGCCTTCCTAATTGCCTTCATATTTTGTTCCATCAGCTCTTTTATTCATTCCCTCTTTCCCTCAACTTTATATGGCTTTACTTTCCATGTTTATTTTGCCCCAAATGTCTGAATGTAATATTACTTACAATAAAATAAATGATTTTTAACTATATTCAAATGGGAATTTTATATAAATATTCAGGTGAAAGGTCACCGCGGTATCAAAGTGATGTATTCTTGTATACAAATAATGGAAAATAAAATATTACTTGAATAAATTTTTGCTGTTATTAATTCTTTTAGCTCACAAATGGTCTTTTGTGTATAGCATTAACATCTAATTATGTCACTAATCTCACCTCCCTGCTACTATTCATTAATCATCCGTTTCTATTTATACTCCTATTTGGGTGTTTCTTACATTTAATAAGCGTCTTTTCGCGTAATGTTACTAATCACCATTTGTATCTACTATAATTTCATCTTAAATTGTCACTGTTCACTAACTATTGTATGAGATATACCTCGCATTTAACTAATATAACGAGAACCTGAAAATACACGTTTCTTAACCTTACAATCTTTGTAATTTTTGTTATTTAGGGGTGTAGTTTATCGAAATTTTAATTTATTTCAATGTTCGGTTTAAAATTGAATTAAAGTGTACTAGCCTAACTTATTTGGTAAGAATGAATTGAAAAATTCAGGATATATATATATATATATATATATATATATATATATATATATATATATACGCACGCACGCACGCACTCACGCACGCACGCACGCACCCGCACACGTACCGCACACGCACCGCACACGCACCCGCACACTCACCCGCACACACACACACACACGCACACACGCACACACACACGCACACACACACGCACACACACACGCACACACACACGCACACACACACGCACACACACACGCACACACACACGCACACACACACGCACACACACACACACACACACACACACACACACACACACACACACACACACACACACACACACACACACACACGCACACGCGCACACGCACACACACACACCACAAAAGTCTAGGGATATATTTTTTTAAATATATTTCAATGAATTTTGTTAACAAATACCTATGTCATTGATCAAGTATGTTAGTGCTAGTCTTTCGATTAGCGATAGCAATTGTTTAAAAAACAAACAAACAAATGCAAATGCTTTATTGTTAATTCAACTGAAAGTGAAGCAATTCCAGTGTTGTTAGGGAATCGTTTAATTATTATTTGCAGTTAATTTAAGTTTATTTTGGGGTGATTTAAGTTTTATTGGCGCTGTTATTTTGGAAGATAATCAACAACGACGACATTTAAATTTAGCTGAAATGAACAGAGCTGTAGGTATGCTCGAAGCTGGTCGAAGGCAAGTGGATGTTGCAGCAACTTTAAACACCTCTCAAAGTGTTATTAGCAGATTATGGCGTAGATATAGGACATCCGCAGATCCTAGTGAACAACATCCAGGTCGTGGACGCGTTACTACCGCAGTTCAAGATCACTACTTAACATTGGAAGCTAGACGACGTCCAACAACTACGGCTAAACAATTGACTTCACTGCTTCGGACCACTCATAATGTAACTGTATGTTCACAAACAATCAGAAATCGATTGCATGAAGCTGATCTCCATGCCCGACGTCCAATAAGAGCTCCACCAATTCGGCATGGTAATCGAGCACGCAGAGTAGAATGCGCTGCAGAGCATATTCTGTGGACAGAGGACCAGTGGTCTAGAGTTTTGTTCACAGATGAATCTCGGTTTGGAATACACCCTGACAGTCGAAGACTTAAGAGTGTGGAGACGACCTGGTAACTTAGAAAGGCTCAGATGTGTTCAGGAGGTCCATTCTTACAAAGGAGGTACCGTAATGATGTGGGGTGGTATCTGCATTGGCGGAAAAACATCTCGTTTTTCTAGAAAGATTTTTAAATGCCGATGGGTATTTGAATAGGATACTGCGGCCTATAGTGCTTCCATTCGCAGGTGCTGTTGGACCTGAGTTCATGCTGATGCATGATAATGCCACCCCACACGTTGCAGGTGCTGTTACCGAGTGGCTGGTAAACGAAAACATTTCTGTTTTACCATGGCCTCCCAGTCTCCAGACTTAAACGTTATTGAACAGGTGTGGGACATGTTGGGAAGAAGCATTGAAAGTGAATTGGACGAAATTCATACTCAGATCCAGCTTCGTGATGCCCTTGTAAGACACTGGCAACAGTTACCACAAGATGCAATAGATAATTTAATTTTATCAATGCCTAGAAGATGCAGAGCCGTTTTAAATCAAAGAGGAGGCAATACTCTTTATTAAATTTAATTAATGTATATTTTAAGTGATGACACTTCAATTTCTTGTGATTACATAAAATCAACTTTTTGCTAATAAACTTCATTAAAGCTTTTTGAGACTGTTTTCTTTTGTTTTTTTAACAATTTTAATTTAGAATATTTTAAAAGCATTGTGCTAGTTTACTATATGCAAACCACTTCAAAAAAACCAAAATACTTGATAGTTTTTTATTAAAAAAAAATATCCCTAGACTTTAGTGATGTGTATATATATATATATATATATATATATATATATATATATATATATATTGGTGTTGTGGCACCAAAATGCGATGGACCATTTTCACTTCAGAATCTATGATAAATTTGAGGGGATATTTATGAGACACTAAGTGATACGTATGCCGTATATTTTACGGCTTGCGTTAATTGTGAAGGTAATAACTGTTCCAATTCAATTAATATTGCTGATGATACCCAAGAAGATGCTGAGAACTGTAGCAGAGGTATAGATTCTGAAGAGCCCACAACTGATAACCAAAATTACTCATTATCAGACATTGAACCAGAAGAAAACAATAACTCTGATACTGAAAGTCACGATAATTATTAATATTTACTTAAACATTTACTTAAATGATTATTTTTTTAAATCCTTTTTTATTATAATAAATGAATATTTTCAGTTTATTTTCCAAAATATTTTGTATACAGTTATAGAGTATATGTTCTCATAAACAAAGAAAAACATTTATTTTGATACAATATTTTGAAAAAATTATTTTTTTACAATAAATATTTGTCACAAAAATAGATCCATATTTCCCCATTTCCCGAATTTTCCAAAGATATGTATCGAAGTAATATAAATTCATAATAATCATTTTTATACAAATTTTTCATGAAAGTAATTTTCCCAACGCCATTTTGACTTTTCCAATTTTCCTATTTCCCACTTTTTCCAACATTACGTATCCAAGTAATATAAATGTGTACTAATCGCTCTCATTAAAAATGTCATGGATGTGCTACAAAGATATGTTATTTTCCAATATTATAAAATCAGTTTTCCGGTGCCATTTTGAATTTTCCAATTTTCTCATTTTCTAATATTTATTAAAATATGTTCAAAATAAATAATTTATCGTTTTCTGATGATTTTTAAATCAGTTTTTCAATAATTTTTAGCGATTTTTTTCCTTCTGAAAAGCTACTTTCAGGCGCCATGTTGTATTTTCACTTTTTTGACATCAGATTCGTAGTCAGCGACCTGGACACCCCCCTCTTTTGTTTTTTGAAAATTTTCAATCTAGTGTTATCCCACTTATCCCAAAGGGGCATCTCCCGCGAACCTAACCTTTCTAATTCTTAAATATAAGCCTAAATAAGAAAATTGCAAAAGGTTTGATCAAAATCCATGCTGACTAAAAAAATTCCTAAACAAATAGTTTTTCGTGGCCTAATAATAATGTTAATCATAAATTGCATGAAAAAAAAATTAGTAATACCTAAACGAAGATTAATAATTTTTCAATTGATACGTATTCTAGTTAATGAGATGCCCAATATGTTTTCTTGGATACATAATCTTGCACGTGTCAAGAAAGAGCGACTAAGATTCACTAACATTTGTTCATCGATTTTTTAAATGCCCTTCTTATTCTGATTTTTATATCCTTACGTTTGGTATACTTTTTCATTTCCCCCCACATAAAAAAATCCAATTTCGTCATATCTGGAGACCCAGCTGGCCAAGCAGTTGGTTCACCTCTACCAATCCACCTAACTCCTAATTCATTATCTAAATACCTTCTTACTCGTACATTGTAATGGGATTAGTGCCCATCTTACTGCAATCATAATCTTCGTCTAGTGGCTAAAGGTAAATTTTTCAACAATTGTGACAGTACGTGTATTAAAAAATTGAGATAAGTATCTCCATTTACTCGGTTATCAAAAAAGTAAGGACGAATTATATGTTTCTTCCTACGATTCCTCTCCAAACGTTTAAAGACCACCTGTGTTGGTTGTCAACGGCCCTTCTAAAATGGAGATTTTCTGTGACAATAACGCATATTACATTTGTTGACATTTCCATTGTTATGAAATGTAGCCTCGTCGGAAAACAATACACCATCAAAAAATGTGGCTGCTCCTGTACTTTATTAAGCACCCATTCACAAAACACTCTTCTTTGTTCAAATCCATTGTCTTCAAGTTGATGTAGTAGTTGAATATGATAGGATAAAATTTATTGTTTCTTAATATTTTGGAGACGCTGGACTGGCTAATATCTAATTTTCTACCTAAAATTCTGGTGCTATCATGTGGGTTTTCGACTACCTGTAGCAGGGTAGGTAATGCATTTTCCTGTCGTTCCCACTTTTTTACATAACAGTCCCGCTTTCTTCAAATGAATGTTTCAATCTAACGAATTCACGATAGTGGGGATGCCTTAGGTTGGGATATCGCTGAGCATAAATTCTAGAGGCCGAAAAAGCGTTACCGTCACAAACACAAACCGTATTTATAACGTTTAATAATAACAAGAAAAAAGACGTTTGCAAATTGTTTCGCAGTTGTTTCAGACAAATAATTTTAATCATAAACGTCAAATTCGATATCCATCTAGATTAGAAACAAATAATTAGGTATGAAAATGTAAGCTTTCACCATTATCACACATAATGAAATACTTATCTTCTTTGGGGTTTTTAATTGTATATTAAAGTTATACAATCTAAACGCTTCGATAACACTTACGGTTATCTTCGTCAGTAGTAATACTATTCATTAAAATTGTTAAATATGTTGAAACAGTTTTGTGTACGTTGAAAAATTAAAACATAAACAATTTTAGTAAAGAATGACTAGATCATTAAAAATTAAATATTGTTAAACTGTCTTAAAGATGAAAAATCAAAACAGCCTCTAACGGTTGAAGGCTAACGATGAAAAATGTCAACCAAAAAAATTTAATTTAATTTAATCAACTTACGATGTAAGTGAAGCTATTGAGATATATAAACACTCTAATAATTTTAATAGACGAGAAAATCTCCGTTCAAATAGGTCTTGTAATTAAAAAAAGGCATAATGATACGTCTTGATTTTGGTTTTAATTTTGACTTTTGGTATGTCTAGGTTTTTTACTGTGTTTGTTCGTAGACCTTGAAGTAAATGCTTCACCAATTATATGTTAAATTACCACAGCACTGTAATTTGACATAAGTAGTTGAAATTAAAATTAAAAATAAAAAATTACATAAAACGTTCTGCATTATGCTTTTCATTGTTAAATAAATACTTGCACTTATTGACAAAGCTATTTGTTTTGTTAGATTTAATTGGATTATTTTAATCGATGTCATTTTTATATTTGTGAAAATAGAAAATAGAAGTTTTTCACAACTTTACACTTACATCATAACTTGATTAAATTTTGTTAAATTTGTTTTTTAGTTGACATTTTTCATCGTTAGTCTTCTGGTTTGTCATCTTTAAGACAGTTTAACGATATTTCATTTTTAATGATCTAGTTATTCTTTACTAAAATTGATTTCTATAGTTGGCTTTATACGTTTCTCAAACTAATATTAATAGTAGGCTTGTTTTAATTTTTCAACTTTCACAAAATTGTTTCAACATCTTTAACAATTTTTAACAAATATTACTACTGACGAAGATAACTGTAAGTGTTATCGAAACGTTTAGATTGTATAGCTTTAATATACAAATACACCATTAAAAAACCCAAAAAAGATAAGTATTTTATTAAATAATTAGGTAGAGTATGTTTTTCTGAATTTTATCTTAATATTAATCCTAAATTGTTAACTAGGCGTAGTAAGCAATCTCTAGTCCAAGTTATAGCCCCCAATTTCTTATTAGGTTTATGAGTAATAAATTTCTCCTTTTTCGTTCAAAATTAAAATAATTCAGTACCTTTAAAGTTAGACCCTTAATACTTTATGTCAGAAAGCATCTACTCTTTAAGGTCTTTTCAAAAATGTAATGAAATACCGGGTATTTCATTAAAAAAAAACAACTTTGGATCACCACTAATTATTGGACCACCCTGTATATTGGAAATTATTTTTAGAATATGGAGCTCATGTTTCTGTACAAGTTTTGTATTTAAAATTTTTATGTATCTGTAGTAGTATAGGAGGTGTGAACCACCGCGCCCCTAAATACTCACCCTGTATATAATACAGTGTGTATACCGTTGGAGTATAGGAGAGGGAAAAAAATTATTTTAGGTTCTACGACAAAAGTTATTCTTTATAAAGTCCTGCTTGTTGAAAAAATGAGTTTGGCATATTACAATTTTAAGTCTGATACACAGGGTGTTCATAAATTACGAAAACATTAAATTTCAGTAAGAGAGTGTTACTATTATTTATTACTTTTGACAAAGTGTTTATAAGAAAAAGAAATGCAAATAAAGCCTAAATACGAAGTTTGAAACAAAAAATCGGATTTTTATGTTTTTAGTCGGAAAATATTTTTTTCTAGGATTGCTTCAAAAGTTGACACTGCACATGCCTTAGAAATGCAAGTTTACTTAACGTTATCGTTTGGATTTTTTCGCAAAACTTCCGAACATATGGCATACACATTATGTACTTAACCCATTAACGCCCAGAATTATTTTGGTCAAAACATGTTTACTTCCTTTATAACAATTTAAGTATGTGAATAATAAAACATAAAAAAATATTTATATTATTGTTTTAGACATTTGGTATGGGTCATTTGGCTTCAGAAGTTCGATTTTGGTAGAAACTGCGTGTGTGTGTCATATTTATTTCAAAATAATTAAAAATTATTTTTTACAAAAATAAAAACACATTGTTATTTATGAAAGCTTCAAAACATTTGTCGTGCAGTGGAACATTACTCGCATCACATGATATCTGCGTCAACTTTGCTAGGTCAAAATTATATGTCGTCCGCTAGCATTCTAGAGTTTCTCATGGATGCCCTTTTTGATTCTGGTGTTAGATTTCTTTTGCCATACTTCAGAAGCAGTGTTTGACCGAGTTTCCTTCGCAATAACAGGTTGTCATCGGCACAGTCATATTCTCAAACTAAAAGCCAGGTATTGGTGGCACAAACATCAAAAATCCAAAATACTGTGGGTATATACTATTTTTTTCTTCGAATTGCAATACGATAGTTAGAAACGTTATTATCCAGTTGATCTGCACCGCCCATATAGAAATTGTTTTTATCTATGGAACTATGAAAGGCTGAGGAATATTAACTTTTCTCTTTCACAAAATATCGTCTGCATTTCGTGAATGTTAATTCCAAATTCATTGTATAATAACGTGATCATACTATTATCTTTCCAGCGAACCCCGACATTTAGCATCCAGTGCGCTACATGTAGCTCCCATTTCTAGTTTTTGCACTATTGAAGTTTCTATTTACATTTTATCAGTTCTATTTTCACGAACAGCTCCAGTAGCCCCAAATCTGAGTTGCCCCGACTTTCTGATAAGTTTTCCAGAAGTACGAGGCATGTTTTTTTAAGTAAGTACCGGTTTAGAATTAAAAAAAGACGTGCAAAGATATCGCAATAATTTTATTTTTACATCAAAGCCTGTACCTTAATCTACTTTTCTACATAATTTCCGTGAATATTGAGGCACTTGCCATAACGTGGCACCAGTTTTTGAATACCCTCCTCATAAAATTCTGCCGCCTGACTTGTTAACCACTGTATCACAAATGTTTTGACTTCGTTATCGTCTTGAAGACGCTGACCACCCAGGTGTTTCTTCAAGTGCAGGAACAAATGTTAGTCGCTGGGCGCCAGATCAGGGCTGTATGGAGGATGATCTACAGTTTCCCATTTAAAAGATTTGATGAGATCTTTGGTCCGATTAGCCACATGTGGACGGGCATTGTCATGCAGCAAAACGATACCCTTACTCAACTTGCCGCGTCTTTTGTTCTGGATTGCACGACGCAGATTGTTCAATGTCTCACAATAAGACGCTGCACTGATTGTCTCATTACGAGGCAGAAACTCCACTAGCAATACTCCCTTTCTGTCCCAAAAACTGTGCACATGATTTTCCGGGCAGAAATTGTTTGCTTAAACTTCACTTTTTTGGGTGATGATGAATGCGCCATTCCATGGATTGTTGTTTCGATTCTGGTGTGACGTAGGCCACCCATGTTTCGTCACCAGTAACAATTTGGTCTAAAAAATCTTCACCTTCATTGTGGTACCGCTCAAGGAAAGTCAATGCACTGCCTAAACGTTGGGTTTTGTGCAAATCCGTCAACATTTTTGGAACCCAATGTGAACACAATTTCCGGTAATTCAAGTTCTCGGTCACAATGCGATACAAAACACTACGAGAATATTGAGGAAAGCAGTCGCACAATGATGAAATTGTAAAGCGTCTGTTTTCTCTCACCTTTTCGTCCACTTTCTGCACCAAATCTTCATTAACGACCGAAGGACGCCCACTCCGTTCTTTATCATGCACATTTGTGCGGCAATCTTTAAATGCTCTCACCCATTTCCTTACCATTCCATCACTCATAATGTTTTGTCCGTAAACTTCACAGATCTCACGATGAATATCGATCGGTTTTACGCCTTTAGCACTAAGGAATCGTATAACAGCCCGTACTTCACAATCGGCGGGACTCACGATTGTCGGAGGCATCTTAAACACTCAGTAAACAACGTATACAATGAAGAATCAGACTGTAATGGCGTCAGTGCGTAGACAAGAGATGTAGGTAACCAGCGCGCATGCGCGGAACGCCGACCGTAGCGCTGCGGCGGCGGAATCGCAAAACGGTACTTACTTAAAAAACATGCCTCGTAAATTAATTATCGAAGAACAAAGATATATTTTGATCCTGGAAGTTGGTTTTCAAAATATTAGCAAAATGAAACTCCACTGATCCTCTTAAGCCCATTCCTTCAACTCGATTCATATTTTTTTCTCTTCCTTGATAAATTTGAAATTCTAAACAGTATGCGAATTGCGTGCAGCTACCAAAGCTTTGTACCCGAAACGCACGGGTTTACCACAGATAAATTGTTTTTATCCGTGTCTGACGTAATAGGGATTCATCTATAGACGGTCCAAATGTCCATAACGAATAAACTGAGATTTTAGGACATCAATAAGAGATTGAAATTTACCAAGTTTGTCATTAAACGGCAAATTATGATTATCAGCAGCATGGAAGTAGCGGAATATCTCCTCAAATCAGTTTCTACACATGTAATTTGACACTAAATCGTAGTGAACGTCTTCAGCAGTTTCCCAATACATTCGTCTCCGAGATAATGGCGCGTATCCACTCAAAAGTAATATTCTTAGCAATGTATACATCTCATCAATTTCTAGTTCAAAACGTCTTCTGTTTTTTTGCGGCATTCCTGCAGGTATACCGCACTAAGTTTTGAACAATATTCTGAGTCAAAAAAAATTCAAAAAAACTCCAAAGGAGGACTGTGCCCAGACATTGTCAACAGACTCAAATTTGAAATAATGTATCTGTTTTTTGCAAATCTTGTCCAATTTGCTACCGGAGAGATTTTGTGGTCGCTATTCTTTTCTTCTCTATTCTTCTCTCTTGAGTAGATTCAATAATCTTGGAATGGATAGATTTGGCTCTTGTTTTAAATTTTTGGATATTGGCATTTCTGGAGGTCTATTATTTTCCGGCAAGTATTTGTTTAACTGTTTCAATATTTTGGATTTCTTCCAAAAGATCCGCTGCGGTAAGAGGACGTTTCCTTAAAAAAAAGTAATTGTCAAGCCCAAGGGGTCGTTAATGGCACAGTCGAATTTTAGTGCGCTCTACGTGGTAACTAAGTACAATCGAGTGAAATAAACATACCCTGTACTTACAACATTTTCTTCTAGACCTACTTTATAATGGAAAATACAACGTACCTACCAATTTCGAACTGATGACATTGCATACAGTAAATAGCTTAGTGAAATAGTAACACTCACAAAAAACGTAAATTACAGCCGGTGTGCTTTGTGTCAACCGCGCCCCACTTCTTCATTAGGAATGAGGAAGTTAAGTTCGATACTGCGAATTTTTATATAAGAAACCAGTTTTGACTGTAAATGTATGATGGGTCGTTAACGAATCCTTGGGTATTAATGGGTTAAATAACAGGCTTAGTGTCGTTATTACAGAGAATTTTTAATAGAAATAACATGCATCCATTTAAGTCAAAATTTCGACACACCCTAGAAATTGAAGATCATGCGTTTAGGCTAGATTTCTGTCTTTGGATAGGTGAGAATTTTATGGAAAACAGAAACTTCCATAAAGCCATTTTGTTTTTCGAAGAATACACCTTTTCTACAAATGGTGTGTGTGTGTCTTCTCAAAATTGCAGATTTTGGTCACGACACAATCCCAATTTTAAAATTAACACGTGAAACCAGCGTTATGGAGAAGTTAATGTATGGTGCGGAATGTTAATAAATAAAGTAGTTGGGCCCTAGTTTTATAATGAGAATTTCAATCAACACAATTATTTACATATGCTACAAAATTTCATGGTTCCATCAATACAAGAGAGAGACATTGATAATGTCAGCAAGATGGATGCCCAGCGCACTGCACTTGGTTAGTTTGAACGTGCTTGGATGACAAATTTCCAGGGAAATTGATTGGACGTTATGGTTCAATACATTGACCTGCCAGATTTATCGCCTATGGACTACTACCTCTGGGGGACATGTAAAATAAAAGGTTTATAAAGAACTGTTAAGAAACGATGTTGAAATATTAAAACAGAGAATAACTAGAGAAATTAATTTGGAAAATGTGTATATGGAATTCATAAAGAGAGCACCAACGTGTGTGGAAACTGAGGAGATTATGTCGAATCCACTTACTTTGTTTAAAGGTTTGTGTTTTATTTAATTCCGTTCCTAAACATTTTCTTCGGATGAACGTTTTGTCTAAAATAATAAATAATGTTTTCATATTTTCTTAATTTATGAACATGTGTATCAGACTTAAAATTTTAGTGTGCCAAACTCATTTTTCGAACAAACCAGACTTTTTATAATGTCTAGCATGCGCAAATGATCAACTTTGGGAACGTTCGTGGAAAAAATATTTTCCGGCTAAAAACATAAAAACCCTATTTTTTGTTTCAAACTTCGTATTTAGGTTTTATTTGCATTTCTAAACAATTTTTTCTTATAAACGTTGTATAAAATAATAAATAATAGTACTATTCTCTTACTGCAATTTCATGTTAGTCCAACCTCCGGAAGGATTGAGAATAGGACAAATCTTCAGCGCATGCGCCCGGTGTAGTTTTTAATCTCACCCCTTGGAGGGTAGGCCACCGCAGACACGTATCTTAATTATCGGCTTCTTTTCAGGCACCAGTTTCAACCCCTTGATGACTTAATTATGACCTGCACCACGCAATTAGGGCCCTTTTGGCAGTATTAATAGTTTTTTTTTGTAGTCCAGCTCTGGGAGATTGAAATTCTAGAAGTAGGACTCTTTCATGATTATAAACAACTTTTGTTAATCAAATTTTGTTATATCTTCACTAACAAAGGCAGTTTACTAAAACCAAAAATCAAATTTTTGAAAAAAGATCCAAGGCATACATGATTTTAGAAAACTAAAATTATGCCAGAAATTAGTCTTTAACTAAGCAGGGCTGAACCCCAAATAATGAAATTTTATATCGAAAATTTTTATCTTTTACAAGAGTCGTTTCACCTATCCGGGGACACACTGTATATATATATATATATATATATATATATATATATATATAAATGGTCATTGCTGAGCCCGCAGCATATATAAACCGTACTTTCTTGAGCCGGAAAAAACCTTGTTGAGCCCGACCCGGGCTCAACAAATACATGTATATCATCAAAATATGATTGTATAGGCATCAAAACGTGTAAATCCGAAAATTAGGTCGGGCCTCATAATGTCCGTTTATACCTCCACTATATACAAAATAGTTCTGAGGAGGCCGCTTCAGAGGTCGCTTTTATATACAAACTCTCGATCTTCACGAACCGTACATTGTGTGGCCCAGCATGCGGCAACGTTGGGATCAGCATTGAATAGAAAAACATGTGCAAAGTATTCTTTTTGCACATCTTTAAAATATTGGCAATCTTTACGTGCCGTACGAGTACGTATGTGTATATTTTTAATATGGTGCTTCTCGCATAACGAATTATTAAGTTACTGTAATCAAAATAGTATATTATACACCTAGGTTGAGAAGTGAGCCATTATTAACCGAGCAATTTTAAACCGAGGTGTGTATAGGTTTTTTTTTACTACCTGAGGATTAAAACTGTTAAAATTGTAATTTGATTGAATTAGTACTTGAATATTATTATGTTACTTTCTATCCAATCTCAAAATATCAGGTAGACTGGGCATTATTTGTCAAACTATCATTATTAACCCATAACGGTTACTTATAACTAATAATGTTAATTCTGTTAATACCGGAAATGCCGGAATACACATGATTTGTCATAACTGCACAATGAACTAAAACTCTCAATATGTTTAGTTAATTGTGCAGTTAATTAACAATTTCTATCTTGTCAAATTTTCCGGTTTGTTTTTTTCTTAGAGTTATGAGTTTTGTTTCATTCATTAAAAATAAATAAAATCATTATTTAGTAGGCGTTTTTTTATTTTCATTATTTACCTAGGGAGATAAATATTACGTCTCATTAAAGGTATGGGGTAAATAATGGCGATTTCTCAGGTTAGTAATAAAAAAAATTATTTATCTTGACTATCAAAAAATGCAAGTTACTCAAAAAAATCAAATGGAAACCCCTATTTTTTATTACGATTTAACGTCAAAAACAAAACGTAAGTTTATTTAAAACTTTATTTGCCTAAACGTAACAGTTTCATACTTATTATCAAAAAAGTCCCAATTTAAAAATTTGTGATAAAAATGAGCTACATACTTAAATCTAGTATTCCTTGTTCGTGGTCACCATGGAAACCAAATAATTGAGAATTGAAATAAAGAAAAATGTTTGAAAAAGTTATTGCAAAAAATTATAAAAATTGATAATTTTGTGATTCAAAAGTCATTTTTGCCAAATAGAAATTTTCTAAGACATTTTTTTCAAATTCGATATACGACATAAGTGTAAAAAATTAATACTTTAATATCTTTTAAGGTTTACAGAAAGCGAACACATACTGATAGATTTCTTCATAACTTATCCAACCAGCATCTACGTCAGAAAATTTGTATAATTAAATCTTTAGTAGATCGAGCAAAACGAATTTGTGATCCTACATTTTTAAAACATGAATATAAATATTTAACAAAATCCTTACAAGGTAATAGATATTCACTTACTGATAGGACTGAGAAAATCTTAATTAAATATGGTGTTAGCACTATTTCTAACTTACAAGAAAAATTAAAGAACATTTAAGGTCACCTAAAGATATTTCAAATCCATTGTCATCTTTCGGAGTGTATATTGTTCATGTCGAAAAGTATACATTGGAACCACAAAACGTAGTTTTGATACAAGACATAAAGAACATATGAGATTTTGTAGATTAAGTCAACCAGAGAAGTCTGCGGTAGCTGATCATCTCTTAAATAATTTAAATCATGATATCCAATTTGACAATATGGAAATATTACCAATACAAACACATTATTATGTTCGTTTAGAACGTGAAGCTATTGAAAAATATACAAGAAGAAAGTCTCCGTTTAAATAAGCTTTGCTGTCGTATAATTAAAAAAAAGGGTATGATGATACATCTTGACTTGAATTTTGATTTTAGCTTTTAGTGTCTCATCACATTTTGTTAAATTTGTTTCTTGGTGGACATTTTTCATTATTAGCCTTCGACTGTTGGAGAGTGTTATGATTTGCCATCTTAAAGACAGTTTAACAACACTTAATCTTTTAATTCTCTAGTTACTCTTTACTAAAATTGTATTCTATAGTTGGCTTTATACGTTTTCGAAACTGTTATTTTAATACCAGGTTTGTGTTTGTTTTAATTTTTCAAATTTCACATCTTTAACAATATTAGAAAATACTACTACTGACGAAGATAACTGTTGGTGTTACCGAAATATTTAGGTAGATTGTACATAGAAACACACCAAATAAAAAATCCAAATAAGATAAGTATTTTAATATGTATAATAATGGTAAAAGTTTACATTTTCATATTCCGCTATTTTCTGTTTGAAATTTTTCTTACAGTATATTAGCTTGTTAATACATAACAAGCCGATATATAATTAAAAATACGGAAAAAGAGAGAATAATAAGTGTATATCTATATAAAACAGCTAGAAAATATCGACAACGCTGCCGGGATTCACAACGTACGGATAACATAAAATCGTTTTGTATATTAGCGCGGGGGGTCGGGCTCAGTATGGACCTGTTGCTATATCGGGCTCAGTAAGATACCGTTTATAACTATATATATATATATATATATATATATATATATATATATATATATATATATATATATATATATGGTGCCACGCGATAGAGGACACTAAAATAAGAAAAAAAGTTCCTATGAACTTAGGTCCACAACGCCTTCGTTTAAAAGATATAGGGTATTGAAGTTTAATTATTTTTTTGTTTTTTCTTAATATCTTCTTACAATGATGTAATAAGCGGACGAAATTTTGTATACAGGGACTTTTTATCACGCAGAATTCAAATATGACGTTAGTTTTTTTTATTACTGAAGAGCAGTGATCATATTACAAGCCCCCACGAAAAATCCACCTACTTTCAAACCTCCTTTCAAAAAATTTCCTTACCACTCAAGAAAAGTGAGCTAGCTTGCCATCATGCATAAAGTTCACTCTTGCAACAATGTCCAATTAATCATCTTCTAATAATGTGTTCAGGTTATTCCTTTTCAACAGTGTGACGAGTTCTGGAAACCTCCCACTATTAACTTTATTTTTTTAAACAGACATCTTCACCACCCATCTTCATCCAAACGCCTATGCACGTCAATAAATGTTCGAACGTTAGTAGTGAACCATTTTAGGAACACAAAATAATAGGTACTATTGGAGTGATAAAAATAACAGGCGATGGAAATTTACGAAAAAAAAACGAAATCTGTGACACTTGTCAAAATATTATTGTCTTGTTAGAGGTATTTTGTGTTCTTGATTAAGTGTTTCATTGATTCTCTTATTGATTTTTCAAAATTACTTTCAAAAATGGTTCACTGCACTTTTGAAGAATACAGGGACATAATTGTGTGTTACGGCGAAGCTAGATCAAATTCTTCCGAAGCTCAACGTATCTATCGACAAAGATATCCATTAAGGCATATTCCTCATAATACTGTCTTAAACTGTTTTACGAATGGTAGAAAATAATCCGAGAAAACGAGCACCAGGAAAACAAATTCAGCGGTACGAAATGTTAACCGTGAATTAGTTAGACAAATTTTCAATGAACAACTTCTTCGCCCGTATCATTTCCAAAAAGTTCATTCACTATTAGAACATGACTATCTTCCTCGTGTACAATTTTCCGACTGGTTGCAAAATCAAAGACACGATATTTTTTCTTCAATTTTGTTTACTGATGAAGCTGGTTTAGCCGTGATGGTGTTCTGAACCTACATAATATGCCCCATTGGTGTGATGAAAATCCTCATCAAACCGTAATTAGAAGTCACCAATATGGGTTTTCTATTAATGTGTGGGCAGGTTTAATTGACAATTACTTAATTGGCCCATTTCAATTGCCCAATCGATTGACAGGTGAACTGTATCGAAATTTCTTGGAATACGTTATTAGAGGATGTTCCATTGGCTATTATTGGTAGAACGCGTTACATGCATGATGGCGCGCCAGCTCACTTTCGATTGGCAAGGGAATTTTTGGATAGGAGATTTGGAAATACGTGGATTGGTCGAGGGGGACCTGTACCCTGGCCAGCTTGTAGTCCCGACCTTAATCCCCTCGATCTTTCATTTTGGGGATTCATGAAAAATGATGTTTATTCTGTAGAAATACATAATGAAGAGCAACTATGGATAAGAATTATGGAATCCGCAGATAGATTCAGTAATAACCCAGGAATATTTCAATCCGTCAATCCTTAGGAAGAAGAATTGAAACATGTATGCAAGTACAAGGACAACAATTTGAACATCTTCTAAAAATTTAATGTTTTTTTTAATCACTGCCCTTCATTGTTGCTATTAAAATTTAATTGTTGAAGTGTTATGTCATTGTTTTTGCAAATAAGTTACTTTGGCGCTTTTGGGTAATTTGCATGCATCGGATGCATTTTTCTCGTAAACCGTTGGTCCTAGCGACTTCAATAAGGTATACCTTTCTGAAGCAGAAAAGATAGAACAACAAATTTTTCCAGTCGAAAATGACAAACAGTGTAAGGCAAAAAAGTTAGGACAAAATTGTAAAAAGATATTAAAAAAAAAACAAAAAAATAATTAAACTTCAACATCTTTTAAACGAAGGCGTTGCTGACCTGAGTTCATAGGAACTTTTTTTCTTATTTTAGTGTCCCCTATCGCGTGGCACTATGCATGGCACTTTTTTCTATGTCACCTTGTATATATTATCTACCGCGCAAGTGTATTGCGGCTCAGCTATTCGCGCATTATTAAGATCCATATGGGTTTCATTTCTACACTAGCCTGGCTTATCGAATTTTCTGCCAGTGCAATGTACCTGACTGAGCTTTCGACGAATTGTATTTTCGTCTTTTGGCACTATCTGCATGGATAACATGGTCTTCGTTCCAGACGTAATTTCGCCCTTGCGGACGTTGTTCTTATGTTCCTGTGTTCTCACTTTGAGTGGTCTACTGCTGTCTCCTTGTTTGATCTGTCGCATTCGCGTGGTAGGTTGTATACACAATTCTTGAAATAGTGGTTTGGTTTTGGTTAGTACTTCCCTAAGCGTTCTTGCTTATCTTATGTTTACTGCCGATCCTTCGTATTTGTCCGACGTACCTGGTAATAATATGGTATTACCGCTGTGTATGTAGGTTCATTTTCGGTTACTCCTTCCTCGTGTAGGTTAGTTGTTAGATCGGGGTAGCCGTTTTATGTTAGTGTTTTAGGGATATTTTCTTTTTCGTTTTTCAGGTTTTCTTGTTTCGAGTATATTGTTTGATTGCTATCGTACAAGCACCTTGTCACGCCTAACTTCACACTTTTGTGGTGATCGGAAATGTCTGTAGGTACCTCCTTTGTGATATACACTTGTCGTTAAAGTTTTGTCATTCCTGTGTACCAGTACAACCACGAATAGGAGTTTTTGTTCCGACCCCAATTTTATTGTGAATTTTGTGGAGGGAGGGTGCGCGGCTATTTAGGAATTCATCCAGTTTATGCTTGGCGTGTTGCCAAACTACGAAGGTATCGTCCGCGTATCTAAGCCGCATCCTTGGTTGTTCCCTGAATTCACTTGGTCTTCAAAGTCTTACATACTCTTACTGCTCACTATGGCAGATAGTGAGGAACCCATCGCCATCCCAAACTGTTTAGTAGAATTTGTCTTCTACTGGAAAATATTTTGTTCTAATGCAGATGTGGCACAATTGTGAATGCACTCAAGCTGTCGAAGCTTACCAGCTTCGTGGTTGGGTTGGAAGTTTCTGATGATTTTCACGAAGTGCTGCGTATTCTTGACTATAGATTCGGTTTTTCCCGATAAGGGTGTACTGATGCCTAGCAGATGGTATACTAATGCATGACAAGCAGAATTTCTCGAGCTTACAATTGGTCTCAGACAGATTCCTTCCTTGTGGATCTTTGATAGGCTGTACAGATGCGGAGGTTTGCTGTGGTGTGGAGTGAGTTTAGTTCTCTGGTAATTGGAGAACCCCCCTTATGTTTTGCCAACGTCAGGTATATCAGTCTTTCTATTGATTGTGTGGGGTCTTTTGGTATTTGTTTGTACGCGTCCCCGTCCAGTAGCTGTTGGATGTTATTGTAGTTAAGTCTATATCCACCAATAAGGTTTTAGGCAGAGTCGTTCTACAAGTGGTCTTTTAAATCTGACCCTATTTTCGAACAATACATTGGTACAATCCGGTGAAACTGTTATAGTCGCTTTAGATATCTCTAAGGCATTTGCCCAAGTTTGGCATAAGTGTTTACTTACCAAACTCGCCTCGTTTGGCTTAAATAAAATGCTCATCAACTGAGTTTTTAGTTTCCTTGATAAAAGGCGAATAGGTGTTTTTAAAAGAAGTTAGTATTAACGCGGGCGTACCACTGTGATCAGTTATAGCGCATACACTTTTCTGCTATACATGAATGATCGTATTTCTCAAACGACTAACCCGATCCATTGCTTTGCTGACGACAGCACTGTTCATTGTAGTTCATCTCAGTCTAGTCATAATGGTAATCCACCTTCTATCTCAAATCAAATCATTAAAGCTGAAATTGCAATTTCAATCACCAAACACATTCAACGTATCCTCGAATAGGGAAGTAATAATCTAGTTAAATATAATGTTATTAAAACTCAGTGTTGTCTTGTGTCCGCAAAAAAGATCAATCGTTTCCAGTTGTAAATATAAATGGCTCACATTTTAAGTTTTCAGCCTCTATTACTATGTTGGGAATGACTATCTTCAAATCTATCCTGGGTTGACCATCTTCTGTCAGCTACTAACGCAGCTGCTCATAAAATAGGCTTTTTGTACAGGTCTATGCAGTACCGCCGGCAACTCTTTGCGGTATAAGGACCAAATTAGGACTCATCTAGAATATAATTCTCACTTCTGGGTTGGTACTTACCAATACGCTCCCGATGTCGTTGATCGTATTCAAAAAGAGCTATTAGGCTTATAAATGACCCCTGACGTACAGTTCCGTGAGTATAGAAGAATCGTTTCAGTTTTTCTTCGTATTATCGGTATTACAATGGCTATTGCGCTGCTGAATTACATTCTATGATACCATGTCGGGCCACCTTTTCCAGGTACAGTACAAATCTCCACTTGTCGTACCAAACAGGTGGCTGTCCATAGGCATCTCTTGGGAATTCAATCAGTGACATTGAAATTGCAACACCAAGAAGGAGTAGCGATTTTTTGATCAAACTTGGCAAAAACGTTTAACTACTAGAAGGTAGTAACTGATTAAAATTTCAAAGAAAAAGAACAAAATATAAACATATTTTTTTATTAATAATGGGTTGCTTGCCCCCCCCCCCCCCGCCGTTCGTCGTGGCATAGATTCTAGCAGATGGTCGTGTCCTCTTGGGGTAGTGTATCCCAAGTAACCTGTAATTCGTGCTGTAGAGCTTGCAGGGTTTGCGGAGGATGGTGCAAGATTCTCACTCTTCTCCCCATAATGTCCGAATCATTCTCGATGGGCGAAGATCGGGAGATCTGGGTGGAAATGGTAAGAGATTATCATTATCCTCTGCAAATCGGTCCAAAGAACGTCTTTGCAATATGGGGCATTACCCTGCTGCATAAGTGGGTCTTCCAACTGCTGAAGAAATGGAAGAATATGGGGTTCTACCACCTCATCCTCATACCGTTGCTGCGTTGATATTAAGTTATAGCACCCCATACCATAATCCCTAGAGTTTGGTGCTCATGCTTTGCAACATAAAATTCAACATTTCGACGTTCCGCACGTCTTCGTCTGACCGTCATACGGCCATCATGCATCCCCACACAGAATCGGGATTCATCAGTGAACACCACCGTATGCCACTCTTGGTTCCAGTGCAGTCGCAATCTACACCACTCCAAACGTTACCGCCGATGTTGAGCCTTTAGTGGTTTACAGGACGGCCTTCGTTAGCTAACCATTGATTGACAATTGATCTGGTACTTGAGAATCGGTCTCTTGTTGCCATAAGTTGAAGATGGCGGTCCTACACCCCATTTGTTCTTCTTCGCTCCCCGGTTCCTCTTTTGCGTCGTTCCTGACTGCCCCTAGTCCATGACTAATAGCAGCGCATGATGGTAGTTTGGTTCCGGCTAAGGCGATTTGCAATTTCTCTAATCAAAAAACCACCTTCGCGAAAATCAACAATACGACCTCTGCGAATTCGCTTAATTGACGGTAATTTCCACGTTGACGCACTGTACGCATGATCACATCCTCAAAGCAAACAATCACAAGCGAAAACAATAAAGAACTGAACACAATATCGCAAAAAATTGTTCGAAAAAACTGAACGAACTGTCAGATAAGCCATTACCACTTGATCCATATGAATGAAATTTTAATCAATTGCTACCTTTTAGTAGTTAAACGTTTCTGTCAAGTTTGGTCAAAAAATTCCTACCTCTTCTTGGTGTTAGAATTTCCGTTACTACAGTCGCGTTTGCTTTGTCTGCCGGGAGAACCTTGATCAATGGGTAAATTTTAAGGAAATGACCGCTCTCCTTTCTTGGTGAGGTTAGGCTTAGGTTGCCTGGATGCATCTAGTACTGATCTAACCCTACTTCTGTATTCTTCGGCTTCTCAGGCTTTAATTTCATAGCTGTTTCTTCAATTGTGGTTATGAAATCTGGAATATACCTCGGTGTTATCGCATAGTTTAAGCCTTTTGTCAGAACCTTCATTACGTTTTCGTTCAACTATCGTTTAGAAATCGACAAGAACGCTCATGGGATTACTAAACAAAACCAAACCACACAATGAAGACTAGAATTCCAAGAATTGAGTATACAACCTACCATGCGAATGCGGCAGATCATACATAGGAGAGAGCAGTACACCACTCAACTCAAAAATACAAGAACAACGTCCGCAAAGGCGAAACAGAAAGAGCGAGACCACCGAATCCACTGGGATAACATACAGATGGTGGCAAAGGACGACAATCAAACTCACAGAAGCCGAAAACTCAAAGAAGCCACGTACATCGCACTGGCAGAAAATCCGATATGCCAAGCTAGTGTAGAAATGAAACCTAACGAAACCCATATGGATCCCATCAATATGCCAAGGCTTAGGCGAAATACACCTGCGCAATCGATTACGGTGCAACATGTGCAATGAACTACTGCGCAACTACGAAAACGCCGCCAAGTTCAAATCTGAGAGTAGTCAAATGCCTGAAAAAAAAATCATAATAAATGAATTCGACTCAGGTGCGTAATCAAACTCGGGACTAAACGTGATGACGAAAGCAGAGTTTGCTTCCTAAACGTCGCGCTATAAAAGTAAAAACTGTAGAAATAGGACAATCAACTCAACTAATAACCACAGTTACAAAACACTTATACAGAAAAATAAGTACTTTTAATCCGATCTCTCATTGATACATACATTAGATTAATTAACATACAAAGTTAGCATTGTTCCAAAATGGAAACAAAATTATACCTTCTCTGCTCTGTTCTTTGTTTTCATTTCAGAACATTACCAAATTTGCATGCGCTGCAAGCTAAACTTTTGTTGAACCATAGACTTTTAACATTTGCTAATGTTTTGTAATTAATATTCATTTTTAAATTTTATAACTACAATCACTAGATTAACTTTATAAAATTAAGCTTTGAAAACAAAAATGGATGTGTTTACAACAATTGAATAATGTAAAATAATTTATTTAGTGTAATGGTGTTGCTATGGTAAATAAATAAACAATAAACGGCGATAATATTTATCGTGATAGTGTAAACATAAAGTCGTCCGGTACTTTTCTTTTAATTATTGTGCAATGTTAAGTATGGTAAACGTTATTATTTTTTGTTATGTCGCAGATTAAAAAAGTTTTCGCCGATTAGAACCCGACAAATATTTTTTTCGGGCGGGCCGATTGAAATCGTCGCTCTTGGTTTTTCTGAGCACGATCTGCTGCCGTACTCCTCCCTTTCCTACTACTCTCGAATAGACGCACAAGGACCCTTCATTTGCAAGGCTCCTGTTTAAAGAATTTTTGAAGTTGTAACGAATACCGTTGTAAACTTCAACTTTTGTTTTAGGAGTCTTGGAAATTTAGACGCTTAATGAAGGTAACTAACCTCACAATGATTAAATAAAGGCTAGCTCGGCTCTCCGCAGTCGTGGGATTTTTTTAATGTGTGTTTTTAATCAACTTTCCAATGACGCTGATACTATGTAATTAAATGGCAGTTAATGTAATTTGTTGTAGCTAAAAATGCGCCATTTTTTCTACAACGATTTTGCATAAATAAATTAAAAAAAAATCATTTATTTGTTAGGATGTTACTTTAAGTCTTGATGAAAGTAATCAGCCCAACATTAAAAAGATTGACTTTGCCAAATCGACCGACCAGGCCGTAAGAATTCTTTATTTTTGCAAAAAACGGGCTGAACAAAAGATTTTTGCAAAAACTATTGGACCGATCGAGCACATATTTCGCATACTTTTAAAGTACGAGGTGGCCAACTAAGAATGCGAGGTACTGTATCTGGGAAACTATACATCATACAGGCTTGCGGAAAAAAAGTTATTACTAAAACGGCCAATACAAAACCTGGAAAATATTTTCATTTTTCTGAAATGGCCGCTAGGGGGCGTAACTGCAATCTTGAATCGAAAAAAGTGATGTTTCTGTGAATTCTGCTATATTAACCTAATAAAAAAATAACTGATTTTTGAAGTCGAGGATAATCTGACCTTTTTTTGTTTGGCACTTTTTGACATATCTATAAAAATAAAGTGGTGGGGGTATTCAAAGGTTTCCTTAAATCACTTCGAGTATCTACGAAACGGCTAATCCGATTTTAACAAACTTGGGTGCGTTGAAAAGAGCTTTTCTTGGGCTACAAATGTTAAAATAAGTTTTGTTAGTTTCACATGTCGTCGCTAGAGGGCTTTGTTCGACATTCCGACAGAAACGGTTAATTTTCGCAAAAAAATTAAATGCATTGGTATGACTTTTTTTTATGAACAAGTAGCTAAATGATGCCTAAACAAGGTCACGAAAACCGCATCTCGATATCTTGTTCCTAACCTAAAATATCGGCCAAAGAAAACTATACGAAAATACCTTAAATTTTTACTTTTTTTAACTATATTTTTCTGGAATTGTTTCTATTATGTAAGTTGTGGCCCTAAAAGGGACCGATTTAAAGGAGGAAGGTGTTTAATGCCCCCGTAAATGCTCGAAATGCTGACCATCACTCTGTGCATTGCTGAGGCCTCTTATGGGCAGACAAAACTGCAGCTTCAATTTCGGCTCTGAATAGATTACCTAGAAATTGCGATTTTAAATGTTTGTAAATTTATTCACCAGAATAAAATCACGGGCAAGTAAGCAATGCTAAAAGTTATACGAAAGGCCTATTTTTTGTTTGTTTAAATGCATACTCACTATGGATATATACGAAAAATGCAATTAATAGAAGCAGGCAATGGAAACAAAACATACATAATCCTCAAATTGTCAATACTTTCGCGTTACTTTGAGCAATTTTTGTGCTTTCAAAATGCGTTTTACGAATAATGAAGCTGTTGATATGCTTGCGGTTTATTTTGAATGTCTTCAGAATGCCGCAGTAGCTAAAAGAGTTTACGCGGCTCGATATCAAAATCGGCGTCCTTGCGATGTAAGAGTTTTTCCCCGATTAGTGGCAAGCTTACGAGCCAATGGTAGTTTTCGGCCTACGTTTCAACGGCAAAGAATTGGAAGAACACAAGAAAATATTAACCGTGTACTGGGCTATATTGAAGGGAATCCTCATGTTAGCACAATAGCATTATCCACCGACTTGGGCATATCACGGACAACGGTTCAAAATATTTTGAAGGACCATAGGCAAGTTCTAATGGCCGTCAAAATATATAGGTATTCGTTTAAACTTTTTTTAATTACTTTAAGAATGCACCCACATCATGTCGTTTTGCATCAGGCCTTAAAAGAGGTTAGACTATTGCCAATGGATGTTGGGCATGATACGCGAAAATAGAGAATTTTTATTTCAAATTTTTTGGACCGATGAAGCCACCTTCAGTAGTGACGGGAGAGTCAATCTGCACAATATGCATTGTTGGTCTGCAGAAAATCCCCATTGGTTGCGTGAAGTTCAGCGCCAAGGACGTTGAAGTTTAAATGTATGGTGTGGCATACTGGGAGGAAGCATTATTGGGCCATATTTTTTCGAGCAACCCCTAAATGGCAATGTATTTCTTGACTTTTTGGTCAATCAATTATCGCTGTTGTTGGAAGATGTACCTCTGGAAATAAGGCAAATATTGTTTTTGCAGTTGGATGGTTGCCCAGCACATTTTGCTATTAGTGTGCGAGAGCATATTAATGCAGTATTTCAACAGCGGTGGATTGGAAGAAGTCCGTTTCCATGGCCTGCGACCGCCAGACTTAACTTGCCTCGATTTTTATTTATGGGGGCGCTTAAAGGACATCGTGTTTCGGACTCAACCTACTACTAGTGAAGATATGAAAAACCGGATTCGTAACGCAATACGTAACATACCGAGAGCCGAAATTGAAGGTGCAGTTTTGTCTAATCATGAGAGGCTTCAGCAATGTATAGAGCGTGATGGTCAGCATTTCGATCATTTATGGGGGCATTAAAAAACCTTCCTCCTTTAAATCGATCCTTTTTAGGGCCACAACGTACATAATAGAAACAATTCCAGAAAAATATAGTTTAAAAAAAATAAAAATTGAAGGGATTTTCGTATGAAGTTTTCTTTGGCCGATATTTTAGGTTAGGAACAAGATATCGAGATGCGGTTTTCGCGAGCTTGTTTAGGAATCATTTAGCTACTTGTTCATGAAAAAAGCCATACCAATGCATTTAATTTTTTTGCGTTAATTAACCGTGTTTCTGTCGGAATGTCGAACAAAGTCCTCTAACGACGACATGTGAAACTAACAAAACTTCAAATATTATAACATTTGTGGCCCAAGAATAGCTCATTTTGTTAAAATCGCCGTTTCGAAGATACAGGGGGTTATTTAAGGAAACCTTTGAATACCCCCCACCACTTTATTTTTAGACATACGTCAAAAAGTGCCAAACAAAAAAAGTTCAGATTATCCTCGACTTTAATGATCAGTTATTTTTTTTATTAGGTTAATATAGCAGAATTTACAGAAACATCACTTTTTTAGATTCAAGATTGCAGTTACGCCCCCTAGCGGCCATTTCAGAAATATGAAAATATTTTCCAGGTTTTTGTATTGGCCGTTTTAGTAATAACTTTTTTTTGCACAAGCCTCTACGATGGATAGTTTCCCAAATACAGTACCTCGCATTCTTAGTTGGCCACCCTGTACATTAAAACTCTACGTATTTATAAACGATTTTGAAAAACAGCGATTTAGCGTGTTTTGTTGCAATACCTTTGTTATTTATTGTATTGTAGGTTTTTTGATTTCTTACAACTTCTCTTAAGACCATAAAATGTCTAAATTTAAAAGTTTTTAAGTTATAAGCGAAAAAGTGATTTAGCCATATTAATTTTTTATTTTAATATATTAGCTACAAAAAAAAAAAAACGATGAATCTCTAGATGAGGGACCTATTATTTCATGCCAAAAAATACTTTTCTTTTCATGACACAAACTTGTCTACACAATTATTAACAGAAATACCTGACTTAACTGGGCTGTAACATGATTTCGCTGATATCGGATTTCGAAAATATTGCTGAAAATCGTGATATGATTTCGGATTTTCTTTTACTATTAAACTTACCTGTAGTATTTCTTCCGATAAAGTGTTGTTTATATATAATTTTCAAATGATCACAAATATAATTTTGATGAAAAAAAATTATGCGTTTCTTCGAGATCTTGGATTGACATTTAGACAAAACCTGTATGATCCTTTTTAATTACGTATAATACTTTCTGAAACATTTTACTGAAACAAAAACTAATTGCTCAAATTGCTTCGATTCGAACAGGTACATTTGTTATAGAAGAGTATTTCAACGTACGAGTTTCAATGGAGGAATAATAATCAAAAAGTATCCTTAGCGAAATGCAGATGCCGTAAGAGGATCAAAATCAAAATGGTTTTAGTTTTAACGCCTTGGTAGTTAGTGATGAAATGCTTTGCGAACCTTATGATGAACACCTGGCAGTACTTGCGAGACTTGCAACCACTGAGAGGGATCGAACTTGCTTTAAGAAATGTAGGCGCCATCACGAAAGCTTATTGTGTATTGGTAGTGCCCTCCGTTTGCATTAAGAAAGAGATATCCAAATTTAGGCCTTTCTCTTAAAATACTCATGTGCGTTTACTCGGATGTGACTTCAGGATTCATTACAAACATGCACTCACTCTTGACACTCCCTCTCACTCACTCACTCTCACTCACTCTCACTCACTCTTACACACTCTCACTTGCTCACACAGTCGCACGCACGCGCACTCATTGTCCTTTAGTGTGTAAAAATCATACGTACGTTTTTTAATGATACCATTGTAGTTTTGACAAAAATGTGAAAATACTGATCATAATGGGCAAACATTTTCCATATAAGCTTGAACCATTAATTTAATTCTCTTTGCCATTAAATACGATTTTTTTTTCACATACCATATGTGTTAAGTGGGTGGGTGTGGGTGTGTGTTGTGTGCGTGCGTGTATGTCTCTATGTAAACACGATAGCGGTCAAACCGTTTGAGCTGGGGTTTGCCATACGGCTATTATGGCAAAATCGTAGGTCCGTATCAACTTTTGTGACATATAGGACTGCCGGAAGTATCTGTTAACCTACACAGTTTTCAATTTTTTTCAAGTAAATAATATGACGCTACCAATTTGAACACTTCTCACCCGCATGAAAGACACTGAAAAACTATTAGATATGAAATTTCAAGCTGATTAGAGTCCCAGAAATGCTATTTAGATTTAAAAAAAAACTATTCTTATATAAACGGATCGGGATGCTGCAGCATCAGTAAAAATGGTAAAAAACGCATATATACGTAGTTTCAGCTTTATTATCGAACTAAGAATGGTGCAAATTAAAAATCTATATCAATTTAACAATATGCTAACAATACAAATAAAACATGAACGTACGTAACAGCCACGTTGCTAAGTGATTGGACTAGAAATACAAAGAAGGAGGAGTCCTAATCTCCGATCAGGAAATTAATTTTTATTTTGTTAAAATCGTTAATATACATTTACGCTGTAGAATGGCGTTACTTATTCAAACATTTTTACAAACTTTAAACAGTAGAATCTGTTTAGAAATGTATTTTTAATTTTTTGTTTTAAATACATTCAGTTTCTTTTTGTATGTACCTAGTTTTATTATGTAATTATGTAAATCCGCTAGTACCTTTATGATATATGTATGTATGCGGGAGTATTGAGCGGAAACACTCCAGATTTATTAATATTGGTTGCTGCTGTCGTAACATATAACGGAATTCATGAATCATATAAGTTATCAAATGTTATCTAACTTGCGGTAGAATGTTTTTCCACTGAAAAGTTTAACCTTTTATAAACGCTCTTGAATATTGAAGATAATTTTAGATAAATTTTGAAGAAAATACAAATATTTGCTAGTTATTTTTAAAAACAATCATAATATTTGTGTACTGTTCACAAATAAACTACAGATCTATATACTGCATGTTTGCTACTTAATAAAATTATACACTCGGCTAGAACTTCTTTAGAAATCCTAATCAACATCGAATATCTGATTCGATTTAGATAGATAAACGAGTTGAGGCATCAAGACGAATGAAGACAATGAGGTCGGTATAGTTATAATTTTCATCAATGTAAACTACAGAAGATGACATTACGACACAAGGTTGAGAGGTACGTAAGCAGGTTGGGGAACAACTATACTTGCAGTCAATCAGAATTTAAACGGATGTTGCTTACGTTACCAAAACTGAATTAATATCAAGTTTATTATAAGTTTTTTGTTATGAACGAATAAGTTCAAAGGTAATATGTAAGTAAAAATTATTATTAATTTTATTAAATACATAAATAAAAAGTTTACCTCGAGTAGGATTTGAACCTACGACCTGTACTTTGCTAGAGTACCGCGCTAACCAACTGCGCCACCAAGGTTCAAGCCCCAATCGATGCAAATTTTGTCTTTATGTATGTAGAACTGATGTAAATTCTAAATATAATGAGATTACAATCAAATTACTTATATTAATGGAATGTGAGCCTGCAATATCGCAAGGATTCGCACATACCAAAGCAACTTGACTAATATTAAATTATTATAAGTTTTTGTTATGAACGAATAAGTTCAAAGGTAATATGTAATTAAAAATTATTATTAATTTTATTAAATACATAAATAAAAGTTTACCTCAGTAGGATTTGAACCTATCAATAATAAATCGTAGGTTCAAATCCTACTCGAGGTAAACTTTTTATTTATGTATTTAATAAAATTAATAATAATTTTTAATATCAAGTTTACTCCATACCACTGTTTTGTATTGATAATTCGGGTGTGTTGTAACTGTAGTACCCCGGCAAAAATCTGCATCTAGCTGTTCAATCACATCTTCACTACCGTTCCAAGTACGAAACTACAAAAGGATTAAATACTTCCATAAGGAGCACCACATACAGTTTCCTAGAGGCAAGATACAGCCTGGATTGTCACGGTAAGGTCACGACAAGATTTCGTTCTACTTCAAGGTTTATTAATGTAACAAATAAAGGTGGGCGATTATAAGTTTGAACAATCGATAATCGATTAGTCATATAATCGATTAATCAAACAATAAATTAATCAAACGTTAGGCAATGGTAGAATATCAGTCTAGAGGAAAATAACAGTGGATTCGTTCTGCCTCAAGACTTATTAATGTAACAAATAGGGGTGGGCGATTGTAAGTTTGAACAATCGATAATAATATTAAGTAACTTTATTATGGGGTGTAATAATCATATAGGGAAGTTACTGCATCAACTTCTTGAAAATGCAGGGCTGTATTCAAAAATTTCATGATGATGGTCCATAAAAGGTTCAAAACTAGATCAGACCATCAAATATGATAAATTGTTGAATTTGTAATAAAAAAAAAGTTTCAAAATCAGTTTTCAAAATATCAGGACCGTATTAAAAAAAAAGAAGTTGATGGCTATAAAAATAGGAAAAGTCCGATTGAAAAAGTGACTATGCCATGTAAAAGCCCGTAACAAGTTCCCATGAAGGAGTGTTTGTATTTTTGCTCTAACAGTTATAATAACGTCAGAAAAACAATAAAATAGAAATTTCAAAAATTCAAATTTTTGCAAATGTTTCAAAAACAAGCAATCTCACCATCGATTTTTTCGTCCCCTAATTAGAAAACTTTTTTCCCATTTAACCGGATTTGTATCTATTGCCATTTTTGAGTTCCCTTAGTGAGAATCATTATCTTGGATACAGTATATATATATATATATATATATATATATATATATATATATATATATATATATATATATATTATATATATATATGCACTATTTAAATCCTTTACATATCAATGTATTTGTTCTACACACTGTCTTTTAAATAATTTTAGTTGTTTTTTTTTTGTATACCGGGTGTCAACGAAATCATTATACATACCTTAACTTTCTTAAAGATTGAAATTTGGGATGAAGATTTAGTGGATAAAAATATATTTTTTGCCATTAAAAACAGCTGACTTCCAGTTTTACCGGAAGTGGCCTAATTTTTCTTATTTTAATTGGGAACCTACCAAGTTTTTTCATAGGATACCTCTCTACGTTCCCATTCCAGTGATCTACCACAAGTCGTCTTTTGTTTTCAAAATGGCGGTTCAGGCGGGAGTTTTTGTTGATTTCAATGTTCCCTCATTTTGAAATATGTACTCTTTATTTTACAAAATAATTCAATGAATAGTCCAAGAATATTATTTATTTTTAATCTCAATTGGAATTTATAAAATTCTGCTTAAATAATAATTAGTGATACATCATTACAATAGGAATCTAGAGAGGTATCGTTCCTATTTAAAATAAGAAAAATGAGGCCACCTTCGCTAAAACCAGAAGTGACAGTCTGCTGTTTTTAATGTCAAAAAATGTAGTTATCCACTAAGTCTTCATCCCAAATTTCAAATTTCTATCTCTTGTTTTAACAAAATTAAGGTATACATAATGATTTAGTTGACACCCGGTATATCTGTGCCATAATGACTTAATCTACACCACTTTGTGGTTTGACGATTCAATAAATATTATTATTGTTATTATTTGCGGTGCTTCTTTCCTTGGATTTTCTACTCATAATTTTCTTTTGACAAAAATGGCTATTGATTTTTATTGCCCTTCTATAGTACTTTAAGCTAACATTCTCGTTAATGGAATGTTCTACGCAACTGAAAGTGTAATTCGGCTTTGTTCTTGTCTCTTATCTTTAGTTTCATTAAATTCACCTGAGATTGTAACCGCATTAAATCGAAATATTTAACTGAATGTTGTCACTCCATAAACATTTTGCTGTAGACTCTGTTTTACCCTTGGGTTTTCGTGATAACGCAGCTCGTTCTGTGTTTTTACAGGTGTGATGCTTATTACCAGGTCTCTTCTGGCATTTGTTGATATCTTGAGCATCGATTTGTTCAACCACTCTGGTGTACACGTTGCGTTTCAGAAGGACTTATTTCTCACTTATGTGAACTGGTGGTAACATTATCAAATTCTGACTAACATCAATGATAATTTATGATTACTGTATCGCCGATACTGGTTGGTGTGCTCAGTTTTCATAACGTCGTTTGCATGGTGTTCGCTTAATCGTGGCTTTGTTGCCCTTTGGTGATTGTTATCATATGATGTAATATAGTGGTGCTGGTTAGTGGTAATAATCGTTCAAATAAAGACTAACGTTAAAAAAATCTTTCTTTGTGTCCATGCCAACATTTATCTTTGGTTACCATGATGTCTCCTACAAATTGACAAATTGTTCTGTTCGAGTTGTCAGTTCTTGTATCATTTCCTAACTATGGAAAAACGAATGCCTCTGTAATCCGTTTCAGTTAGGACGGGGGTGTAGCGGTAGGAATGGTGAGAGATTGACAAAACACAAAAAAAAATTATTTTCCACTTTTCGCCTCTTTAGGGGGGCAGGGGTGGATTTGACGCAAAATCCCCTCTGTTGCGCATTTTTCTATAATATACTCACTTTATGTAGATACGAGTGCTTTTACAATCCGTTTGTTTTTTTAGAACATTAAAATAATGTGCTCATTACGTTATCACCCCCTCCACCTTCGCGCATTTTTTTGGAACATTGTTAATGTTAAAAAGTTAGCTCTTCAACAATCTGGGCACAACAATGGATTTAATTTGGGTGGCGCTAACAATTAGATGGTCACCCCTATTAAACAATGAGTATTTCAAAACATTTTGTACATGAAAAGTACCACATAATTAAGTGTTAATTATGTGCTTCAATTGCAAATAAAATTTATGAGTGATACATGAACTACTAGATATGTGTTCACAAGTGCAAGCTACCAGCAAATGACTAGTTAGGCTTCCATTTCGTCACTAAATTTAACTCTATTGGTACATCGCCTAAATATCCCGTACCTGTACTAAGTTTACAAAAGGTTGTACTTTTTCGTCAACGGTGAGATCTTCCCCACAGGAGTAAGGAATGGTTAATAAACTGGCGTTATGATTTATCCACATGCGCACTAACAAAATTACCAGTTTCCTAATTAACTAGTAAATTATGCTTAAAAAATTAGGTACTCTTACCGTTTCGAAAAAGTTTAACATTGTCCTCAGCAGAGGGGCCCACCTCTCAAGAGTCGATTATACTAAAAAAAATAGGTGACTTTATTTTCAGTATTTAATGTTCTTGCATCCAACCAACCACCGCGCAAGGGTAAACTATGTTTGAAAAATTATGTGTTTTCTATACAATGTTCATTTTATTTAAATATCTAATTTCCTAAGTAAGCGTTCTACCGTTTCAAAAAAGTTTGACTGCATCGTCAACAGAGGATCTTTAGAGTGTGTTTAAAAAATTAGGTGCTTTTCCGTTTGCCATTAAATTTATTCTTTTGTTTCTACTTTATTTAAATATCTAGTTTCAGAATTTAGTGCTCGAAAAACTTTGGCACAGTCTAACCACCATATCTCAAGAGTTAATATGTTCAATAAAATGAGTTATTAAAATTGTTTCTTTATTTATACTTTATTGTAATATCTAGTTATAATCACCATTATAATTATCTTCGTTACCTCACTTTTTATTATCGTCATGGCCGCCATTATCGTCATCGTTATTAAGGTATTGTGCTATTTTGCAATGAGTGTTATAATAAGCTGCACAATGCACTTCTTAACTTGTAATCGTTATCATTATTCAATTATGATTGGTGATTCAATCATTATCGTCGTGATCATTACTATTGGCATCGTAATTATTGTCCCTATCGACATTATGAGCACTATTGTTATCACTATCGTCATCATTATCGTAAATACGCTTACTACCGCAATCTTTCTTATTGTTAGGATCGCCTTTATCGGCATCACCATCGTAGTTTTCGTAATGATCGTCATCAACGAGATCTTTATTATAATTTTCGGCATTATACCGTGAATATTTATTATCGTCGTTGACCTTTTTATCGACATTGTAATTATCTCTATTATAATAATCATAGTCATCACTATTTTCATTATTATCATGATTCTCATTATGGTTATGATTATCGTCATCACCGTCGCCATTGTTAGTAATAATATGTGTTACAATGTCACTCTATGTACCTCGTCTTAACTCGCAATCGGAATTTAATTGCGATTCAATCATTATCGCCATCTTTATCGTAATTATCATTATTGCTAATCTTCATCATCGGCATTATCTGCATTATCGTCATAATAGTCACTGCTATTTTTATTATCATGATCCTCATCGAGGTTATGATTATCATTAACGTCAATCTTTATTATCGTCATCATCGCCATTAATACGGTGTATTACAGTGACTAATATAATAAGCGGCAATACGTACTTCTTCTTAACTTGAATAGTCGCAATTAAGATCGCCTTCTAATGTTTGATACTAAATGGCAGTGTCTCTAACTGAGCGAGTTTTTCTAATTTGTTTCTCGAAAAAAAGTATGTATTTTTCTGTGGCCATTGTCGCAATTATCGTCATCTTAGTCGCCATTATCATAATGATGGTTATCATCATCTTTGTTGTAATTATCGTCATTATACCGTGAATCTTTATTATCGCCACTATCGTCATCGTTAATTGTAATCATTATCAGTATTCAATTGCGAGTCAATCATTACCGTTATTATCATCAGGATCGCCTATATCGTCATGGCCATTATTGCTAGTATCATCCTTATCGTAACTATTACCGTAAATATTTATTGTCGTCATGACCTAGAATGAGTATCATCACTGTTATCGTTATGATACATTTTAATTATCGCTATTATCGCTACTGTTGTTAAACAAATTTTAGTTGGAAGTGCTCGGAATGATTTAATCATCAATAATTAAAAATGAATAGTCGGTAACTAACTGAGCAAGTTTTTCGAATTTTTTTTCAAAAAAAGGATGTATATTTCTATGGCCATTATCGCAATTATCGTCATGTTAATTGCCATTGTCGTAATGATGATTATCAACATCTTTGTTGTAATTATCGTCATTATACCGTGAATCTTTATTATCGTCATCGTTAATTGTAATCATTATCATTATTAATTGCGAGTAATTATTACCGGCATGATCATCATTATTGTCATCGTAATTATTTCCTTTCTGGTTGTCATGAACGTAATTATCGTCACGATGGTCATCATTATCGTAAATATAGTTACTACCACAATCTTTATTATCATCAGGATCGCCTATATCGTCATGGCCATTATTGCTAGTATCATCCTTATCGTAAATATTTATTATCCTCATGACCTTGAATGAGTATTATCACTATTTTCGTTATGATACATTGTAATTATCGCTATTATCGATATTCTGATCGCTACTATGGTCAAACAAACTTTTATTGGAAGTGATATGACGTGGCTCGAAATGATTTAATCATCAATAATTAAAAATGAATAGTCGGTAACTAACTGAGCAAGTTTTTCGAATTTTTTTCTCAAAAAAAAAAGCATATATTTTTCTTGCGTTAATTTTGAAGAACTTGGATATTACAGATTTAAAAATTAAGGAATTGGTTGATAATACTTTAATATCATTATGTATATGTCATGTGTAAATGTCAATGTTAGATAATGGACGTTATCTAGTTGGCTTTGACATTATTCGAAATACATGATTATGTTAAAGAGGAAGGCTAGATCATTAATAATGAATTTTTTTAACGGTTCTAAAATAAGTGTAGAAAGTTACAAAGATGAAAGTAAACAGTAATTACCTAAATAATAAAACACAAACGGTTAATTGCAACATTTACACTTAAAGCATTAGCACACTTACATTTTTTCTACTGTTAAAATGAAAGTATCGACATCTGGAATTTGATTTCTAAATTTATTATTCAAACATCATTTACTTTAAACTGGCATAAATTGACAATACTCAGTTGTTATTCGCAATAACCATTGCAATTTGTCGCCAAATTTCTGTCAACGTCGTTAACACAGTTACCAAGCTATAAATTTATACACAGCTTTATGTGTAATGAACTATTTTACATTATGCCTAATTTAGAACAAAATTTATTGTATAAATTTAGTAAAATTAAGTGTAACAAGGTTCAGTATTACACTTTTCTAACGGGAAGTACCTTTACATGTTGGCAGTTGTTGACTTGATATTTTTTATCTTGCGTTCATAATAAATATTTTATGAAACTCAAACACGTTCGAAATTAAACTACGCCTACAAAAATGTTACGACCAATAACGTACGAATAAAGTTAAAAGGTTCGCAGAAGAAACCGGACTAACGAATATATTTTCAACGAATGTTATTGACTGACTAAGCATGAACTCAAATTATTTGATTTTAATTTTTACCACTCCCAACATAGCAATTTAGAATCAGAAGTCTCATCAGGACTAATAGTGGATCATATTGGGTAAAATATTGAAAAAGAATGGTAAATTTATAACATAAAACACTTTTTATTGTAAAATTTCATGATACTGGAAGAACAATTTTTTTTTCATCAATACACAAGTACACTGCACATGCTAAGCACTTTGGATAAGGGCGAGACTCTTATAGCTAGGGATGAACATTGTTTACATCTTTTTTCTTTTGTGAAAACTGCCCAATGAGCACCTCTGTTTTCAAGCCTCACATCATTGGTTGCAGTGCAGATATACTTTCTGCGCTTCTGTGTTGGGCACAGGACTGCCTCTTGCGCTGGAACTGGGACTGGAGAGATTCGTTCCAGAAAGTCGTTTCTTTGGGCCACTTGCAATGGTCAATGAATGCATTAGACCTCTGCTAACTTCACGTCTGAAGTCTAACAGGGTTATATTTTCATCTGGATTTATTTTTTTATAAAACACGTAACAAGGGTTATATTAAGAAGGCCAAAAAATAGTCTGTGCCACCGTTTTTTTGGAGCGCCTACCAGTACAGTGTGTCTGGCGTAACCTGTCTGCCTGGTTAACACCGCCCATATAAAAATTATAATCTGGGATTAAACCTGGACATTAGACACTTTTATCCTTCTGCCGTCTTTTTACTGTTTCCTTTTCAGTCCCATGAAAATTAGACAAAGATGAACTGGCTTACTGTCGAACCATTTAAAAAAAATAATGCCCATACTACAAACTCTGTAGTCCACACCATCGCTCTCCATATCCTTATCGTTTATCAGCTTCTTTGGTAGCCCATGCCTTATACCTTACTGGTCCGTATGCTAGTGTACTTTCAGTTTTTAGGTTTTTAACAAATACACCGAAGCAAAGTAGTCAAAATATATTTTTCGGTTTTGTACTTAATATATTTCGGTCAATGAGAGAACAACTCATTCACCGAGTCCATGTGATTCATATTTTTCATCTGTTGTTTCGTTTTTTCCTTGGCAGACCATCAAATTTTTGTATATAGCCACGTTGGTCTGCTGCACACAATAACTTATAACCTCTTTTTATGGGTTTCATGGGGTTATATTGTTTGATTGGCGATCTTTCTTTGAACAAAAGAATGCTTTCGCCTACTGAAAGTTCTCTATACCATTATATAACATATCGAATTGCTTATTTAGTGAGTTTACAAATGGCCTGATCTTAAATATTTTGTCTTTATTCTGAAGAGGGATTATTGAATTGTCATCTAGATGTATAAAAGACAGTAATTGTTGGAATCTATTTCTACGCATACATTTTTTTACCAATTCAATGCCTAAATCGTCAGGTAAGTTCCAGTAATTTTGGTAACTAGGTGGCTGATGACATCCCATAAAGAAATTTATAGCTATGAAAGCGAGAAGTTCACTTTCTTTTAGATTTAGAGTCTTGTTTCTCTTAGTTGCATAAAAATTACTTTGATAAACAATATCAGCTATAGTTGATGATCCTAACATTGGAATGAAATACTCAGTATGTTTGACACTGCAGAAAGTGTTCCTCTACTGCGCCTTCATAGCAAGAATACGCGGGATATTTGTCAATTCAATATCCTTTTTCCGCCATTTTGTATCTCCTTTCTTTCTTTGCTGCTTCAATTTTTTGTTGAACGGATAGTATTGGAACCGCATTTGGTGAAGTTGTCATAGTCTTCATTTGATAGTTGATTAGCGGATTTTGTTCATCTTCATTTTCCAGAATTTGTGTATCATTCGTGCCAACAGCAATTGCAGAATCTCAGAATTAGTATCAAGAGCCACGTTGTAAACTACGTTTCCTTCATCATCTGAACTAGCTTCTTCATTTGTTTGAAAATTATCTAAACTAACCTCCTCCAATTCAAATAAAGTTTGTTCAGCTAAAAATTCTTAATCATTTAGAAATTTAATATTTTTCAAGACTTTCCAGCTATGTTTTCTTAAAATTCTATATTTGTAACAATAGTAATTAGTGTTTAGATAACAAGTGTGCAATATTTTTCACTTACTAATGCCGTATGGATTAGATGTCTTCTGTACCGACATGTTGTAAAATTCGGTCAAAAACAAAGTTAATTTCACTATTGTAAACTAACTATTTTCTTCTAAGGTCCTAAAACTATACCAACACTGTTATCATAAAAAGCTGGTTGATAATCTCAATAACGATTAATAAAATGCATGTGACACCGGCCATTATATTGATAATAATCTAACAATGTGCAGCCTATGAATATTGAGCTCTATTATACCAGTACAGTAAGGTGTGCGTATAAGTCCCGTCAGTGACTCTTAACGTGATACGTTTTACTGTTGTAAATATATACGTGTAAAAATTTACTGGGATCCTCGAGTCCCGTCGGGACAAAGAGTTAATACTAATGCTTCCTTCAAAAAACTTGCAATAGAATTACGAAGCTGTATAATTAAATTAAATTACTAACTCAAAATAAAAATGTTTATCACACTCTTCGTGTAAACCGTCAACAGCCAAAACCAAATATATATTTGCGCAAACAGGTTATTTAATATTGTGATGTATGCAGCGAATTGCATGTGTCCTTTTCTTAAGCTAGATTTCATCTCTATATTATTTTACATACATAATAAAAGTTCTGTCTCATCAGAAATAACTCTGTCAAAAAAACGGCTTTAGATTTTATAATCAGATTAACCATACATGCTGACCTCTTATTAGAGTACTATATTTAAATTTTCGGGGTTTACCGATAATGGGTATAAACAGGCCCCTAGGGAGGATATTAGAGCGCTGTTACAGAAACAAGTAGCGTACACTATACACAAACCTGTAGTAAGAAATTTACTCGAAATAGGTACATTGTTGGTAACTTTTTTTTTGCGGTATGAGAAATCTAAGTAAATGTAATGACGGGTATAATTATATACTGACGGTTATCGATGTATTTAGCACATCCAAGGTGATGGTGATGATTCAGAGAAGACATAGAAGGGCGATGAGGTACAGGAGAAGGACGAGTCCCAAAACCATGATGATGATGGCGACGAATCACGGTTCAAGAAGAAAGGGTGTGATTAAATAAATGATGTATTGTTGTTTACAATAATAATATATTTTCAAACGCTAAGCTTTCCTTCAATTTTTGTTAATAAACTTGTTTTTTCTAACGGTGCTTGAACCTGCACTAACAATGCTGCAGTTAATGCAAAAGGGTCGTTAGATGGGTATCTACAATAAGTGGGAGATTGGCTTTCTTTTGCAGTCTGTGAGTTCAATAATACTGCTATTTTTTGAGAGCTGATTTTGTATGACTAAGTTAAATCAGTTTGGTATTTTTGAGCTGTAAGCTAGTTTTCGCCGGCTGTAAGTTATGATTTGATTGATTGAGATTGATTTTGGTTGATTGATTGAGATTGATTGATCTGATTGTTTGATTTGATCGAACGTGATTTGTTTGGGATTGATCTGCTTAATCGATCTGATTAATTGATTTGTATGTTTGAGAAAGAGACGAGGGAGAGACGAACACGATCAACCTTTATTACAGAAAACATTCATTAGTCCTTACACCACTAGATGACACTACAAACAACCCTGATTAGTCCTAAAACTATACCGCTAGGCAGCGCCACCTCTATTACAGAAAACATTCGCTGGTTTAAAAATATACCACTAGATGGTGCCACAAACAAAACCCTGATTAGTCCTAGAAATATAACGTTAAACGGTGCCATCTTTATTACAGAAAATGTTCATTAGTCCATACACAACCAGATGACAACACAAATTCAAAGTTCCCAACAAGAGGCAACGACAGGAGGGCAGCCCCTAACACTGGTTCCTATGTTTGTCTTATAAGTTAGCATTAGGCCCCTTATTAGAATACAAGTTCAAATTTCTCACAATAAGTAATCAGAATGTAAACACTTAAATACAAATCCAAATTCAAATTTCCCGCCAAGGGACCAGGGGCTAAGACCCGAAGGCAAGTTGCGAAGCCCTATGTCTGTCTTATAAGTTAGCATTAGGCCTCCTTATTATTATAATACAAGTTCAAATTTCCCTCATAGATGGCGCCACAAACAAATTCAAATTTTTGGTCTAGGGGCGAGGGCCTGAAAGTAAGTTGCTAAGCCCTACATCTGTCTTACAAGTTAGCATTATACCCCTTATTGTAATACAAATTCATATTTCCAGCCATAACCTGCAGAGACTTAAATGCAAATACAAATTTTCCGCCAATGGGGCATCGACAAGGGGCAAAGCCCCGAGAGCAAGTTGCGCAACCATACATCTGTCTTAAAAATAGCATCAGGTTCCCTTATTATAATACAAATTCAAATTTTCCGCCAAGGGTACCACCACAATACACGAAGGCCCACGAATAAGTTGCTATCACGACAAGGGGCGAAGACCCGAGAACAAGTTGCGAAGCCCTATATCTGTCTTACAATGTCATTTATGTTCGGGAGGGTTGGTGTGGGTATCACCGAAACAGTCTTCGTCGAAAGCCTCGCGTCGCGCAATTTTACCTATATGAGACATGCAAGTAACGGTTTCTCGAAACATCAAGTACTGGCAGCGACCAACAAACAGATTGAGATGATTGGTCACGTGCACTAGGCTTTATTTAATCAAGAAAAGTTTCTCATAAGTGGTGTTGAGTTAAAGGTTAAATTTGTACGATCAAGAGATATCTAATGGCGGCGCACGGTTCAAATTACAAGACGCGAATTATGGACGCTAGTTTACTGGTGAGACGTATGTGAATCAATCCCACCATTCTAATTGCGGGCTAAAGCCTTAAAAACAACTGCAGCAAAATACTCTGTTACAAGGACCGAAGTAAAAGTTCTAACTATACCTGGTGCATACAGCGAAAAACATTGGATAATGTTTTTCTGGGTCAGTTACCTAAACGATGCATCGTAGGTTTTGCCGCAAATAAAGCCTTGAGAGAGATAACTTGTAATTGACTTTCGCATTGACTGCAGCATTATTAGTGCGACTCTTACGTATATGAAAGCATCGCATCGCTAAATTTTGTCTATATGATTAGATTTGATGTCTGTTAAAGAATTGCTGGACACGTTTGCAATAAAGTCCTTGTCCTTATCCGTCTGTATACTTTGAGGTATTTTTTCGCATTTTTGAAAAATAACTTAAAATACGTCGATTATAGAACATGTAGTTTTTCAGCTTCAGAGCTCGTGTCCACGCCACCTTGCTAAATACATCGATAACCTTCAGCACATAATTATACTCGTCATTATATTTACTTAGATTTCTCATGTCGCAAAAGACCCCACCTGTCATAACTCAAAAAAAAATTTTACCCACAATGTACCTGTTTCGAATAAATTTATCACGACATGTTTATGTATAGTGTACGCTACTTGTTTCTGTAACAGCGCTCTAATATCCTCCCTAGGGGCCTGTTTATAAATCTAAGTTCCTTTTTGACAGGGGTATTTCTGCTAAGGCAGAGCTTGTATGTAAAATAGGCTTATGTGATGGTTTGACAACCCCATTATCGGTAAACCCCGAAAATTTAAAAATAGTACTCTAATAAGCAGTCAGTATGCATGCTTAACCTGATTGTAAAATCTAAAGCAGTTTGTTTTTACATCAATTGTATATGTTATCTTTATCTTGATTAGATTCTTTAATATCAGAAATAATCCAATTGTTTATTAGCTTTACAAAATAGGCCAAAATACGATCCTCACGTGTGCATATAAAAAAAATGACTGCCAAGGTGTCCCAGGGCCACAAAAATCCAAGATAGTAAAATTTTAAAATGTTTTCCATTAATTAACACGATGTCGACTGATTGCTACTTTCCAATTCATAATGAAGTTGTATAACTGTTTAATAATAAACACATATTAAGAAGTCCGCGAACAGATCCCCGTCTTACAAGGCTAGGACCGCGTATTAGAATACAACCCCCAATGCATAAATAAATTAGGTCACAATTTGTAGAAGGGACTAAAAAAATGTAATAATAATTATGCAATCTCTTTTGATAAAAACAACCCTAATTAATAACAGATTAAATCTTTTATTCTCAGAACACTGTATGCGCACGCATTTACCTACCCTCCAGGGGCTGAACTTTAAAAAATTTCTTAATGCAGCCAAAAGGGTCCTAATTAGGGTGAAAATTCCATCAAGGGGTTGTAAAAGACTTCCGAAAAGAAACCATAGGGGTGAAAAAATACGATCCCCTCGTGGACATATAAAAAAATGGTGGGTTTTCCCCAGATGACGGATGGTGTCTCGCTACTACTGGTTCCATTTAAAATTATTTTATAAAATGACGACTGTCCGCCATTTTGATGATTACGTTTAATTTCAGTTTTATGGTTGGGGGGAGGGACTTTATGCGGGCACTGTATGTTTAATCACTACATAACTAAATCTCTATTTTTGCACGAAGTTGCTCTTTAAAGAGTAACACTAGTTAGGGCCGGGACGACAATTCCGCTATCATTTGTAACAAACGAATTCCAAATCTTCTCTTAAATCTGTCACCAACCATCACTTGCATTAAATTAACTTTCATTTTGATTCAATTCATTGTAAAAATATTTTGCTTTCTCATTTAATCATTAATCCAATTACAGAAAATGATTTTCGCATTGTTTTAAAAACTATTTGTACAGTTTCTGTGCCATTAAGGGTTCTTCTGCCGCACACCTGACATTCTTTATTTTACCAGGACGAGAAAACGTGTCGCTAACAGATTTTAATATTTCTTTCTTTTTGTTCTTTATAGCACAATACCATATTATTGCGATAAACAAGTCACTGTTTCCCTTTGTTTAATTGTTCAATAATTTTACTCTTTTCTAACAAAGTTTTGACTTTTCGTTGCCGTTTTGAAAATATGTACATAAACCAGTTCTACTGTTCATTGAAGGCTGTTTAAATAATATTGCGTAAGATTAATATAGACCGAGCTGTTTTGCTTTGCCGTGCGTTACGAATTCCCGCACCGCCAAGTGTTAGATGAGAAGGTCGCCGCTGTTCACGTTATCCAATGGTTCACGTTATCGCGAGTGCACTGTATTTATAAAAGTATGCGAAATTGTTATATTTCGAACGCCTTCTTTGCTATTCATATAATTGGAAATATTTTAATAAATTCTGGAGTTCTGATTAGAGTTTCCGATAGCCCCTAAAGAGTTCTAAAAGGCTCCATAAGATTTTGCATGAAAGCTGGTATTTCAAAAATTAAGAGAAACTTTTATATTTCGTGTGATTAGTGTTTTGATAAATCAAATATTTTAATGGAATTTTGTAGTTTTAATTATACCGGGTGCCCGGAAATAGCATGTACCTAGAGAAGGATGTGATTCTACATGAAAAAATAAGACTTTTTTTTTCCTATGAACTTATATGCCCAGACGTGCCGTTTTCAATATACAGGGGGTCAAAGTTGAATTTTTTTTTCAGTTTTTGGACAATATCTCGAGAACCGTTTGAGATATGATGTTCAGCTCTCATTCACAATTTGTGCTCATTAAGTCCCTTGTTTTCACCGTAAAATAAAGTTTTTTTGAAAATTCAGTGGCGTGGATTTTGGGTATTTTGAGGGTTTCAACTTTCTACGCTACTGAAATAAATGCAATTTCAAGGAGCGCGCTAGAACCGCCTTTATTTTCTCTACCAAAAAGGCACTCTTGGTTAACAGCTCTAAAGTTGATGATTTCCGAGAAAAATTGCATTTTATGAGAAAAAAACGGTAATTTTAAGAATAATTTTTTTTAACAATTTATTAACAGTAGGTACAACATTTCGAGAAAACTGAAAGTATACAAATACAAATAACTAGTAATTGAATGAAAAACAAATGCTAAAAGTGTTGTACGTGAATTCCGTCCACTTTTGCTACCCTATTTCTCATTGAGTTTCTTACAGATTCAAAAATCCCTTCTTTATTTCTTATCTCTTCACAAGCATAGACGATACGTTGCTTTAATTGTTGAATAATATCAATAGGTACTGCATAAACTAAAGTTTTCACATATCCCCAGAGAAAAAAATCCATGGGATACAACCTGCGAGCTTCTGCAGTATTACCATTAGCTCTGCCATACATAAAAACCATATCGGCCATTTCCGCAAAAGAGTAGTCTGCCATTTTTTACAGTTACTGCACCAACAATTGATGATAAGTAATAATTCACGTTATAAATTGTGTTCTTGTCAAATAAACAAATTGACTTAGTATCGACAAATACTATCAACAAACCGTCTTACCATAGCAACATGCATTTTACGTACGACAACGCCAACTCAATTTAGGTTTGAAAAATAATTCAACAATCTTACCACCATGTTATTTACCATTCTAATGTATTTAAGTGAACGAAGCCTACGTAGAATACTTGCAGCATTTGTTTTTCATTCAATAAGTAGTAATTTGGAATTTATTACTTGCATTCTTTCCAAAATGTTATGCCTACTGTTAATAAATTGTTAATGAAAATGATTCTTAAAAATAATGTTTTCTCTCATTGAATGCGATTTTTCTCAGAAACAGTTGAGTTTAGAGTTATCAGCCAAGCGCACATTTTTGGTGTAGAAGACATGGCCGGTTCTAAGGCGCTTCTTAGAATTGCATTTAATTCAGTGGCGTAGAAATTAAGGGGGTTGAAACCCTCAAAATACCCAAAATCCACGCCACTGAATTTTTAAAAAACCTTCATTTTACAGCGAAAACAAGCGACTTAATGAGCATAAATTGTGTAAAAGGCTGAACATCATATATCATACGGTTCTCGAGATATTGTCCAAAAACTGAAAAAAACATTCAACTTTGACCCCCTGTATATTGAAAACGGTACGTCTGAGCATATAAGTTTATAGGAAAAAAGAGTCTTATTTTTTCATGTAGAATCACATCCTTCTCTAGGTACATGCTATTTCCGGGCACCCGGTATAATTAAAACTATATAAATAAATGTATAATCATAAAGTTGCTCAATGTGTGGTACTGGTTTTTCAGTTGATTTTGTGCAGAACTGTTTGAACTACATACAAATGCAAATTCAGAACATTTTGGGACAGCTTTAAATTGGCCCCCTAATTTTCAAAATCAAATGTTGAAGGCTTTAATCGGTGCAATTATTCGTATGATTCATCAAAAACCTAGAACTCTTTGGGGTGCGTCCGTATCTTCAATTACCGTTGGAAATTAACTTCACATTAGCACAATTTTAGGATACTTACATCCGACATTTTCTGGTAATTATAGAAGTTAAAACAAAGATGCCATTATAATACAATTCTGGGATCTAGTTCAATATCAATTATGAGTAAATTCATATTTCTGTTACATGCCAACGTTTACAATATAATTGTTAATATGAAGATAATAACAGAATATTTGTGCGAAAGTGATGTTAAAGTAAATGACAATAGATACGTTTATAACTTGTAAAGTGTAAAATAACTCTCACAATGATATAACTTGCAATATGAGGTCGAATATCTGAATATAATCAACTTATATGAAATGATCTTATATTCAAAAGTTGAGATTTATCTGTAGAGGTAAAACGCAATAAGAATGCAAGCTATGATGAAGAATTAGCGAATTGCCAAGATTTCTATAATAGGCGCTACTTATTTGACATCTAAACTTGCGATCAACACAAAATCTTACTCCTATTATGTCCCCAAAATTTTACTTTTTTTTTTGGCGATGCTGTCAGTGGATAGGGTTTGTAAAAAAGAAACTCTTTTTTGCTACGCCGAGCTTTCGGAAATGTTTATTTCCTTTATCAAGGCTAAAAATTAATTTACATGTGACAACTTTCTATGATATAATGGTACTTACGGTGCAAAGTGAATTCTTAAATTATTAGATATATTTGGAATTCTTGTAATTTAAAAAAAACAGAAGTATATATATATATATATATATATATATATATATATATATATATATATATATATATATATATATATATATAAAATCACCATTAATTATATTTTACAAAATTTATAGGATATAATTCAAAATACGAACATGTGATTAATTCGACAGCTGAAATGTCAATGCGTTCTTAATTGGAAAGGTATATTTAATATTTTAGACTTTCTTTTCTATTTGTTTTTGAAATCAGATATCAAGAATCACTGACATTTTTCGGTACTCTATTAGCTAATGACAGGAAGTATGAATATGAATGTATTATATATTGGGTATCTCTTTTTTTATTAATTGCATTAGAATTAAAAACCGTTTCAAAAGACACGAGAATTAGCCGTTTTGAATTGTTGGTTTCGTTAAAGATGACTTTAGTGCCATTAAAATTGACCTTGTGTCCTATGTCTATATTATGTTCTGCTAATGCACATGATTTTTTATTTAACTTTATGTCACTTTTATGTGACGTCAGTCTATCTTTTAAAATCCGGGATGTTTGGCCTATATATGTTTGATTGCAACTATGGCAAGGAACACTATACCACTCTTGATTTTTTTCTGTGGAATATCTTTTTCTTTTATGTTAGAATGAATATTCTTGATTACTTTGGTGTTAATTAATTTTGTTGATGTATTTTTAATGTAAGGTATTATTCTAAGTATTCTTCTCTCCCATATTCTCTGTTCTTCTTCTCTTTTTGTTAGGCATAGTGTTTCGGCTGCATGCATCACCTCTGGTATTAGTCCTTGGTATATTCGAATTTTCGTCTTCTTACTGATTCTCTTATCTTTCAACATCTTGTTATTACTACAATAGGCTCCTATTACGTTCCCAGAACTAAACATAAAATAGCTAATAATTTCTTGTTCTAAATGCAGAGCGGCACATATATTAGTTTCCCCATTAAATAGGATATTTAGTTTCGATAGGTTGGTATCAATGTTACGTTGAAATGAGTGTACGTGTGGTTATTATTCTTTTTTTGTTTTCAAAATGTTTACAACCGAAGGAGTTCTTATCCTTTAGTTGTGGTGGAAACACAACAAAAATTTTGTTAAAGTAATGGAAGAATTTACTATTAAGTATCCAGCTGTGTTGATACCGACTCGGCAACATATGTGGAGATATGAAAACGCAGGAAGCGTTTTAAATGGCCCGTCGTCGTCCACGATGGATTTGCAACGATGAAAACCTACAGATAGCTGCTGAAGCTTTTGTAGTCAGTCTGTCAGTCCCAGTAAATCCGCTCGAAAGGCATCTGCTGAACTAATCATATCACGAAAAAGCGTGCAAAGGATGTTAAAGGAATTAAAATTTAAGCCATATCGTCCATCCTTACTCAAAACGACAGCCGATTGGAATTCTGTGTGAGACAGTCGGTATCCGTGCGGAAGCTAACCCAAATTTCTTTAGATCAATTTTGTGGTACGATGAGGCACGTTTCAAATAATGGAGTGTTAATCGGCATAACTTCGTGTATTGGTCGAATGCACATCCGGCAAATGTCGGAAGTGCGAGATATTTCGAGTACTGCATTAATAGGTCCCAATTTTTTTAGGGGAATGTTAAGTTACTTACAAATTCCGCAGGAAGTGGTTTTTCCTGAGCTTGAAAACACTTCTGTTTACAATATTCAATCGCTTATCTGGCAACAATATGGAGTCCCAGCACATTTCGGTATTGAAGTTCGTGAATTGTAAAATTCGAAATGTAATGAACGGATTGGTCACCGTAGCACCATCGAATGGCCTGCGCGCTCTGGACATTGCGAATGAGTAGCCATCAGATTTTATTTTGGAACGGACATGCGCATTTGCCGAGATTCCTTTATCAATTGTCATTGCGGAATTTCGACATAAACACATAGCAGAATTAGAACAAAATTACTGTAACCTAACAGAATTAGAGTAGATAAACAAGACTACTCTAACCTAAAATAAATAAAGTTGCATTGGGTGGGAATCGAACCCGCACCGACCGTGAGGTAAGGTACTGTTACCACTAGTCCAAACGCGACCTCCCTCTTTGTAATTGAAACTACTATTTCAGTTTCAATGTATTAATATTATGTTATGAGCGATAATGACGTCACACAAAAAATTCTATTGAGTGCGCATGTCCGTTCCAAAATAAAATCCGTTGGCTACTCATTCGCTTACCCCATATGATTTTTCACTATGGGGTATTATAAAGGAATTTGTTTTTTTTAAAACCGCAAAACCTAGACGAACTAAAAAGCACTGGAAACTGCGTTTGACGCCGTTGCAATTCATATGTAAAATATACAATTTAGGGAAACTTTGGTTTGACATTTTTCTGAAAATTTTGTTCTAAATTATGCCTAAAGTAAAGTAGCTCTTAAAATATGAAAACCATTTTGTATAATTTTGTATAAATGACCAATAATAAATGAGTCTGCTTTGTCTCAATTGTATCTTGAAACTGGTCTAATTGTCTCTTTTCTATTTTGTAGGGTAAAGTTTACTTATTCGATAGAGTCTTCAAACCCAATGCGACACAAGAAAAAGTATATAATGAAGCAGCTAAAAGTATTGTTTCCGATGTTTTGGCTGGATACAATGGAACTATTTTCGCTTACGGACAAACATCTTCAGGAAAAACACACACAATGGAAGGTGTCATAGGTAAGTCTGGACATATTTTTAACAATGAATTTAACCAATTACCTACTTTAGGTGACCCTTCTAAGCAGGGTATAATTCCTCGTATTGTTAATGATATTTTTAATCACATTTACGCAATGGAAGAAAATTTGGAATTTCATATAAAAGTTTCGTACTTTGAAATTTATATGGATAAAATTAGAGATCTCCTCGATGGTTTGTTTCTACGGCACATTCACCGTTTATACTAATAGCTTTTGTTACAGTCTCCAAAGTTAATTTAAGTGTTCACGAAGATAAAAATAGAGTTCCTTACGTGAAAGGTGCAACAGAACGATTCGTTTCAAGTCCCGAAGAAGTATTTGAGTCGATAGAAGAAGGAAAATCTAACCGTCACATTGCCGTTACAAGTAAAGCAAACATCAAGTAAATTCCTAACACTAATTTCACAACATTTTAGACATGAATGAACATTCATCTCGTTCACATTCTGTATTTTTAATTAACGTTAAACAGGAAAATTTAGAAAACCAAAAGAAATTATCGGGTAAGCTCTATTTGGTTGATTTAGCCGGTTCAGAAAAGGTTTCAAAAACTGGTGCTGAGGGTACGGTGTTGGATGAAGCTAAAAACATTAATAAATCATTATCGGCACTTGGTAATGTTATAAGTGCATTAGCAGACGGAAATAAAACACACATACCGTACAGAGATTCAAAATTAACTCGTATTTTACAAGAATCTCTCGGAGGTAATGCAAGAACTACGATTGTCATTTGTTGCTCTCCAGCTAGCTTTAATGAGTCTGAAACAAAATCAACATTAGAATTCGGAAAACGGTAATGAGATTATTATAACTAGACTAGATAATTCATATGATTGTTTTTTAGAGCTAAGACTGTTAAGAATGTTGTGTGTGTTAATGAAGAACTTACAGCAGAAGAATGGAAACGGCGCTATGAGAAAGAAAAAGAAAAAGTTGGTAGGCTTAAAGGACGAGTTGAGAAACTCGAAATGGAGCTTAATCGATGGCGAGGTGGTGAAACTGTTAAAGTTGAAGAGCAAGTTAATTTAGTTGACGATGCAACAACACCGGTTGCAGCAATGGAAGAAAGCATAGTAGAAACAAATAATCTTGGTAAATTTACCGTAATATTAATAGTTAATTATAATTCAAAAACTTATTCATTCATAACAAAACTTATAATAATAGTTAATTAATTGGGCAATTATGTTACAGGACCGATGCCCGCAACCCCAGCTTTAATGATTGGTTCGACAATGAGTAGTGAAGAAAGGCAAAAATTAGAACAAGAAAGAGAGAGATTATATCAGCAGCTAGATGAAAAAGATGAAGAAATTAATCAACATAGTCAATTTGTTGAAAAATTAAAAGATCAAATTTTAGAACAAGATGAACTTATCGCTAGTACGAGACGTGATTATGAAGCGCTTCAGGGTGAGATGAATCGTATTCAACAAGAAAATGAATCAGCCAAAGAAGAAGTTAAGGAAGTGTTACAAGCACTCGAAGAACTTGCTGTTAATTATGATCAAAAATCGCAAGAGGTCGATGCTAAGAATAAAGAGGTAAGTTGTTTGATTGAGGGGTTTAGAGTTGCATATTGTTTTTGTTGTTATACAATTATAATGGTTCAAATGGAATGTTGTTATTGTTATATTATTTTTATTGTATTGAAGTATTCGAGACTGCATCAAGTGCACCCAACTTTATATATCTCAAGTTTGTCGTGAATATAAGAATGTTTAAGCACAGAATGAGAAGTTCAGCTTTGACGAAAATGTTTACAAATACAAAGTTTTATATTTAGAATGTGTTAATGCATTGCTTCATCAATTTTAGTAACGGGAATCATTTCTGCTACATTTTTAACTGTTATAAGCTTATGTTACTCAAAATAATTTCCTAGAAAAGGGGCATTAAAATTCCTAAAATTTGATCTAATATTCCTAAGAGAAAACATATTTCTTTATAAACATTTATTTTATGAATAAGTAAGTAACAAAAAATACAAATAAAACAAAATATAAAGAAAACTATAACAACTAGTTAGTCGTTTTTGATTGTTTTATTACATTTATTTGCTCTCACATATTGGGCATGCAAAGTCTGTTATTAACACGTTGACTGCCACGGCAATTTTCAGAAATCTGGCCTAAAATGACAATTTCATTTAATCACAATATATTATTAAAAACTCTAATTCTAGTGCATAGTTATCATCAAAAAGCACAAAAAATGTGTTTTTTTAGAAAAGAAAAAAAGGCCTTACGAATTATTTCGTAGTTGGCTTCTGTTACAGAAATCTCTTTGCGGAAGCCAACTATGAGTTAATTCGTACACAGACACGCGCAGACAAGCTTCGACCTGTCGCTTCGCTAAAGCCGAATCATAGATACGCGTCCGTATTCGTCAGTAGTATCTCAGAAGTTGTCGAGTGCATCACGTTTACGTCTTTCTTGAGTGTTTTGTTTTATAATTATTATTATAATTCAATTATCAAGAACCCAATATGGATAGGAAAAGACTACTAACTCAAAAAGAACTTGAGTACTATGCAAATGTAAGTGATTCAGAATTTGACTGGAGTTTTGGCGAGGATGGTAACGACAGTAGCGATTATGAACCTTCTGAGAATTCAAGTGTTAGTGAAGATGAAGTCCTCTCTGAACCTGAAGTTGATCCCGAACCTGAAGATAATGACGATGATTCCCAAGCAACAACATCAAATGTGAATGATAATTTGTGGACAGAAATTCAATAAAATCCTGAATTATTTATTTTCAAAGAAAATATTGGTGTGAAATTAGATACGTCAAATTTTACAGTACAAACGCTGGTGGACTTATTTTTTACGGATGAGTTTCTTACATTACTGGTGGAACAAACTAATTTATATGCTGCGCAAGAAATTGAATAACGCAAAGCATTAAAAAAATCTAACAGGGTATCAAAGTGGCAAGACGTCAGTGCTGCAGAGATGAAAGTTTTTATTGGACTTTTGTTGCAAATGGGACCTTGTAGTTTTCCATTAATCGAGCATTACTGGAGCACAAACAAGCTATACAATATAAACTTTTGGCACTCACATATGAGTCGAAATCGATTCCAGTTGTTACTTCGTTATTTTCATTTCGTTGATAACTCAATACCATCTGCCGACAGATTATACAAGGTGAGACCAATACTAAATCACTTCAATAATATTATGTGTGAAAACTATGTACCAGATAAAAATATTTGTATTGACGAATCCATGATGCTATGGCGGGGAAGATTGTGTTTCCGCCAGTACATAAAAAATAAAAAACATAAATATGGTATCAAACTGTCTGAACTATGTGAGTCCGACGGTCTTGTAAGGAAAATAAAAATTTACAGCGGGAAATCTGAGGAAACTGACAATAATGTAGGTCACACCACTGACGTTGTTTTACATTTACTTGAAGACTATCTGGATAAAGGATACACGGTTTACATGGACAATTTTTATAATTCTGTTACTCTTACAAAACTGCTAAATACACGAAAAACTTATGTGTGTGGAACCCTACGAAATAACAGAAAAGGAAACCCCAGAGATGTGGTAAATCGTAAACTGAAAAATGGAGAGTGTATTTGGCAGCAAAATGGTCCTGTTACTGTATGCAAATGGAAAGACAAACGAGATGTCCTTAGCATTACAAACATGCATGCTGTTGAAATGGTAGAGGTGACCAATCGCAATGAAAAATTTCTGTAAAACCGAATATAATTCGAGATTACAATAATGGAATGTCTGGCATTGACCGATCAGATCAAATGCTTTCATTCTAGTCATCTCTAAGAAAAACTATTAGATGGCCCAAAAAGGTTTCACTACATATTATAGAGATATATATACACAATGCTCACAAACTTTTTCAAAAAGTAACTTCTTCTAAAATAAAACTGATAAGGTTCAGAGAAGAATTCGTCGTCGCGTTGATTGGAGAGGAGATTCAACCAGTTTCGAAGAAAATTAGATTGCAAGAGCTCCATTATTTAGAGAGTCTACCACCTACCGAAAAAAAAACAGCGTCCGACAAAGCCATGTCTCATATGTACCCAAGCAAAAAAAACGCCGAGAAACGCGTTATTTCTGTCCAGCCTGCAAAGAGAAGCCAGCCCTTTGTGTGGAAGATTGTTTTAAGAAGTTCCACGAACAATAAAATATTATTTTTTTTCTTGAATTTGAATTAATTTTTATAATTATATTTTTTGTTCGTTTTTTTTCTGTTCATGTAAGCCAGCATTGATTTTTTGTTCTTTTCCGAGAAGCCATCTATCGATATTAGCACTGATATACTACACAAAAATGGCAAGTAAACACAGGACTCGTAGTTGGCGTCCTAGAAAAGAACGCAATCTACGAATTATCTCGTAGTTGGCAGTCAACTTGTTAATCATACTCACTTTATTTGAATTTTAATGTATCGTCATGGAAATGGCAATAAGTTATGTTACTTTTAGCATATTTTTCAACAGTCACAAATAACCATACACCTTGTGACGACTATATTCCGAAAATTTGCTGAGGTTTTGTAGGTAACGTTACATTCACATATTGTTAAAACTAAAAAGCAGAACCTATCTGGTGTATTTTACCCTTAATATACTTAAACCAAAGAGCATTAAAATGTAAAGATATGTAGATTTACGGGAAGTAATGTATCAGAAATACAGTCACGTCTGCGTGAGGGCTCTAGGTGCTAGCCCTCTGACAGTCGTGACTTGAACTAAACAGATAATATTTGTACAGGTGAGTGATGAAATTACAGGTACCTTTACTATGTTTGGCATAGTGCAGAAGCACATTGTTGTCAGATTGTCGCAATATTGTATAATACTCACTGATATAACTCTGAGTAAAATAAATACAACATTTTTTATAAATTCCAGTTATAGCCGAAGAACAACAATTATGGTTTCAGTTATTTTAAAAGCAACAAGCTGTATTTAAAATAAAAACTTCAGGTAAACAAGATGAATTAATTTCGTGTAAAAATAACTTTGTCTTTTAATTTTGGTAATTTGCATTTGTTAGTTATACAAAATTATGTATTATCAAAGGGCATTTTACATGCTCTTTGGTATTATGGCTTAAACTTAGTTTCTTTCAATAGGGAAATATTTATATAACGCACAATTTTTGTCGTTTAATGACTGAAACAATTATGACATTATTTACAAGTCGATTACTTACTTAAATTTTGATTAATTAATATAAACATATAAAAATTAATAGCAAAGAGCATATTGCTCTTTGATAATTGCATACAACCGAATTCATACATACTAAAATAACATTGACATGAACTCTAACATTCAACGGCGCCATGGCCTAGTTGGTTAAAGCGCCTGTCTAGTAAACAAGACATTGAGGGTTCCAATCCCTCCTGGGCCTAATGTTTCAAGTAGGTTAATAACATTGTAACAATTAATTTTCTTTTAAACAAATTTAGTAAAATAAATTGTGTGGTTTTAACCGATTCTTTTGAAATAAGTGTATGCAGCTGAAATAGCTCAGTTGGGAAAGCGTTAGGCTGAAGTATGGCTTCTAATTCATGTATGTACATTAACTGCGAGCGAACTCGCAAAACCCATCTTTTAATTTTATTTGTTTTATATACGTGTTTCATTTTTTTTTTAATTTTAATATTTTGCCCCTTCAGACGAATTTTCAGAGGTTGCAGTGCCATACCTACTTTATGAATTAAAACACAAGGCATCCATTAAATAAATATCGCACACAATACATTACGTATTAACACAAGGTCATTGATCATTTCCTACGTGCCTGATTTATAAAATCTTGTATGTATAAATTTTGAAATGATAACTACCTAATTAATTTGTTAGGTTTGTATATGTGATGCTATTCCCAAGTTAAAATAAAATGTATAAATTAACATTTTACTGATTTGTTATAATATTTCAAATATTTATATGTCTGTGCATCCCATTTTGGTTGAGACAGCCAAGTATCTCGGTAGTTGTTGAAGATTTTACCTAACTTCTTTCGTTTATAAATTACAGGGTGCTTTTGAAAATCCACACTTTTTGGATCCTCTCCATATCTAAGAAGTTTCTCAGCGATAATGTCAAATTGAAAACTTATCCCATAGAGAATTTTATGTAGAACTCAGTGGCGCACTGAATTTTTTTTTTCGGAGTATGGTTATGGAGATATGACTCAAACTTATGATTTTTTCAATGGAACGCCCTGTATTTTATTATCTCATTAAATTACTTATTTTTTTTCCTTCAAAATGATATGTATAAACATGAAGTTTTCAAAAATGCTCCAAAATTACTAAAACATTGAATTTTATTAGAGTGCCATGGATTTCAAAGTTTTACTACAGGGATTATTATTTGTGATTTTTTTATAGTAGGTCATGGATGCTACAAACACTGTTGTTGACTTTTGGAGCATTGTTTTATCGAGTGACTGTGGAGAAATCAACACATCTGCTGCCATGATGATAAATTCTTTCGTTCAGAAGTTACAGGGCGTTTTTGAAAATTCACACTTTTTGAACCCCCACCATATCTATGAAGTTTCTCAGCGATAATGTCAAATTGAAAACTTATCCCATAGAGAATTTTATGTAGAACTCAGTGGCGCACTCAAATTTTTTTTTTCGGAGTATGGTTATGGAGATACGACTCAAACTTATGATTTTTTCAATGGAACACCCTATATTTTATCACCTCGTTAAATTCCTTGTTTTTTTTTCCTTCAAAATGATATATAATATATAAACAAAAATTCTTCAAAAATGCCCCAAAATCACTAAAACATTGATTTTTAATAGTAGGCTATGGAGTTTTCATACAAAAAAAGTTCAAATTGAAAAAACTTGTGATTTTTTCATGAAAGGAACAAGAACAATACTAACACTAATTCACTAACAAAACACTAATAGCAACAAATAGATAGTAATAAAAAGTTCATAATGTAGAATAAGCAACTAATTAAATATTTACCCATACTATTTCATTTCGAAATTATTCGGTAACTTATTCATTGAATTGTTCAAATTGATGTCCATTTTCTCTAACACACAATTTCTTAATACGTCTTAATGCATTTAAAATTATGAAAGGCCGATTTTGTAAATTCTGAAAAACTGCCTCTGTTGTTGCACAAAGTTCTTCAATATTATTGTGCCTCTTACCGTATATTTTATTTTTCAAAAAACCCCACAAGAAAAAGTCCAAAACTGACAAATCAGGTGACCTTGCAGGCACAATCAACCTCGAATTGTGGACAGGGGCACCGTCATGTTGGAAGTAAATGGCATTAAAATAGGCGAGGGGAACATTCTCCAGGAATTCTGGTATTACTTCTTCTAAAATTGCCAAGTACTTATTCGCGTTGAGAGCCCCTTCAAAAATGCGGTATTTTATTGATGTCCCCAATAAGAAACAGGCTACATTAAAACCAAATCGACCCTGTTGTTGCTCAAAAATTAGGTGTTGGTTTTCATCATACCAGTGCCTTGTATTTTGCCTGTTAAATAAACCGGCACTGCTTATATGGGCTTCGTCTGACCATATGACTTTACTCGCAAAATTATTGTCCCTTCAAGTTTGGTTAAAAAATCAATTATAGAAATTCACACGCCTCGCTGCATCACCAGGGTATAAATGCTGGACAATATTCACTTTGTAGGGTTTCAATTTGTGTTTTTTTAAAATCCTTTGTATCTGTGATTGGGGAATGCCAGTGTCATTTTCTAACTTCGTACAAGAAGTCTGAGGAGAGACCCGGACGCTGGCTAAGACATTTATTTCATCCACTTCATTATTTTCCTTGTTATACGTCTTGGGTCGGGGTTTAGAATACGCACCATAATTTAGTAGATTATTCTTTAGTCGAAATATCGTTGCTCGACTAGGTTGACACCTCTCTGGAACGTTTTAAAAACAATATGTCATATAAATATAAATCATATAAATATAATTCTAATGCTTCGTCAACATTTTCATGGCATTGATTGAAACATTGTATGATATACTTTTCGTTGTTCTGAAAAAATCTTTCAGCCATTATAAAATTTCACAAATTAACAAAATCGCCAAACACAAACAATAAAAGGCATCAAAATTTATCATCATGACAGCAGATATGTTGATTTCTCCACAGTCACTTGATAAAACAATACTCTAAAAGTCAACAACAGTGTTTGTAGCATCCATGACCTACTATAAAAAAATCACAAATAATAATCCCTGTAGTAAAACTTTGAAATCCATGGCACTCTATAAATTCAATGTTTTAGTAATTTTGGAACATTTTTGAAAACTTTATGTTTATATACTATACATCATTTCGAAGGAAAAAAAAGAAGTAATTTAATGAGATAATAAAATACAGGGTGTTCCATTGAAAAAATCATAAGTTTGAGTCTTATCTCCCTAACGATACCCCGAAAAAAAAAAATTGAGTGCGCCCCTGGATTCTACGTAAAATTCTCTAAGGGACAAGTTTTCAATTTGACATTATCGCTGAGAAACTTCTTAGATATGGAGAGGATCCAAAAAGTGTGGATTTTCAAAAACACCCTGTAATTTATAAACGAAAGAAGTTAGGCAAAATCCGTTCAGGCCATCTTGAGTTTCACAAAAAAGTGGCACAGGACCGCGGAAACCGTAAGGTTCTATCTTCAACAACAACCGAGATATCTGGCTGTCTCAACCAAAATGGGATGCACTGTACATACATTTCTGAAAAAAAAAAATAAATTAAAACTTCCAGGTTATAATTTACAATAAATTTGTGTGAGTCTCAGATCAAATATACATATTAAAAACGCCATAAGTATTTTAAAAGTAAAGAGCAGTAATTACAGTTAATTGGTAAAAGCAAAGCGCAATAAAATTTGCTCTTTGGTAAAAGTTTAGAAGTAGGTAGGAATTTCTGGCAACACGAAAAATAGATATGCAACCCAACTGGCTTGAAATCAAATTGTATACCCTTTAAACCATTACGTCGCACGTCTTTACATTTTATTTCTCTTTGCTTAAATTTTGATCAGAGAAAAAACTTGTATTTTCTTTTTGACATACTTTTATTTATTCTATTTTCGGACAAATCTAGAATTCTTTTTTTTTATTACATACTAGACAAAACACAAACACAATATTTCATACAGGGCTACTCATTTCTACATCCTCCCACCTTAATTTTTGCTGAAGGAATCTTGTGGGCCGTTTCACTCTTCTTCCACTTGTAATAACTACTTTTATGTCTTCTTTGTCCGTTACTTCAGATATCTTCTGTTCTTCTTTGCACTTTTCAACTAATTCATTAATTTCATGCTGGTGTACTTAGAGGGGGTATAATCGTTGCAAAGGTCGAGTCACGATACCTGTAGCTGTTTTTAAAGTAGCTAGACGAGGAGTTACGTCTGTCTCTTCCTGGGTTCAGTTGGAATATGCAAACTAAAGGCCAGTCTAGTCTCTTATTGTCAGTTCCAATTAAGACTACATCACCAACTTGAATATCTCTTACATTCTTCTTACTGACAAATAGTTTTAACTGCCCAAGGTACTCATTACGAAATCTAACTCGAAGGTGTTCTCTTAGCTTAATTCTGTACCTAAAACGTTTGGTTAGATCCGAATCCACAAGAGCATCTAAATCAGGAACTGCTGCAGATGGAATATCATGTAAGAACATAGCTGGAGTTGGGCTACTATATCAGTGCTTTCTTCGGACATGTAAGTAGAGGCCTAGAATTTACAACTGATTCACAGTTCCGAATTACTGTTGTCAATTCTTCATATGAAAGACATGCGTGTCCCACTATCTTCTTTAAGAGACCTTTTACAATTCTAATTAGCCTTTCCCACCAACCATCCCACCAGGGAGCGGTAACTTGTATCAACCTCCACTCAATTTTCAAATCTTGGCTGTTCTGTTGAATTTTACACCAATCCAACTAATCCAATTCATTCTTCATACCTGTAAAATTCGTTCCATGATTACTATATACAAGAGATGGACAGTCCCTTCTGGAGATGGACCTTCTAAAAGATTGCAGAAAATTTTTAGTAGATGTTGAGGAAATAAGTTCTAGGTGTACTGCTCTGTAAACAGCACAAGTATATAGGGAATTCCATAGTGTCTTACCATTTCTATCATATAAAGGACCTGCTATATCTACTCCAGCAACTTGAAAAACATGGACATCTCGAACTCTTGTACCAGGAAGCGGGATAGGCTTAACTTCTAATGACTTAGAGTTAAACCTTCGGCAATTTACACATTTATGTATAACTTCTTTTATTGCTTTTCTTCCTTGTTAACCAAAATTTTTCTCTAAGAAAACTTAGTAATCCTTGTACTCCAACGTGACAAAGTCTTCTATGTTCTTCCTCAATAGTTTACTTACAACTGGGTGTTTCCCTGGCAAAATGATGGGATAAAGAAATTCAATGTCATCATCTCTTTTAGAAATCTTCGTGGTTACTCTAATTAGACCATCTTTATCAATAAATGTGCATAAAACTTTTAATTTAAAATCTTGATTATTTACAAATTTTTCTTCTTGAATCAATTTAAAAACACGTTTTTCAGCAGCGGATACGTCTTCAAGAGTTAAAGGACCTTTCTTTCTTTTTGTAACATATCTTACATTATTGACAAATCTTAAAATGCAACAAAAAACCTTAACTATTTTCTTGAAACTTGACATTCTAGAATGATACCAGGTATAGTCATGTTCAGTACATGATGAAGAAACCACAGTTTGTTTTTTCTCCTCGTTAATCACATCTTCTTCAGCAATATGACCTCTATTAGGCCATTCTTCAGGAGGTTGCTGCAGCCACGTAACTCCCTTCCACCAGTTTGACTTGGAAAAATACTCTAGAAGGCAATTTCTGAAAGGTAAATCTGTCGGGTTAAGATCTCCGGAAATATGACGCCGGTTTTCCTGTTTTGTCAAACTTCTAATTTCTTTTATTCTATTAAAAACGAAAGGTGCCCATTGCTCTTCTCTTTCGATCCAAGCCAGAACTGTTGTTGAATCAAACCACCACCAGGTCGAAATATCTCTAAATTGAATGATATCCAAAACAGTTTTTGATAACTTTCTCCAATTGTTGCAGCTATTGGGGCAACTCTAGATTTAGCTTGAACCAGTTGTACCATCACCCCGAGATTGGATTCTGACCTCAAAAATATAGCACATGCATATGAAAATTGACATGCGTCACAAAATATATGTAAACTTAGGTTGTGACTATCCTGCGCCAAAATCCATCTAGGAATTCTTAAATCTATTAAACTTGATATTTCATTAGCCCACTATACAAATTTTGACCTAATTTCTTCTGAAACTTCTGTATCCCAGTCAATTTTATCTTCCCAAGCTCGTTGAAGTAACAACTTTGGGTAAAGTGTCACAGCTTACGCATAACCAATCTGATTATATAGTCTATGAGCAAAAATTTCGCGTTTGGTGACAAAGTGAAAATTTATTTCTTTAAACCAATGAGAGTTTAATTCCAACGTGTAAAAATTTCGGTTCCAGTACAGTCCCAGAACTGGTGTCAATTTCGTTTCAGTTGATATTGATTGGTCTTTGAGAACTGTATGTTCCCAACAATGTAACTCCATTTTTGCTTTTGCCAATAGTTGAGTAGATTCAATGTGAAGTTTTGTAACATCTGTTTGTCATCTAGACTTACGACACAGTTGTCAACATAAAATCCACTAAGTAGATTTTCAATAGTGTGTTTGGACGCCAGTGATTTGCTGTGTTTGTTTTCAAACGCTGTCTTTAGGTGGTGTACCACTGCACTCAACAGGAACGAACTGCAAGTTACTACAAACACTACTCGTTTGTGTTGAAAGATTTTCACTTTTCCTTCTTCATGATACCATACAAATCTCAATCACTGGGACATAGCCTTATCTGCACGAAAGCATTGCGTATATCGGCTACCACACCAATTTTTGATAAAATATGGTTAATATTGACGGGATTAGCTCTATCAAATTAATGCCTTTGTCTATACATTGGTTTCAGAAGGATGTATTCTTGTACGTGCAGAGGCATCGAATACAGGGCGAGTTCTAGTAGTGGCGCTGTTCTCTTTAACTACGTGTTGATGGGGAAGATAATGAACTTTGACTTTATTTTCATCATGCACTTCTTCTATACCATCTTCTAGAAGTCATTCTTGAAATACTTTTTCGTATTCTTCATAAAGCCCTTCAGCTAATAATTTTATCTTTAAATTCTCAAACCTACGTTGATGATGCGTAACATCTTCTTTTTCTTTCTTGGACTTCGCTGCAGATTCCAAGGAAATCTACATTCCATAGTTCGGCGATAGTTATATCTTTGTTTATTATGAAAAAACTTATGGAAGTAAATAACATGGTGGATCTTTCTTCTACAGGTCCCAATTAGTGTCCAGCCAAATAAAACATCAATGGGACCATCGTGAACATCTGTGATTTGTACATCTAATTCATGAAGTTCTTGTAACCATGGCCCTGATTTTTTTGAATGTATGTTATTAGTTATTACAAATGACCAACTGGTCCAAAACTTCAAAATTACAAGCATATGTATTTTCCAAATATGATCGGAATCTACATCCTTTGCTTTTCAATTTTTGTTTCTTCTCACAATCCTCACAATCTTGAGAATAATGTCCTTTGTTGCAGAAATGGCATATTTTCAGAGTCTTATTAAGCAACCCAGAAGCTGGAGCTACTGCATGGTCATTAGGAACCAAAACAATTTTTTGTGATCTGTTAGTTTCAAAACCAGCTGTGACCAAAGCTATCTTTTCTTCTTTATTGACTTCTTTCTCTAGGAACTTCATAAGTTTGTTTAACCTATCCCTTAAAGTGCCACTTTCATCATAATCTGAACTTCTATTGGTAGCAGAAATAGACAAAAAAAGAGGTATAAGGGCAGGCCTAGGTTAGATTATTGCTCGCAGATAGGGATGTGGGGTATCCAACTTTTAAAGAAATAAGTAGGTTTAGCTCAAGATAGGCAATGGTGAAGGTATGCACTCAACCAGTCTGTGGACAGCACATTTCATGATGATAAGTCATTATCCATGGTTATGAATCGGCGCAAAAGGTCCTTTGGATTTCGCGTGAGCATTGCCAAATTCTGCTGAGAAGTCGTAATACGAATTCGCTTTTGGTCCACTGTTGGCAAACGCGGCACCCATCGCGCGGAGCTTCTTCATACCCAAAATGTCATGTATGATATTGAACACACTGCCATATGACATGTTTGTAGTCTCATCTAGCTCTCTCAATTTCACTTTGTAGTCGTTCAACATGATGTCATGAATTTTTCCAGGTTTTTTTGTGTACTGACGTCTTTTGGGCGTCCAGATCGTTCAGCGTCATCGGTGCTTGTACGGCCACAACGAAAGTCAGAAAACCGCTTTTGAGTCATATTCTTCGACGGTGAAGAGTCCGGATAATGCTTATATAACTTCGCTTTGGTCTCTGTTATAGTTTTCTTGCGTAAATAATAGTGCTTAATTAGAGCACGAAACTCAGATTTTTCTATTAAAAAAAAACACTACTGTAACTTGCAAATGCGTAAACAAAAATGGCTGAAATTTTGACAAACGTCTAATGAAGGATGAAGCTTTTTGTGAATGGTTCACATTAGTGCATACTAACGCCATCTCTTAAGATTATTCCAAACTTTTTCACCCACCTAGTAAAATAATTAGATTTTTCAAATACTCAATGGAAATGGACCATATTTCCTTATTACAAATCGTAAAGAAAAGTATCTCTGACAACAAAATATAGAGCCGGTACCCTTGATATCCTTCACATTTAACTTTCTTAGCTCCCCACTAACGACATGCCCCATACAGACCGAAAATTAATGCCACGTTAATCATAAGAAAAGTATCGTCAGGCGCTTCTGTCGAAAATTTTGACATCATCCTGCGATAGAATTTTTGATTTTGCTTCATATCCCTCACTTTGGCGCTTTAAATAAAACTGTAACTTTCCATAATTCGATATATCGAAGTTTGCTTTCACTCTCAACTAAAATAAGTAATTAAATGTATTCAGAAAAACTAACCTTTTCGTGAAAAAAAACACGCATAACTTCTTCGTTGATATCCCTTACATTCTTTGAAGTCCTCCTAGAATTGAAAATATTGTAGGTCTTCTTATATTTATCTCGTGATTTCAATGGTAGTAAACTAGCAACAATTTCAAGCACTAATGCCGATATTTCAGGATGATTTTCATTATTTATTTCCATTTTCACGCGATAACACTTGACAAAATTTTTGCTTTAGTTGCTGCAGTGATGGAAACGGCAATTTGATTCTCGCACTTGTCATGTATTTTTTAAATAATTTCTTATAAAATGTAACCCATTTAGTGTCCGAAACAATTTTATGTATTATTCTTAAAGAAAAGTAGGTTCTTCTTTACTCGTCGCGATTCGTAAAAAAAACAATACTTTTCTTTACTTATAATAAATAACTATGCTTGGTGCATAAAATAGGACGGCCCTTTCATAATTCAGAATATGCGCATAATTGTAAAAATATAGTGTTCTTAACCAATGACGAATAACCAAGAATAGACCGATTTGTTTACGATTGTATATGTCCCAACATAATCGCAAACGATGACTGCCACCATAGTTAACAACATCTTATTTTACTAATTATTATTGCATGGTTTTTTCAAAGGTTTAGATAAGTGCAACGTTATTATTTGTTGTTTATAGTGATAATAAGTATAACTTATGTTTTATAATGGTGAGACAGTGTGTAGTATGTAGAAAAATGGACTATTTAAGAGCCCTAGTAGGCATAAATTGGAAATTCATATTTTGTCTGCTTATTAACCTGAAGCGCAAACACGAGGGGTCGTTTTTATATTCTCGGACTAGGCATGATAAGAGTTGATTAGAACAACAGAAATTTATTTTTCAATATAGGCCCCTTGCTTTTCAATACAAGTATTACATCGTTTCAATAACATCTTTAACCCATTATAAAAATATTCTTTTGTTTGTTCGCAAAATGGCTTTCAGCGGCCGCTATACGTTCATCATCGTCCCTAAATTTTCTTCCTCTTAGTGTTCTTTTGAGATCTGGAAACAAAAAATAGTCACTGGGGGCTAAATCTGGACTATAAGGTGGATGATCAATTTCTACAAAGCCACATTTAGCAACGGCAGTTTTTGAAAGTCTTGACTTATGGACATTATCATGAAGCAGTAGGACACTTCGCGTTAGTTTTCCACGTCTTTTCATTTTAGTAACATCTCGAGGCGATGCATTAAGCTTGCATAATACTCTCCTGTAATTGTATCACTCTTCTTCAGATAATCAATCATTCAAATTCCTTTGCAATCCCAACAGTGGCCATTATTTTTCCTGCAGAAGGGGTGACTTTAAACTTTTTGGGAGGACTGAAACCCCTAATATGTCACTGCATCAACTCTTGTTTCGACTCAGGATCAAAATGATGGACCCAAGTTTCATCTGCGGTGATAGGTCGATTGATAATTAAATCTGGTTCGTCCCTACAAAGCGCCAAAAATTCTTTACACTTCTCCATTCGAGTAAGCATTTGAAAAGGTGTAAGCATTCGCACTGACCTTTGTCATGCCAAGGTAATCGTGTAAAATTCTGAAAACTTGTGGTTTCTGAAACTCCTAATAAAGACTCTAATTGTCACTTCTTTAATCTTGCATCTTCCAATACCAAACACGTCATCTAGTGATTCTCGGCCATGTTTGAACAATTTTGACCATTCACAAATAGTGGACTTGGAAGGACAATTATCCCCGTATACAATCAACATTTCTTGACGAATAACTTTTGGAGATTTTCCTTGTTTTGTAAGAAACTTAATAACAGCTCGATATTCAAGTTTGTCCATTTTGAGACGTTACAACACAAACTGACAGATATTAGAACTAATAATGCTGCAATTGTTTTGTAAATTGTCAAACACGTTACCATGGCATATGTGATTTAAAATCATTAAAATGAAAAATTACATTATCATTGTAAATTGCCTAGTCCAGGAATATAAAAACGACCCCTCGTACTGTTTCACATTTTACTACAACTTTTTAATAAAAAAATACATGATATAAGCGTTGTTTTTAATTGTTTGTTTGGTTACCTTGATGTTATTAATAACCATCGTCCCTCCAGAAATGTACGCCTATGTCGCTGCCAAAAAGCTATGATCTGTTGGAGCAAAACAATTCCTATAAAATGATAAGGAATGTTGGGTCTCTTCTTGGTTAATCGTCGTTGGTTCTTAATACTATATGCTAAATGATGGTGTGGTAGAGTCGACAATGCAAACGAATTTTTTTTTACCGATTGAATTTTAATCATAAAATTTAAGACACGAGCTTAGCATAATGTACATAATGCGTAAAAGGATGGCCAAGTATTTTCCCACGGACCATATTACCTAACTACCGGCAATACAGAAACAAAATGAAGTATAGTCATATGGTACTAAGTAAACTGGATATGTTTCAAAAATAATTACAAAATTACAAAGCATAATTTACTTTTTAAAATTTGAATTCTAGCTTGAATAGGCTCTGTAATAATATCTTATTTTTGAAACTCACCTACTGTGTTGTCAATTTTTATGAAAAATCAGCACAGCAAAGAAACTGAGAAACTGTTGCTAAAGATTAAGTTGTTGGAAATTTACTAATATTACACAAATTATGTTGTAGAGGTAGTAGTCTGATATCGCTGTCATTTGTGAAAATATGCAAGCGAAATTCAAAAATCCTTTTACGTGTTGGTTTCCCGAACCTTCGAATCTGCTATCCATATTGTTCCGAGACTTATTTCATATTTCTGTGATCATTCATTTATATAATTATAACATGCACCTGAAAATATTTATTGTACCGCAACTGAAACCAGCTACATTGATAGAATGTTTTGATCAGTATTTTAACTTGTCTGGATGAATTGTAGTAGCTCTTCCATAATAAAATTACCAAGTGTTGAACTTCTTATTCTTAGATAATTTTTGGTTTTTAATCCAGCTTTGTAACAGTTTGTAGATTTCCGCTGCCTGCATAAGATATTTTAGTGATTTTGTGTTGCTTGCAAGTAACGCTGTAGATTAAATTATAATATTAATCTTATCTTTTTTTTTTTTGGTTTGCAATCCAGGATCATTTAAAGGTGAGACTTCAATTGTTTGGAAATCATCGCTGCTTAAAGAATGTTTTCGAAACATGTTAAAAGTTGTGTGCATTTGTACTTTAGGATAACTACAGGGTTCCTGTAAAATTTATTGCACCAAACTAATACTTAACACTAATTTTTATTACAGATGGAATCGTTATCCGAAGAGTTAATGCAAAAACAGACATCTCTAAATACGACAGCATCAGAACTTCAACAGTTAAAAGATATGAGTACTCATCAGAAAAAACGAATAAGTGATATGTTAACGAATCTTCTCAAAGAATTAGGAGAAATAGGTGCTACAATTGGAGGTGATGGTGCTGATTTAAAGGTTTCTAACGACACAGCTAAATTAGAAGAAGAATTTACGGTAGCTCGATTATATATTTCACGTATGAAGAGTGAGGTTACAAATTTAACTTCACGACTTCACGAATTAGAAGGTTCGCAACAAGATAGCAATCGTAAGGTAACCGAATATGAAAAAGAATTAAGCGAATGCCGGTTATTAATTTCACAACATGAAGCACGTATGAAAAGTCTTCAAGAATCAATGCGTGAAGCAGAAAATAAAAAACGAAGTTTGGAAGAGAGTGTTGATGCACTCCGTGAAGAGTGCGCCAAACTGAAAGCAGCTGAACAGGTAATTCTGTTTTTAGAAATGTGTTCTCAGATTACTTATAACTTTCTATAGGTTTCATCCGCAAGTGAAAGTGAAAAGAAGGAAGCTGCACAATTACGAGCTGCTTTAGAACAACAAATGGATCAATTACGAGATGTGCATCAGAAGCAAGTTGCAGCACTTCGTGATGAAATTGCTGAGAAACAACAACTTATTAACGATATTAAGGAGTACTTAACTTCTATTAGTTGCATTTGTGATGTTAATATCTTGTTTCTAGTTCTAATCAAAAATTAACGTTGACACAACAGCAATTACAAGCGGATTATGAAAAAGTGAAAGCTGAAGAGACGGAAAAATCCAACAAGCTACAGGAACTCATGTCAGTAGATAATTTGAAATATAAACGCTCAATCCCATTTTCCGATAATAAATCCAAAAACAATCAATTTTCTACTCCTTCTCCTATCTGTATAAAACCTTCCAAGGCCGAAACTTGGGCCAAATTCGTACCTTACCGAAATGAATGCACAAAAGAAAAGGCAATACCAAAAAGTATTAAAAAAATTCAAAAGAATGAAATTAATAACAGATTAGCGAAATTATTAAATAACGGACAATTTACGGTATCAATATTTCATATTCACACATTTCATTTGCATTTATTTATTTCGTTAACACTACTACTAGTCACACACAAGTGCCCTACATACGTTATGGTTGACTAAATTTTGTTTGCGTAGAGTTTTTATTTATTTTCTTTTCTTTTTTACATTCTTTCATACTGAAAGTTCGTTTTTTTTTTATGTTGCCACATTGTTGCGGTATTGAGTAAGTATTAACTATTTTTAGAAATTACAAAACCCATTCCTTCTAGTCAGAGTAACTATCCTGTGATATTTTTTTTATGTTTATTTTAATGTCACATCACACCACGATTTGGTTACGTTTTATTTATAAAAATCAAAAAAGACAAAACTGCATTTTATTCTCTGCGAACTGTGATTAAAAAAGCACTTTTTATTTTTAGCTTCGTTTATAGTTATACAAATTGTACAGTGTATAGATGTTACAATTGAAAAGTTTAATAACTGTTACAAAAAATGCAATATTTTTAGAGTAATTATAAGACGAAGTGTGAAATGCTTTTAATTCAAAACTAGTTGTAAAAAATGGCTGTATGCAATACATGTAATAGATACTTAAGAGCGAATTAGTAATTTAATTCCCTTTGTTGTTCTTTAAAACCCCGCGGCTTAAAAGAAATAAAGCCTAACCAAATTCCGTGAGCGTGTGTGTGGCGTGATGCTGAACTGAATATGTTATGCAGTTCCACTAATGAGCGTCGTGAGCAAGCGCGAAAGGATCTCAAAGGACTTGAAGATACGGTTGCTAAAGAACTTCAAACATTACATAATCTTCGTAAATTATTTGTGCAAGATTTACAGGTATTGTCGTGTGAAATCTTTTAGAGTACGTTATTAGTATATTTTGTAGGCACGAATTAAGAAAGCCATTACATCTGATGATAACGAAGAAGATGGTGGATCGTTAGCGCAAAAACAAAAAATTTCATTTTTAGAAAATAATTTAGACCAACTTACAAAGGTGCACAAACAATTAGTACGTGATAATGCTGATTTAAGATGCGAGTTACCTAAATTAGAAAAACGTCTACGTGCTACTATGGAACGGGTTAAAGCTTTAGAATCTGCCTTAAAAGAAGCCAAAGAGGGTGCAATGCGTGATCGTAAGAGGTAAGTATAGTGTATGTAATGGGTAAGCTACAGGTTACGACTTTTCGAAAAGTACATACATTTGTTAATGGTTAGCTAAGTTGCTTTCATAAGAATAATAGAAAATACTGTCCATTGAATATAAACATTTTTTTTTTGTTGGACAAATACACATATTCGATCACATCAAAAAGAAGCAGAATTTATTTCGAAATGTTTCATCGATTGCGCCAATATTCTATAAATAATGCCATTGCATTATTAATATAGATGTGATATGTAATTTGTGGCTAAACTGCACAGTAGAAAAAAATGTTTTGTACCAAAGTTGCTTGGATTCCAGCACGCTATAACCTAAAAATATTTTCGAATATACAGAGTTCCATAACAGCGGTACATAACCTTTCTTTCTTATTTTAAATGGAATGGCATAGTTTTTACTGCAGATTTCATTTCTGCTGTAAACAACCACTTTCTATTAAACATGTACAGCTAAACTTAACCGTTTTTGAAATTTTTGTACTTTCGATAAAAAATTATTGTTTTCCGTCGTAGTTCAAAAATTTATTCTGAGCTTACTAACCAAATCTATGAATTTGTAACTCCGCATGTAATTCTGCTCATGCTCGTTTCTGGATATTGGATACAATAGCTATTGTAGTTAGACAATGTACTACTGAACTGATAACAAAAAATAATATGTATGAGTGATAAACTATAAACTACTAACCTTAAAAATGCAGTAAATTTATTACACAATGTAACTTTGTTTTGTATTCAATTGTTAGTAGGGCTTGAATTTTTAGGTTCTAAAGATTCGAAAAAAACATTTTTTATGTCCTCAAAATAGGTAAAATATGTCACAACAAAAGAAAACGTGATAATATATACAACATCTGGCTAACTGGCTCCGAATTACAATACTCAAAGAGGTACGTTTTAAAATGTTCAATCTTAAATTAATGACGGTTATCACAAAACATTGATGTGTACAGCATCACAATAAGTCAGTCTAGCACAATTTCATCTTGTAAAAGTTATCATTTTTTCAAATACATCTTTGAACTATTTGAGCTGTAGTTCCAATTTGTTAATTGTCAATCAAAGAAATCCAAAATTGGAAGAAATGTATGCCAAGTTATTTCATGACTGAACAACCTTTCTTGCAAAATTATAATTGAAGGCATCCTCCGTGTTTAGGATGGAGGTAAAATCTTCAAAATTGTCTGTTATAACACTGAACTGCAGAAATCCAAGCTCCCCAGTGTGTCATTACGGGCGTGGGTGGCAATGTTGTGTACATTCGTTTGGAATATGTGTATTCTTAACAAATAACTTTTTCCCGTTAGAAATTAACTTGTTCCACAATTTCATATATGCTGCAGCATCTGTAATAGCAAAACATTGTCCTATTTGATACTCTCTGCTCATAATATTTGCATAATTTTTTAATGAATAATCTTGCAATCGTAATGTGATTGGCAGCATCCATTTCTTTTGGCAATTTCCACATCATTTTGCCAGACTCCAACTTACATAAGAATCTGTAGTTTCGTCTACCCAAACTCATCAGGGATGTCAAAATTTTCTTATTTTGTGGAAAACTTTCGTAATTTAAGATGATTCATTTTATACATAGGTATGTCAGTAGAAACAAATGGTTTACACAAATCTCGACAGTAGATAGATAATTTGGAAAAGCCTGTAAAGAACCTGGAACTGGTTTGATAATTCACGATTGTGTCTGGATATGGCGAGAATCTGTTTGTTCGCCGCTTAAGTGTTGTGTAACTTGATAATGCTGTTGTACCGCACGGTTGGTAAAAAAGAACTTCTCCAGCCGAAGTAAATAAAGCTTGTCCCAGAAAAAATTGTCGCCACTTTGTTGTCCAAAATAACGAAAAAAAATTAAATTAAATATTCTTTGGAAAAATTTTACTAAATAATTAAATTTAACTAATTCTACCAAACATCAAAACTTTAACTCTCGTCTATCCAAAAGCGATGTAATTTTCGTTTTAACCCGTCGATTAATTTTTGTACACTCTCATTTGACATTAGTTTAGTGGCTTGGACCCATTTATATTTAAAATTAATTATAGATTTTGCTGGTTTTTTATGTTTTATCAACTTCTGCTTTACATGAGCCCAATATTTTTCGATTGGGCGCAATTTGGGACAGTTGGGAGAATTTTCATAACATAATCGATGTTATTCCTTTCGTGCCACTCTGTAACTTTTTTTGCCTAGTAGCATCCTGCCAAATCAGGCCAGAATAATGTTGGGATATTATGCAGCCTTAAACGAGGCAGCATTATTTTTTGCAGGCACTCACAAAGGTAAATTTCACTATTTATCGACGTCATTGAAAAATATGGCCTACTTGTTTTGCCACAGGAAAAATTGGCTTGCCATACGAGCACCTTTTTGGCAAATTTTTCGGTTTCAATAATTTAAAATTCATTGCTTACAAATTTTCTATCCTTTCCAGAGTAATAATGATGTCCTGGTAAAGATTTGAAATCTAATTTGCAATAGGTTACGTCATCCATTATTACTCACATGTGATTAGAGATCAATTTTTTATAAAGTGTTCTGGACCTTGCGGTCATTTATTGAGTAGCATTATAGAATTTTTTTGTTTAATTCTCTGAACTGTAGACTTATTACTTCTATACTTTTTTGCTAAATCTAACTGAAAGGTTTGGATTGTTTTTTAAAGCTTTCAATACATTTTTGTCCAAATTGTTATCAATGAACCCCAATTTGCGCCCATTTCCTTCTCTTCTTCGCACTGTACCCGTTTCGCCGTATCGTTTAAGCACTCTGCACAGTCCTCCTTATGGTATTTAACACAGAAGCTATTTTCTTGGTGGAAATGTCACCAGTTTGAAAAACACTGTACAATATTTGTTCCCGAAATTGGTCTTGATTACACGGCATTTTCGTCAAAACTAATTTGACAGCGACTGACTGTTTATTTTTATTTAGTGCACAGCCAACTAACATATATCAACAAAATATAAACCTGTTTACGCAGCGGCGGAATTTTCTATGAGAGCAGATTTTGGCGACATTTTTTTCTGGAACAAGATTTATATTTTTAAACTCCGCAATATATTGTTGCAAAGGGCAACTCGTTCTAGCTTTCGCTTTAGTAAAAATTAACAAACGAAATTCACCCACGAACCACACAATAATTTAAAAACGACACATTTCAATAGTTAAGTTATCATCATAAGCGGTTGACTGGGATTAACTAGACATTTTTAGTAACTTATATATTAAACGGGTTGTAGTGAATATGCAACAGTATGAATTTAGTTAATATTTCATTCCTGTAGTAAAGTATCTCATTAAAAGTTGCAAATATGCAACTGTAAGCATTTAAGGGTTAATGTGTGGATAGGTATTTATCGAGGACAATTTATTGGACCGTATATATATATATATATATATATATATATATATATATATATATATATCAGGGTGTGTCACCACCAACGGGACGGTCTTTTGTATCTAGGCAATACGTTTTTTCAAATTTATTTTTCAGGGGGGTTATGTATATCAGTAGTGGCCACATTTTAAAATTATTTTCGTACATACTGTATGTTCCAGAAAACCGTGGCTTATCAAACTTATTTTCGTTCCAATTTTGGATAGTACTGTTAAAATAAGGTGACAAAATTCTAGTTGTACATATTAAAGTTGTTACCTTTTGAATTGCCATAGCATTTGATTCTTAATTCCTTACAGGGTGCTCAAAATTTTCACTTGTAAAATAATTACATTCAAATCACACTATCTTGGTAATTTTAAATGTAACACCCTGTATTTTATTAATCTACATTATTCAAAAAAACATTCTCTATCATTTGGTATATGGGTTTCCTATACCTAATTTTATTTATTGTTAAATTGTTAAAATAATAGTTTAAAATGAAATACGGATTACAAGAAAGAATTGATATGATACCGTGCATTGGGGAATGTTTAGAAAATTGTTTTCTGGCTTCTAGATTGTATGCTCAAATGTACCCCGACTAAGAACATCCAAGAAAAGAAATTTTTGAAAGTTTGTTGAATAGATTTCATGCTACTGGTTCAGTTGCATATCAGAAGGTGAATAAAACAAAACAGGTTACTGGGAATAATGAAAATGAGTTTGATGTAGTACACTTTGTTACTGATGGCCCTCATACAAGTACTATAAAAATTTTGAATGAAACAGGTATCAGTCGAACAAGTGTCTGTAGGATACTTAAAAAAATGGATATTATCCATATCATATTTAGTTACATCAACATTTGTCTGAAAGGGACTACAATCAGCATTTAAACTTTTGCTTATGGGCTTTGGATAAGGCTGGCAGAGATACTGATTTTTTTAAATTCCTGGAATTTCCAGATGAATGCATTATTCAGAGTGATAGTATAGTAAATAGGCGTAATTACCACTATTACGATACTGATAACAGACATCTATTTTGTACTGTTGATCGCCAACACTGATGGACTGTAAGCGTTTGGGCAGGAATATTAGGCGTTTATGTGATTGGACCATATTTCTTTGATGGCCACCTACATGGAAGAAAATTTTTGAATTTCTTAAAATGTGATACTCCATGAGCATATTCCATTAAATATACGAAAAAAATGTGGCTCCAATTGGATGGAGCACCTGCTCATTTTACCGGACCTGTCAGATAGTATCTGAACAGAAAATTTAGAAATAGGTGGATAGGCAGGGGTGGGTGGTCCTTGTAATTGGCCACCTAGGTCTCCAGATGTTACTCCAATGGATTTCAGTATATGGGGGGTTGTTCAACTTATAGTAAATCAAACAGTCCCCACTACTCCCGAGGATATGAAAATAAGAATTTCTAATGCATTCAACACTATAACGCCGGAAATGTTAAATAAAATAAGATCTTTTGAAAATAGAATTAATTGTTGTATTCAGGCAGGTGGCAGACATTTTGAGCATATGTTTGAGTAAAATTAATTTTTTCCTAGCGTCTTGTTCGTTTTTGTTATTATAATTATTACTTCTCTCATTAAAAAAAAAATATTTTGCCGTTATGTTTTTAGTTAATAACTTTTAATTTATTTTTATTAAGAATAAAAATGATAATAATTATATTCGAATATTTCTTTTATCTCGTGAATAAATACATTAAATTTAAGAAAATTTTGAATAACAAAAAAACTGTAATATTTAGGTATATATCAGACGATGGAGAATGTTGTTTTGAATAATGTAGATTAATAAAATACAGGGTGTTACATTTAAAGTTACCAAGATAATGTGATTTGAATGTAAGGAATTAAGAATTATTTGCTATAGCGATTCAAAGGGTAACAACTTTAATATTTACAACTAGAATTTTTATAATTTAATTGATTCGGTCAGTACGATTTTTTTTCGAAAACCTATTATTTTTATAAAACTCAAAATATCTGGAAAACTGTAATATTTACCTATGGGATCATTGATTAAAGTGCACCTTATTTTTACAGTACTATCCAAAATTGAACGAAAATAAAGGGCGTTCCGTTAAAAAAACATAAGTTTGATAAGCCACGCTTTTCTGGAACACCCAGTATGTACGAAAATAATTTTAAAATGTGGCCACTACTGATATACATAACCCTCCTGAAAAATAAATTTGAAAAAACGTATTGCCTAGATTTAGATATAGTTATTTGACGAATATTTAATAAATTTTTTTTCTCTTCACTATGGTACGTGTGTCAATAAAAACGAATAACAAGTTTCAACATTTTCCATATATTTCGAATACAGTCAGTGGAATTTAACAATAAAAAGAACTAAAATTAATATTAAAAATTAACAACTATGTCAATTTTTAGTATTACTTTTAGTTCTTTTTATTGTTAAATTCCACTGACGATGAATACAACCGTATTCTAAATATATGGAAAATGTTGAAACTTGTTCATTTTTATTGACACACGTACCATAGTGAAGAAAGAGAAAGAGACAAAAATATTTATATATATATATATATATATATATATATATATATATATATATATATATATACCATCATTGCTTATCTGGTGAAAATTATGAAAGTTTAACAAGCTTTGAGTAGCCTAAAGGTCAGGATTCATAGAATTTGTTTTTGAAGATTTCTAAACTTTCATAGAAACCATGTTCGTACTAATTACTAACATGTTTGATTAAAGATACCTTGTCTACTACATGATTTTTATCCAACATATGCAATGCTATGGAAGACTTGTCACAATGTTTGTATTTGATATGAGCTAAATGTTCATTGAAACGAATTTTGATAGGTGATTTAGTTAGTCCTACATATATTTGTTCACAATTTTTACAATTAATTTATAAATTCCTTGTTTATCCACTTTTCCACTTGATCTTTGGATTGCCTAAAAGAGTTTGAAAACTATTATCTGGAGTAGTGACTGTTTTCAAATTAATTTAATCTTTATTATTAATATCATATTAATCTTTTAGTGCTAGTTTTTCTACTATTTAGCAGCATAAACCCACTGCTTTTAAATTTTTGGTTCATGGATTGCTTAATTTTTCATTCAGTTCAAACTCTATTAAAGAAATTGCTGCACACAATGAGTTTTCAGATGAAGTGGTTATGACTATATTATCCTCGCCAGGAGTGTTTACCGCTACGTCATCACATACAATCATATGGTGTAATATGAAAAACATGAGTCAAAATTATTTGCATTATAATAAATTGTGATTGAAAATATACCCCAAGATGGCAGCATTTGAAGCTGCAGAATTCCGAAATATAATTACTTATTTATTGTGATTTATTTTGTAAAAATTAAGAGATTGATTATCACAATGATAACGGTTGAAAACCAATGTCCTTGAAATCTAACAGATGTTTGGTACGTTGTTTTTGCAGCTGCAGGTTTTATAAGTTATAACACATTACTGCCCTATTACAAACAATGCAATTTTCAGCAAAATGTAAACATTTAATAATTGCAACAGAATTATAAAAACAGGAGAATGGTTGTGTTGGTAAACAACCATACAATTGATAATTTGAAAATTCAATTTATAGGTTAAACAATTTCATGGAACAACTATCGAGCTGCACTGTTTACACCTCTCGAGACTACCACATTTATTAATCATAATTTTTTATTGTTGATACCAATTCAGTAGCAATGACGGCCCACAATAAGATGGTAACATTATTCATAAAATGAATGTTAAGTTACGTGCCTAAATAAAATGGAACTATTATTTGTACGAAGATATTTAATGTGGAACATAAATTCTATGGAAAATGTGTGAATTAACATCTTGAAAAGCATTTTACCACAAAATCTATATTTACATAATTGAAATACATTACTAATAGAAATTGTATTAAATATGAACTAACACACTTGTATTACTAATTGTAGATTGTAGAAACATGGTTGTCAAAGTGTAAAACTTCTAATCGGAGTCACTATTTACCTCCAAGTTTTCAATGTTAATAATCATGTGAACTGTGATGTTCAAGATTTCTTCCCGTTTATACCATTGCTTTATTGTTTCTTCAGTATGTCACACACAATTAGCCCATAATGATTTTAATTAAAAGTGTTTATTTGCCGACAATTAGGTGAATTGATCTCTTTAATGTATTGTTTAAGAAATCTAATTTGGCATTTCTACAATATAACATTTTTCCAATAAAACTCTACAGTTAGAGTCTTTTTGAATTTGTATCCTAGCGATTGGATTGCACGATGAAGACTTCAGCCACTTATTAATATGTGACTGTTACGAATTTCTGCATTTAAACTTGCAACTGTGTCGTGTTTTTCTATAAATAAATTGGTATGTCAAACATGTGTAAAAGATTATAATCTAATATTACTCACTTTGCGTACATACTTGTATAACATAATTCTTATGCCCATTTTGGTGGCAGATTGTAAGATTTTGTTTTCCGTTTTGACATCTTATTAAATTAACCCATTTTTAACAATAATAATACACTTTTAAAATTTTCTCTAAATCGATGATCACATAACGTGTCAAAATAGTTTTTTTTTTTTGTCCCAACTTTATGGCAGGCAGTGTGTATATTAGAAATTTCTTTAGTCCGTCCCAGTCGACCACTGATGATGATAGCGTAGCTATTGCAACATGTTCGGTGTTTTTCAACCTTGGTGTGGTACATGGTAGTATTTTGTTTATTACAGGTCCTGCCACTGTTTCATTTTTCTACAAAATGTAAATAATAGAAGCAATTAGACCCATAGTATGGTTATTAAAGTGACTAATTTATTAAGAGGAATTACAAAATGTAATAATGTATGGTTGTTCTATTTAAAATAACAAATTGGCATGGTTTCATAACCGAGTCCGCATTCTTCTGAAAATAATTTTGTTTTATGACTGTGGACAACTTTTAAATGACATTTTTTTATTTGTTATAGTAAGGGAGTTATCTAATCATAATAGCACTGTATATTTACATAAAACATTGAGAATATGCAAATGTAAACTTTTACCATTATTATGCATAATTAAAATACTTGGCTCTTGGGTTTTTTAAATGGTGCATTTTTGTATCTACATTTTATATAAATGTTTACGTTTCGATAACAGTTACAGTTATCGTCCTCAGTAAGTGTAAAAATTGCTTGCTATGTTAGAAGAAATTTATGAAATATGAAAAAGATAAACATGCAAACATAAATTTACCATCCTGTATTTTTCTATTTATGTTTTATATATAAAAGATAAGTTTGTAAATCAATATTACCCTTTTTAAAAAAATGGCTCAATTACAACTTGAAACAAAAACAAATTAGTAACTAAAGTAGCCACTGCCCAGCACCGGATTTATTGAAACATTCAGTATACCGAATTTGAATTTCAGGTACCAATATGAAGTGGATCGTATTAAAGAAGCAGTTAGGCAGAAAAATTTAGCAAGACGTGGTCCTGTTGCTCAAATAGCAAAACCAATTCGTGCAGGTCAACAACATCATGCTATAATTGGTGGCACTAATGCAGTTCGTCCCATTCCAAAAGCTATTCATAGTGATGATGGTCAAAAACGTAAATCGATTATTGTCAATAAAGGTAATGATGGTAATGTTGCAATTCAACTTACTTAAATACGATTACAGATGAGTGCTGAACTACCAGTATAAGCTGAAATGGTGCATTAATTAGAAGTAGTGATACTACTAATACATCGGCGTTTAAGTTTTTTATGCAAACTTTTCTTATTAGATAAATGATTTATAAAACTTACGGAAAATTTTGCATAAAGACACTTATTTATACGTGCTTACTTGCTTATTTTACTCTAGTATAAGGTGCACTTATCAACGATATTTTATAAGCAAATTGTTTGTACATTACTAAATACGCAAATCCTTGCATTATTCAAATGATGGCCTTAAAAGCTTTAATTTATATTGAGTTAAGTAGAAACCATGACAAAACTGTTTTTTTTTGCATTAAAGATAACGAGACATGGAAACAATTTGTTTGTAAAATATTAAAAAGTTAACGCTATTGTTGTCACCACATCGTAGATATAGCAGGGGTCTCAAAGCGGTTTTCTTTTAAAGCTTTTGTGGTTGTACATTATTCGATGGTATGATTTATATCCCATTACCTTCTATTATGTTATTATTTATTGGCAGTGGTGTACAATAATTGTTGAAATTAAAGTGCAATGTATTTACTGAGATAATGTTAATTTTGAGGCAAAGATATGTTCCAGTGAATTGGCGCTATTACGCTTCTTAGTGATAAAACCATCGCTACGCTCCACTTGTTGTGTATCTTTTCTTTGAGCAAAATTGACAATAGAATATTTAACCGTTTCCGATATTAATCTTAATGGGTGAATTGCACGAATTTTTACTTTATAATAATGATACTGAAAAATGATCTATTAGGAGTAGAAAGCACATTTTAGTTAATACACTAGTATAATTTTTTAGTAAATTTATACTTTCCTAATAAAGATATGTTTTTCCTTTGTACAGTAGCTAAATTATTCTTGATTTATTTATATATTGTATAAATTTTGTGCTTTTATTATTTTATTAAATATTTAATATTTTTGTGTTATGTTTCTGTTATTTTTATACAAACCATCATTGTTAACTTCAGTTAGTCATCAACTGTTGAGAGCTAACTTGACGAGAACAAGTTTTGCATCTACAAGATTATTCAATAATATCCATCATATTTGTGAAAGTTGTTGCAATATTATATTCCAAATTATATTTTATAGTAAGGTCCTTAGTAGTTATGGTGGATAATTTTGAAAAGTTGATTGACGAATTCAATTCTATAAATACTGCAAATTTTGGTTAACCGTTTTTTTAATGATCTGCTGATATGAACAAAATGGCACTAGTAAATGGCATGGAATGCAAAATAATGTAATGTAATTATATTGAATCTGTGCTTAAGTCAGTGATGCAATTTATCTAATGATGAAATTATATTGTAATAAAGTGAAATAACTATTTACTTTTTTTATTTCATCAAATTTCAAGTGTACACGATCACTTCTTACGTTTTATAACAGATTTTATGTAAGCTTTTCCCCATAAAGCGGCTTACAAACGAGCTCATCAGGATGAGAAGACCAATCTGTGGATTTGCAACCTTGGTCACTTTTAAAATCTAGTCAAGGCTCCGGCTGTAACATAAATAACCCTATGCCCTGGCTTGGCACTGGGTGTTGTGCCAACTCCGGCCATGACATGATGCATAGTTATAGTTCAGTTCTTATAGTAGTGCTTTGTAAAAAAGGTAGCATGCTTGCTTTGTTTCACTTGCAGGCTGGCATAATACAGTCTAATTGTCTTTGTGTGTTGAATATACATATTTATTTTGGAAAACATATATCTTTGTTACGTAGGATGTACATTTCTAACATGACCTCTTAAAAGAAACAAAAATTGATTGATGAAAATCAAATTTTTTTTTAACAAAAAATGGACTGGTTACTTTTTCATAGAGCTGAACAATATTTTGTTTAATTTGCCGTAAATCTGTAAGTGTTTTTAAAAGATATAACGTGAAACAACATTATATTCATAAGCATGCGGGCAAATATAATTCCTATAGTGATCTGTGTTGTAGACAAAGTTAATAATTTGAAGAAAAATCTCTCCACCAATCAAAAGTTAGTTCAAATCAATTGAGCGATAGTAAAAGCTCATTGCTAAGAAGTTGGCAATAATAATTTCTCCAGAAAGTGTGGCATTTTCTAAAATCAGTTTGTCACATGAAACTGTCACCGAAAGAACCATTATTGGAAACAACATTGAAAACCAAAGTTCCCGGTTAAGATTTTATTCTTTGGCAATGGATGTCGGTACTGATGCTAGTGACATGGCACAGTTTGCCATTTTTATGAGAGACATTGATGACGATTATAATACCACTGAAGAAATAACTGCATTAGTTCCATTAAAGGCAATATCAACATCAAGATGTTTATATGAAGCAACGAAATAAACATCCCGATTTTCTTTGTCATTTTCCAACATTCCGGGCATTGTTAGTACTCCAGCTACGACAAGTAAATTGTTGCTATGAAAAACACCCGTTTAATGAAGTATCAGTAAAACTTATGCGGAAAAACTTTTAAAATGGATCATGTTATGCATACTGTTGTGAAAATTATAAGATCAAGGGGTTTGAATCATCGCCAATTTCAAGAATGTCTGAAATTTTTTGATGCTGAAAATGGTGACATCATTTACTTTTCCGAAGTCGAATGGCACAGTCGGGGACAAATGTTAAAACGATCTAGTGAAATCACGATGTTTCTGAAATTGAAAGATAAACACGTTCATGAACTGGCTGGGTGATCTAGCGTTTTTGGTTGATATAACCACACACATGAATGAATTAAACACCCATCTTCAAGGTAAAGATCAACTCAGTGCAAACTGAAATTATGGCAGGAACAATTGAATGGAAACAATTTTTCGCATTTCAATATTTTAGCCGAACATAATCTTTTGAATGAACAAAAATACTCAGTCTTCTCGATTTGAACGATTTCAGGATTATTGAAGGAATAAATATTATTTTAGTATTTCCACAATTCCATTTTCGGTGGAAATAGATATCCATAAAATTTTCAAATGGAATGCGTTGAGTTGCAATCTGATATGCAACTAAAGAACAATTTTGACCATCTAACTTGATTGAATTTTCCCAAATTACGTAATCACACCCTTTTCATGGCATCTGTTTTTGGCAGCACCTACATATGTGAACAAATCTTTTCAAGAATGACCCACACCAGATGCAAGATTCAAACAGTATATCTTGGTAGAGGCCTATACTGAGATCAGCAGTATGTGTTATTTGTACTTTTTTTAAATTTTATTTTATCATTTGAATGTATTCCTTTAACATTTAGGAATGTTTTATGCATCTTGCTCTTGTGGTCAAGAGAGAGAGAGAAAGCAGGTGTTGTAAAAATTGCACTGTTGCAGTTAGCTGGGGTTATCTATAAACCAAGTATTAAATTACATTTATTCTAATGAATGAAAGGTGTTAAATTTATGATGCAAGTTGGTTATCTGTTTCAGCGTGCCTTGTTTGGGTACATGAGTTAAAAGTAAGGGATGAAATGTTACTGTGTGAGTTCATTTGTATGCATTTTTTTTTATAGGAGGTGAAGAGGAGAAGTTTGTTTTCGTGATTATTCAGTCCACATGTATAGATCTTGAGAGTAGAAGTTTGGATTTTGAGAGTGAAAGTTATAAAGATTTAGTTGATACATAATTGAGAGGGGCATAGGCCTACGGTCGAGTATTAGTAGAGTATGGAGTGAATTAGATGCAGACAAAGGTGAAATAGTATTTTTTGACCCAGCCATTTTTGTATAGTTATGTATCCTAAATAGTAACTCAACTATGGAAATCAATCTTGTCTAAATTTTATTTTATAACACGACAAGTAAATGACGATTATTAATGAATAAAGTACATTTAAACTTGGTGATAATAATTAAAAGAAAAATTGACAATCATTTTGTGCAATAATAGGAGTTTTGTGTTATGCATTTTAAGTATAACTGTATTAAAATGTTTAAAGATAAAAAAGTGCAGTGTTGTGTTGGAACTTTAAGATTAAATAATTGAAAAGTCCGTTCAACATTCACTCAGTCCCATGGAATTTTCGTTAACGGAGCACGTAAAGTAAGAAATTTTTTATTCTTTTTTGTTTCCCCTGTGTTTACATGAAATATATAAATAATTATTTTGTAGATTTTGTTTATTTTAATGTGAAATTCCGTAGAGGTATTGATTTGTAGTTTAAATTTATTTACCGTTTTTTTTTCCTTTTTCTGTTTTTAAAGTTAAATTTAATTGCTAGTTATGCAGAATAATTTTGCGGAATTTGACTTATTTGTTTTATTATCTTTATGATTCCTTTTTTTATGTTGAAACGTAAGAGCAGGTAAGGGGTTTGATTATTTCTTGTTGCAGAACGATACTTTCATGTTTGATTATTTTTGGCGAATGCCCTTAGCATTTCCTCATACCATCCGTTTAGTGTCTTAATCCGACACAATTATAGTTGTATATTTTGTTCGATAATTTTTATTTTAATATAGGTTATTTTTAGAATCTGCATTGGTTTGTGAGTTCGAAATTAAAGCACATCGTGGCACATGATTGGCAGAAAAATAATTTGTGATTTGTTAAGTCAAAGATATGATTATTGATTACTTTTTGATGAGTTTGAATAATAAGAGACTCTTATTTCATTTTAACGTAGTTCTATGGAGATTTGAATCTAAATTAAGCTTGAATTTCTAAGCTTTCTGAACGATTAAGTTGAGATTTTTCGTCAAGTTCAATTTTATTTTCTTGAAATTTTTCATATTTAAGCAAAGGTGGTTTCAAGAGTTATTTTTGATCGGTTTTATGTTGTGAAGCTTTTTTTTGCATTTTAACGTAAATTTTTGAGTTTAAGTTCCAAGATTTAAATGAGAACATTTTAAGATGGAAAGAGTTGTTAATAAAAATTGAAAGAGCGAACCAAAATTTAAGGTAAGTGTTAGGAGAGCCTGAGCACTGGACGTGAGGTTTTTTTTGAGATTATGTAATTTGGTCGAATTTTGAGTGAACACTTCGCATTCCTGGCTTACTTACCTCGTTCATGACGTGATTAATTTAAAAATTGAACGTCAGATTGCGCCTTTGTGATATTTTATTACTGTTATTGACTTTGTTGGGTTGCAACGAGTGCCCTCATTGTAGATTGACTAAGAACCACGACCGTACCATTGAGCTATGTCGGTAACATGCACTTCACCTTTACAGGCTAATGTTCCAGTAAGTGTCATGCCTGTAACAATCTGATGATCATCTGGAGAACACACTAAGAATTTCTGCTACATCTATTGCACCATATAATTAGACATTATCGATGCACATCCAAGGTCAAATATCACACTAGGTTTTCTTTATAGGGGAAGATGGGATACAGTGTTACATAAAAATTATTTCAGCATATAGGGTCACTTAGCCTGTTCTCGACCAGTTAACAGGAATTTAACCACAAAGCTTAAATTAAAAAATACATTTGCCTAAAATAAGTATAATTTTTCCAGTAATACTTCCCTAAACTATCATAGAATAGTTTAAATAAAATTTGAAAGTACTCTAATGAACTAAAATCAACAAAATTAATAAAATAGTTGGCGGTTTTCGACCGCGCCTCAGAGTTCTCGACCGTTTTATGGTTAATTTTCGACTGCCCATCTCGATTTCGACCATTTTGAGATTTGTTCTCGACCACAAACATAGATACTAGTTGTTTATACAGTATCTAAATCTAAAAGAAGTTATGTTCTAATAACTTTATTATCATGAAAATACATATAAGATAATATCTAATAATGTTAAATACCTATGGGCATTCTTCACATTTATAGTCTTTTGTTGCCGCAATGCTGTACGGTATGTTGAAAAGTGTGGTACATTTTTTATGGTACCAATTAATACAGAAATTGCAGCCTATATTTTTTCTGTCGTCATCGTCTGTATCACTATGTAATCCTTGTTTACACTTTGCACAAGATTATTTTCCTTATCACTGTCGGCAGAGTTTATTTGTCTTTCTTCTACTTTGTTTGTAGTTATCTTCCGTTTTGTTTTTCTTCGTATTTCTGTGATTTCTTTTCTTTTGTTTTTCTGAATCACTTCTTGTTTTGTTTCTCAATTCTAGCATCTTTTTTTCTAATCTGTTCAGCTGCTTTTTGGTTTTTCTTTTCATCTATTTTCTTGTAGTACTCTCTCCATTTTGGTGCTTGGAGCTTTCTCAACTTGTCGATTGTTATTGTTTTTACCTTTCTTAATTGGTTCAGGATATGTTGTTAAGTGATTTTCAAAAACGTCACGAGCGATATTTCTTGTTTATCTGTCTCGGAAGATTCAGGATTCAGGTTTATCTCTATTTCTGGATTTCTGTTGATTTGGTTTGGAGTATCTTTTAACTTATCATTTTCTTTATCACTGCTCAAGCCAATTATATCAACACGGAAATTTTCACATTCTGAAGTAACCGTATTTTCAAATGTCTCTTTAAGAAGTGTATCAGTGTTATATTCATTTTTGACAAAAATTGAAACATTGGAAGGTTGCTGTGAATCTTGGTTAACAATTGAATCTTCCACGTTCCTAGTATCATTGAATACGATACCCGTAGTTATATCATCAATAAAAGATGTGAAAGTATTACCCTTGTATATAAACAAGGGTATTACTAAGAGAAACATCAGGAATAAAGTTTTTCAAACTTGAAGTATCATTTAGTAACGAAGGTGTATCACCTCTGTCGTTATCTATAACAGAATTTTTGTTCGCGTCAGTCACTTCAATAATTATGTCTGCATTTTCTATCAGTTTCGCATAGTCTACGTCTTCAGAAGAAGTTGGTTGTGCTAAGTTAAGTTCTTGCGAATCTCTGGATTTTCTGCAGATCTAAAATCCTGCTGTGTTAAACAATCTCCCGATTTTTTTTTTTGAGGCTTAGTTAGCTTTTCAGTGGTATTTAATACACATTTCGTATAATCGACAAACTCCGGATTTAATGGAAATAATCCGCATTTTCTGAACCCGTTTTGTATATGACTTACCAATTCTGTTTTGTATAAAACTTCATTAAAAAGAGAACAATAATTTGTTTTAGTTACAGAATAATTAACATTTTCTGGTTTACATTGCCATTTCCTGATCGTATTTTTCCAATTTTCTTTCAAAGGTTTAAATAAAGAAACATCTGCAGGTTGTAGTATGTGCGTGGCATTGGGTGGTAACGCATACAAGATTACCTCATTCTCATCACACCACGTGCTCAAAGCTACAGTCATGTGAGACCTGTGGCCATCAACAAAGTATCCAATTATTTGGCATATTGTCTATGACAGATCGAGGTGGTCGAATGTATGGAAAAATTACTAGCGTAGGTGCTATTTACCCAATGGCGTTGAAGACAATGAGCACCGTTATATTCTCTTTCTCGTTACCTAATTTAACACTGTACAAATTTTTAAATCCCTTTGGCCCTAAAACCTTTCCTGTCTTAGGACACAAGCAGAAACCGCTTTCGTCTCGTTTTGGGTCGTTAAAAATGTCCGTTAGGTTATTTTCCCTCAAATAAACTTGTAAGTCTTCAAACCATTTTCTAATTACCTCTTCCGAAACTATAGCTCTGGCTTTATTGATACTTTCTGCCTCTCTCTAGTTATATCCGGATTTCTTTTTAAAAAGCTTGAATACCAAGTTTGTCCCGGTTTTTTGCCTTTAAACAAATTCAGTCCAGTCTTTGTCAATGTTTGCCACGGTATTTAAAAACATATATTTTGTGATAGGAAAACCACATTTAGCTATATTAATCACCCATTGTTTAATTTTATTTTCACCATCTATACCTAATAACGGCTGTGGTCCTGGGGGTCTCAAGTTTTCAGGTACCCTTCCAGAAAGTCTGTCAATTAATGTGGTTTTCGGGACTCCGAAGTTTCTACTAGCCTCTCTTATTTTCATTTTGTGTTCTCTTATTTGAAATAACGCCATTTTCAGGTTTTCTTCGCTATATTGATACATTTTCCGCTTTTTAGGTTTAGATTTGACCTTATTAATTTTGGATTTAGGTGTTGCTCCTTCCTTTTTTCGACCGAGACGACCCACTGGAATAGATATCGACGTGAATTGTACAAATTTGAAAGATAAAGACGTGGTGGTCGAGAAGTAAATTGCCGCATTTTAGTTTCTCGACCACTAAAAATTTTCAGTGAAAATGAATGAAATGTATAAAATTTTATGGTCGCAAACTAAATAGCACTGAGTTTCAATGTGTGCTTATAAAATGCTTATGACAAAATGCATTTAAAAAAGCAGTGTATATACAATAATCTTATAACAAAACACTTGTTTAAAACGTTAGTTTTCGACCACTTGGTCGAGAACTGAAATAAGTATATTTTTATTATTGAGTTCCCGACCAACAAATATTTCACAAAAATAATAAATATCAATACATTTTTTGCACGTAATATTAATTTTTAATCATTACTTTACAAAAACCAACCATACACATTACTGTATAAACAATAAATCTTATTTTACTTACTATTTCCGTTTCCTAAACACACAAGCGTTTTTAAAAAATGGAGCACATGTATACACACACACTAGATGGTCGACCATTAAATATTTTTTTTAATAATTCTAAGTATGACCACTGAGAGAGTGACAACTATATTGCGGTCGAAAACTAACCTAAAGTGAATTATATTTATGCCGACCAGAAATAGATCAGGGTTCTTTTATTATTTGTGGTTAAACAGTAAAATGGTCGAGAATTAACTATGGTCGGCGAACCGGCTAAGTGACCCTAGTTCCTTCAATTTTCAATTTGGAATAACGATTCTATTTTTCACATGGTCCTTGAAGTTTGGCAACTTACATGTTATGATTTCGTTGCTGTAAATATATCCATTTTATTATAAAAATCAATCTGTAATGATGTCAAATGTAACACTGTACCCCTCTAGTGGGGTACTCTGTTACACATATTGGGGAACAGTGTGACATTTTCAATAAATCAAGATTAAAGTTCTTTTAATGCTTTACTTAATTAGAGTACTGGTTATAAATAAAAAATTAAATAAAATCAACATGTTAAATTGAATCAAAATTAAATAAACGAACACAAAAATTATTTCAGTTCATTGTAGTACATGTGCAAATTGACAGGAAACACTAACATTTCTGCTCTTCTACTGGTCCCTCCAGATGGCTTTGGATGAGGAAGCTTACCAATGATTTTCGTCATCTCAAACATATATTCTTCATTGGTATGGATAAATTTAAAAGCAGGAAACAATCTTTTAATATAGGTACTGGACATGAATTTCGGTATCAGGTTTTGACAAGACTTTTCGTACTGACACAATATTGTGGCCCTTAGTGCTTCCTTCGTTTATTAGAATATAGTCGTCAATGACAATTTTGTCAAAATTGACATCTAATTCTTCTTCGCTCGTAGATCCAACACTGTCACAACTGCCTACCACCAACACTGAATCATTCTCTGATTCTAAGCTAGTGTCCTGTTTAATTCTTTTTTCTAGTTTCTGCTTTCTTTTTTGTTTAAACACTTTTCGTTTGACCGTTTGCTTGTTCATTATATCCGCAATAATTTGATTCTAGATGGGAGTTTCTGTAAGAATCAAACTTTTCCTCTTTCTTTTTCTCTGAACTTTCTGTTTTCTTGGAGAAGCCTTCGGAAACGGTCTACATTCGACTGGTGTAATCAGTTTTTTTACAGGCGCAGCGGGTGCATCTACGACATTAGTAATTCTTATTTCTTGTGGTGATCCTTCGGGAGTTTTATGTGTAAGTGAATTTTGTGGAGTTAAATCTCTTGTCGAATTCACCTGCTCTGACGATGCTTGTGATGTTGAAGGCCCCGGTGAAGGTTACCTATCTGTCACTGCAGACGATAGGAAATCATCATCACTAAAAATATCCTTATTTAAAGGCCAAATTCCAGTCAACTTGAAACCACCGATTATATTGCTCGGCGTAAAAGCTTTTGGATACGCTGTTCCAAGTAGACCGACTATTTCATAAATAGTGATTATTTTGCCTGGGTGTATTACCATCCAATCGTTACAAGCCTTATTAAAATTAATTTTAAGCGATTTGTAAACAGTCTTATCCAATGGTTGCAGTTTCCCACTTGTATGTGCAGGTAGTGTCAGGAGTAATATTCCATTATTCTTGCAAAACTCAATTGAGCCTATTGAAATGAGTGACTCATGGTTATCGAAAATGAGCAGAACTGGTTCCTCAGGTGTACTTTTTACGAATTTATGAAAATGCTTCAATATCTCAATAAATATCTCACTGTTTACCCATCCACTTTTTGCAGCACCACCAGCAACTCCAGGAGGGCCTCCTGTTAGCATACAATCTTTAAAATATACTCTGGGAAAAATTAGGTATGGTGGTACAGAATTTCCCAAAGCATTTATGAAACAACACGCTGTCACAAGCACACCTCTCGCACCCGATGTTACCTGACCGATTTGTTTAAGTCCTTTTTGTCCAACAATATTTGGTGGATTATGGACAGTTGTTAATGCAGTCTCATCAAGATTGTAAATGTTTTGAGGAAGAGGGCCCTGGGGAAATTTGGTATAAACCCTCGTTAAATTAGTGAAAAATTCATTGACGGTTGTACGATTAAAGCTCGTTGCACACCCTAAACTCGTGGCTTCTGGCTTCCTTATTGACAAAGTTGAATGTCGCTTCATAAAGCCGCTTAGCCAATCAATACCAGCTTCTTTATTTTTATCCCAGTTAGCTGGATATTTTAAATTATTTTTATTCGCAAGTTCATAGGCTAAAGACATCACATTTTTTCTAGTCAGACCATGATGCATACGACAGGTGGTAAGCAGATAATTTCTCAGTTGTTCTTCCAGTTCTTTTGAGAATACCTTATTTATTTCAGAATTGGGTGTAAATCAAGAGTTAGAACGGTCTTCATCAGAAGGAATCTTAAATTTATCAACATATCGCTTTAAGGACATATGGACTAAACCTTCATTTCGTGCGGCTTGCCTAATAGATATACCGTTGTTTACTACTTTCAGTACAGCTCTCTTCATAGTGGCCTCATCGAAATTAGCAATCTTTCTCGTTTCTTTTCTATTCCGAACCATTTCTGTAACAAAAGAGTTAATTTAATATTTTTTCAATAAGCGGTTCACAGTGTTACATGTAACACTGTTCCACACGTAACAGTGTAACAATGTGCCCCAGTTGACTCTTGTTGAAAAAAAACATTTTGTACGAAAACAAAAATATTTTAGGTTATGTTAGACATGGCATTCTTATCCTCAAATATATCCATAAACACCTAAATCAGGAACAATGCGATAGTTTAATGCGTAATGCCAGCAGGCACTTTAAAATCTACGCAAATAATTTATTTTTTGACTATAAAACCAGGAAATACTTACTTTCAGCAGTATAAACACTTCACATTTCATAACGAATATGTACGATTGAAGGTTAGACTGTTAACAGCGAGTGGCTAATATCCCAGCGCCGTGAAGTATCGTGTAAATATATAGTGCCGGTTGTAACATTGTACCCCGTGTCACACTAAACCCCATTCTAAAGTACTCCTCCCCCTCCTAACCTATTATGTGAACCATAAAACTGAAATTAATAAAATTTTGGAAAACCGAACTAAGTTACATATACAACGTTTTTTATGGTATTCAGTGACGTAATCATTAAAAATGGCGGACAGCCGCTATTTCATAAAATAATTTTAATTGAAATCATATGGCAAGAATACCTCATTGTGTGAATATCTGATTTAATTATAGTATCATCAAAATGTACGTTTTGAAAGACGTTTAATGATTCGGCCATTGTCGGTGAGAATTTTTAAACCAATTGGCGTTAAAAAGTATTTCTCTGCAGATGTTAACCTCAATGAAGGTTGATGACTAATTAATGACTTACTGTAGGGATGGTGTCTTTTATATGAAATTTTAAAAGATGGAATTGGTCCTTGATTAATTCTCAGACCCATGTTCTTTTAGTTCTAAGCGTACTGTGAATGGATCACTTTCACCGAAGTCTATTAATTCACCCTTTTGATTAGTCATATTAATTGTTATATTACCAATTATGTCGGTGTTTACTTCTAAATATTGAGTATTGCTTGGAGTTTTATCTAGGTAATTACCTGGCGGAACTGAAACGTCAATCTCATATAATACTTTTGCAGGTTTCCCATTTCGATAAGATAAGACGTGTAGGTTGGTGTGTTTAAATATTTGGATGTCTTAACGCAGATGTATGTAAAATATTTGGTTCTAGTACTTTAGACTCAAACCCTAGCATGCGACCAATTCTATTTTCTTTAGCAAAATAAAAATCTCAAATGGACTGTTTATCTCACATTTAAGTGTATTGTTGTTTACTCTAATGCTAAACTTTTGTGTGGGTATCTTAGATTTGAGATAATTGCTAATTTCATCTAACGCATATGCACCGTGTGGAATATTAATCATTGTAAATGAGATGGGTTTGTTCTTAAATAAAATCTATCGTTGCCTATATAAATGTTTCTAATGCTATTGCAACCGTAAAATCCAACCAATCCAACAACATATTTCTTCCGCAAATCTAGCTCTGACGTGGATAGTTGTACTATGTACACACTTTCTACTGAATGTTATTGACATAAGTAGAAATTTGAGCTAATTATTTATATAAAAATTGGAGGCATAGGTGTCCGCAAATCATAGTATTAAATTCTTGATCTTGGTTGTAATTATAATAACTTTTAAATCCCCAAAAGTAGTTAAAAACTTCGATTGGTGTCGAAGATTACTGAAACTATCGTAATATCATACCTTTTTACCTTGCTTTTTGTAGCAGACCCAATGTGTGCCTGGCCCGGTTTGGCTATCTAAGTTAATAATTCCAGATTCATTTTTCTATGGTAATTTAGGCATGCTATCTCTCATACAAATATCCCTAAAGTAGGTGCGCATTTCTTTAAATCAATATCTGTTAACGGTCTTTCGGGTAATCTATTCAGTTTTTTGGAAACGGTGCACCGCCTTTCTTATTCACGGATCCTTAGCGATCGATTCCATCATGCGATTATGACGCAGTGTCTCTTCTTGCACTTTTTTGGCGCTTCTAGCTTCATTGACTGCTTTAGCAATTCCTGATAAACGCCAGCTAAAGCACCGATTTTTGATAATCCTGCGAATAACGGAATAAGAAATGGTAAAAACCCTTCTTATTATGCCACATTTAATAATTAATATCGCGCATACTGTTTCAAATAATCCCAATAAATAGGGCATTTTTGTACTCAACAGAAAGAGTTGCATCGATTGCCGCGAAGAACATACAGGGTTGCCATTTAAAAATATGAACTTTGACGTCATACCCCGAAAGTGCGCAGCGCCATCTACATGTGAGACACAGCATAAAGTCCGGAATCAAAATAAACAATCGACGTGTCGCAGGATTTTGACCAAAAATTAACGATTTCGAAAATAATGAATTTATCTGTTACTTTCTGAGCGCACTGTATAAGATGTGATGGTTGATTATGAGACCTTCCGGAAATATCTATACTCGTAATTTACAAAACGACGCATTATTATAACATATAAATTCAAAGGTGGGAAACTTGTGTACCTAATTCCAGCCGGGGAGATACCACCACCTTTGCCACAGGCTTCTTAATTATTGGTTCGCCACGATTTTTGAACTCGGTAACGGGACCCACAAACTGCGTTTTTGATCGACGAACAAAAACGACTAAAAACCTAAGTGTATGGTATTATTCGCTGACGTACAAAACCGGTGAAAATAATCAAGTTCATCTTGATTTTTTTTATTAGTCGGTGTCATTCGATAAACTCGCAAGTCTACAGTGTGTGGCACAAAACGACTATTTTTGTAGTAGCGTAGCTGCAACAGTGTATTCTTTGTGGTTGCCTATTTAATACATTTCGGACATAAAAATAATTTATTACTGGAAAAATAAAAAATTATGCATTTAAGGGTTAAAACTAAACCTCCCTCGGTTGCTTTCCTCCACAGTAACATAAGGATTTTCACGAACCCAAGCACATTCCTTATATCCATTGAATATTCCCGCACTACTCGTCCGTCCAAATACAATTTAAGGCAAAATTTTGATCTTCTTGCGTATTTTCAACGAACCATTCACAAAAATGAGTTCGTCGTTTAAAATCGCCAGGAAGAAGACGACGAATTTTTCTGGTTCTAGAGGGTCTTATTTCATTATTTTTTAAAATGCGCATAATATTGGATCTGAGTATACCTGTCTCTGTTCCTAGTACTGGTCTTTCAGTTCATTTTGTCTTGAGCTTGCTGATTAATATTATAATTTGCTCTACATTTAGTGAAAGAATCATAGTTTCTAGATTTTATTGCAGCTTACCGAATATATGTCTAAATGGTTGCCGTCGTTAAGGGTATTTTGGGTTTTAATGCGTGAGGTTTTAAGGAAACGCAGTTTCTGAATAATACACTTTATTAAAAGAAACTCATTTAAAATACGAAAAAAAACTTTACAAAACGAGAACTCAAAATAAAGCTAACCGCCCGTACATCGTTACGTTTTTTTTTTCTTCTGCAGAGGGCGCCAGCGGACAGTGAACAGTAATTTATGCAGTGTTACCAATACACATATATTTTAGAGTGCGTTCGAGACCGTGCATCAATGTGTACTTATAACACAGAAATGTTGCCCAACACCCCCTCGCAATTCTGTGTTAACCATTACAAAAACTTAACTACGCACCAGTTAACACAAAACTTACATTTGTATTTAGATAAACGAATAATGAAATTAAAATAATTCGACATTTATCATACTACGAAATAACTTAAATGTTGTACCTGCTAAAGGTTTGGTCACAATATCTGTCTTTTGTTTGTCGGTATTAACATATTTTAAAATTATTTTGTTATCAGTTAAACAATCTCGTACAAAATAATGTTTTATATCGATCTGTTTTGTTCTTTTCGGCTCAACTGTTGATGCCATCTTGTTGCAACATTGATTATCTTCGAATACTGTTACTAGATATACATTTATTGGTAAAAACTTCATCAACAATTGACTCAAAAATAAACTTTTTGTAACACAAGCAGACAAAGCTAAATATTCAGATTCTGCGCTGGAAAGCGACACAACATTTTGTTTTCTTGTTTTCCAACACACAACGTTACCATTTAGCTTAATTAAGAAACCTGTGACACTTTTCCTGTCTGTCGGATTACTTGCAAAATAAGAATCTACGTATGACACTATTTTTACATTTTCTTCATTACTTTTTACATACTTAAGTCCACAATTTTCTGTCAATTTTAAATATCTCCAGTGGCGAAACTAGGGGGGGTGCAAGGTATGCCAGGCAAGCCGTGACACACCCCAGAAAAACGGAGCACTTCCCCATTTTTCATTCTTATCTTAAATTCCATCTAACAACTTAATTCGTTAAATCTTAAACCATTGCGATAAACAAACGAGTAGTAATAGTGACACAGTGATAAGTACAATTATTAATTATTATTTATTATGTAAGGATATTAGAATATTCGTCATTCGAGCATAAGTTGTATCGGTGAAATAATATTTGTTTAGCTAAGGGGGCCGTAGACTGCTGCTGTGACTGTGCTGCTCTTGGAATTGTTTTGGTTCATGATACTGATATGCGCTTTGATGCATAAACGATAGCATGTATAGTTCCTCTTTCACGATGTAGTAAACCCAGCAAGCATAAAGACGCCGCAAAGATTAGTAGATTAGATTAGTTTACATACAGTTTACATTAACATTCTAAAAGATAACTTTTTATAAAGGAAGCGAGACTTGAAACTTAAAAATAACGTAACATACCGGAAATGGTGACTCATTATTCCGAACAATCTAGATGTATGAATCATAATTACGATGCCTCGGCAGACGCAGACAGCAGCTAACGTAAATTATTAGTTATCGAACTTCTAGAAGATTCGAGAAGGGTTGCTTGCGTCATCGGTACCTATATAAGCAACGCTGCAACGCACGATGAATTCATGGGATTAGTACTTGTTATAGTTATGTTTAATGTTTTATGTAATATTATTATTATTATTATTACTATGAGCCAAGTGCCAATATAACCTGTGTTCGGTGTTCCATGTTCTGAGTCTTCTGTGCTGACAGCACAGTGCTGTGAAATAAAACATCAAAGCAAACAAATAGCCACTGCCAAGGCCAACTGCCACAAACAACTAAGGACTAAGGTAATTTTACTTATTTGTATGTTTGTTTTAGAGTATTATAAGATGTTAAAATTTTGATGGGTGAAAAAAAGGAAAGATTGCATCACAAGTTTCAGCTTAATAATAATAATAATAGTTTAAAGTTAAAACTGCAAAGGGATTTTGATTTGTACTTTCTTTCACGCCTTTTACAATCAAGTTCATCTTGATTTTTTTATTAGTCGGTGTCATTCGATAAACTCGCAAGTCTACAGTGTGGCACAAAACGACTATTTTTGTAGTAGCGTAGCTGCAACAGTGTATTCTTTGTGGTTGCCTATTTAATACATTTCGGACATAAAATAATTTATTACTGGAAAAATAAAAATTATGCATTTAAGGGTTAAAACTAAACCTCCTCGGTTGCTTTCCTCCACAGTAACATAAGGATTTTCACGAACCCAAGCACATTCCTTATATCCATTGAATATTCCCACCTACTCGTCCGTCCAAATACAATTTAAGGCAAAATTTTGATCTTCTTGCGTATTTTCAACGAACCATTCACAAAATGAGTTCGTCGTTTAAAATCGCCAGGAAGAAGACGACGAATTTTTCTGGTTCTAGAGGGTCTTATTTCATTATTTTTAAAATGCGCATAATATTGGATCTGAGTATACCTGTCTCTGTTCCTAGTACTGGTCTTTCAGTTCATTTTGTCTTGAGCTTGCTGATTAATATTATAATTTGCTCTACATTTAGTGAAAGAATCATAGTTTCTAGATTTTATTGCAGCTTACCGAATATATGTCTAAATGGTTGCCGTCGTTAAGGGTATTTTGGGTTTTAATGCGTGAGGTTTTAAGGAAACGCAGTTTCTGAATAATACACTTTATTAAAAGAAACTCATTTAAAATACGAAAAAAAACTTTACAAAACGAGAACTCAAAATAAAGCTAACCGCCCGTACATCGTTACGTTTTTTTTTTCTTCTGCAGAGGGCGCCAGCGGACAGTGAACAGTAATTTATGCAGTGTTACCAATACACATATATTTTAGAGTGCGTTCGAGACCGTGCATCAATGTGTACTTATAACACAGAAATGTTGCCCAACACCCCCTCGCAATTCTGTGTTAACCATTACAAAAACTTAACTACGCACCAGTTAACACAAAACTTACATTTGTATTTAGATAAACGAATAATGAAACTAAAATAATTCGACATTTATCATACTACGAAATAACTTAAATGTTATACATGCTAAAGGTTTGGTCACAATATCTGCGTGTTGTTTGTCGGTATTAATATTTTAAAATTATTTTGTTATCAGTTAAACAATCTCGTACAAAATAATATTTTATATCGATCTGTTTTGTTCTTTTCGGCTCAAGTGTTGATGCCATCTTGATGCAACATTGATTATCTTCGAATACTGTTACTAGATATACATTTATTGGTAAAAACTTCATCAACAATTGACTGAAAAATAAACTTTTTGTAACACAAGCAGACAAAGCTAAATATTCAGATTCTGCGCTGTAAAGCGACACAACATTTTGTTTTCTTGTTTTCCACCACACAACATTACCATTTAGCTTAATTAAGAAACCTGTGACACTTTTCCTGTCTGTCGGATTACTTGCAAAATAAGAATCTACGTATGACACTATTTTTACATTTTCTTCATTACTTTTTACATACTTAAGTCCACAATTTTCTGTCAATTTTAAATATCTCCAGTGGCGAAACTAGGGGGGGTGCAAGGTATGCCAGGCAAGCCGTGACACACCCCAGAAAAACGGAGCACTTCCCCATTTTTCATTCTTATCTTAAATTCCATCTAACAACTTAATTCGTTAAATCTTAAACCATTGCGATAAACAAACGAGTAGTAATAGTGACACAGTGATAAGTACAATTATTAATTATTATTTATTATGTAAGGATATTAGAATATTCGTCATTCGAGCATAAGTTGTATCGGTGAAATAATATTTGTTTAGCTAGGCGGCGCGGCGGCCGTAGACTGCTGCTGTGACTGTGCTGCTCTTGGAATTGTTTTGGTTCATGATACTGATATGCGCTGAGTGTTGATGCATAAACGATAGCATGTATAGTTCCTCTTTCACGATGTAGTAAACCCAGCAAGCATAAAGACGCCGCAAAGATTAGTAGATTAGATTAGTTTACATACAGTTTACATTAACATTCTAAAAGATAACTTTTTATAAAGGAAGCGAGACTTGAAACTTAAAAATAACGTAACATACCGGAAATGGTGACTCATTATTCCGAACAATCTAGATGTATGAATCATAATTACGATGCCTCGGCAGACGCAGACAGCAGCTAACGTAAATTGTTAGTTATCGAACTTCTAGAAGATTCGAGAAGGGTTGCTTGCATCATCGGTACCTATATAAGCAACGCTGCAACGCACGATGAATTCATGGGATTAGTACTTGTTATAGTTATGTTTAATGTTTTATGTAATATTATTATTATTATTATTATTACTATGAGCCAAGTGCCAATATAACCTGTGTTCGGTGTTCCATGTTCTGAGTCTTCTGTGCTGACAGCACAGTGCTGTGTGAAATAAAACATCAAAGCAAACAAATAGCCACTGCCAAGGCCAACTGCCACAAACAACTAAGGACTAAGGTAATTTTACTTATTTGTATGTTTGTTTTAGAGTATTATAAGATGTTAAAATTTTGATGGGTGAAAAAAAAAGGAAAGATTGCATCACAAGTTTCAGCTAATAATAATAATAATAATAGTTTAAAGTTAAAACTGCAAAGGGATTTTGATTTGTACTTTCTTTCACGCCTTTTACTTGTTTCCCCATCAGTGTCCGAGCAGTTAGCTTCGGTGTTTATAAATTTGTTTTTATTTGCGTTGCAGATTGCAGATTGTGGGCGGTTTGAACATGAAGAAATTCAAAGACATACGATCGTTTTTCAAATCTGCCACAAATCAACCGACAAAGATGAGACTGAGACAAGGCAAACGTCTACTCCAGTATGTGACTCAACAACAAATATTGAGATAGCTTGTGATTTAACACAATCTTCAACTTCAAATATAGAAAATGTTGGTGGAGGCATACGAGAAGATGTAAATAAAGCCGCTGAAGAAGGGCAAGGTAGCAAAACATCCGATGTTTTTACATCTGCAGAAACAAATCAAAGAGGACGAAATGATCCAGAAGATCAAGATCTGGGAACTCTTGATAGTGGTCCTTCGCAGCCAAGGGGCCCAAGGGTTGTTTTTCCAAAAGTTAATTTGGAGATAGACGGAGATCGTTTTCGTCTCAATTCTTTGATACTTATCAGTGGCTTGAATATAGTGTGAAGTTAGATAAAGCGTTCTGCTTTGTCTGCAGACATTTTCGGCATTCTGCAAATATTCGAGATCAAAATGAAAAGTTTTCGATTAATGGGTTCAGTAATTGGAGGAAACTAAGTGAGTCGCTGAAAAAACATGACACCTCTTTGGCTCACAGTGACTGTATGCAAAGTTTTGTAGGCTACAAGCATTCCTTGAAGGCCGGAGATGTTCATAAGAAGCTAACCATACAACATGAAGAAATGATAATACAGAACCGAGATTATATGATAAAATTAATCGACATGATTTTATACTTGACACGTCAAGGGCTGCCACTCCGAGGACACCGAGAAGACGCAACATCTACTAACCGAGGAAATTTTCTGGAGTTGGGTGAACTTATGGCAAAACATGACACGAATTTTTCGATGCATCTAGACAGACATATCAGTTATTGCAGTTCCAAAATACAAAATGAAATAATAAGCATCGCATCTCAACTTGTTATTGAACAGATTGTAGAAGAAGTGCGGCAATGTGTTTTTTTTTCGATAATGGTTGATGAAGCTAGGTGCTACAAACAAGAACAATTGTCCGTGGCAATCAGATATACCGTAGGCTTGGAAATTGAGGAACGTTTTCTTGGTTTCGTAGATTGTTCTTCTTCTAGAGATCCCGAGAGTTTAAAAATACTTATTAAAAGTATCTAAGTAAATGCAGTTTGTTGAATAACGCCATATTAATTGGCCAATCTTATGATGGAGCCAGTGTTATGTCTGGGAAACACCAAGGACTGCAAGCCAAAATAAGGGAGGATCATCCACAAGCCATTTACTTTCATTGCTTGGCACACAGGATGAACTTGGTAATTGCCGACAGTTGTGCTAAGGTGTCTACTGCAGCTGCATTTTTCAACACTCTGGAGGCAATATACGTCCACTTTTCTCAACCCGGTCATCGCTCTCATCTCATAAACGCCCGTGATGCTCTAGGTATAAAGTCGGGGGGCGAAACGGGAAGTCTTAGCAGTACCAGGTGGAGTTGTCGATATGAAAATTGCAAATCGCTTTTGAAAAATTTCCAAGCAATTCGAAATGCTCTGGATGAGGAAATTGAACAAGGGCGAGACAAAAATTCTGTAGAAGCACTTGGAATACGGGCATCAATGATAAAGCCACAATTTATCGTTTGTTTATTCGTCTTCCATTTAGTGTTAATGGTCGCAAATGTACTGAGTAAATATTTTCAGAGAAAAGATGCCACACTAGGTCAGGCTAGTGATATCATAGATAGCACTATAAGCAACTTTGAAGAGAAGAGGAACAAATTTGAGGACCTGTGGAGTGAAATAGAAAAATTCTCAGGAGAACAAGACATTTGTTTGGAGCCTTTAAGGGTTTCAAAAAAAAAGGAAGCAACCACAAAGGCTTAATGAATATCTATCTGACTCAACCCTGGGTAAATCATCTCTGATCGACATACCTGCAGGAACTACAGCTCCCGAATACTCGAAAGTCAACATTTACTACCAAGTCATGGACAACGTGATTGGCAATATGAAAAACGATTTGAAAATCTTCCCTTGCAAGATCGATTGATTCCTTTATGAAGCTAGATTTGGATCAAGCATTTGAGTTCGTCGCCAATTATCAGAGGGCCTTCAATATCGAAATCTCAACACTTCAAGCTGAAGTTTTAGTGATACGAAATTTATTCAAAATAAAAATCTTGAAATCACGTTGGAAAATCTAAAAGTTCAAGTGAAGGGGATCTGACTCAAATCTTTACAAATTACTACAAATTGCTGTAGGCCTTCCAATCAGTTCAGCTGGTTGCGAAAGAAGTTTCTCCGCTATGAGGCGGATAAAAACATGGCTGAGAACCACAATGGTACAAGATAGATTTTCAAATTTATCACTTCTCTGTATCGAAAATGCTTTAATTAAGCAGAAATTGCTGGCTGAACAAGATCTCTCTGTTTTTATAAAAACAGATAGAAAACTAAAATTAGTTTGAAGTTTTTTTTATTCATACTTATATGTTATATTTCCTAAATAAAATGTGAAAACAAGTCTTTTACTTAAAGTAGGTATATGACAAACCATGATGAAAACCAAAACTGTTTAAAATTGAGAGTGAAAACAAGATTGACGTAGTTTTCATGCGCATGCATCTATAAAAAAGTGGTGTGTACGCCCCAACAAAATTTTTATACGCACCCCTCCCCAAAAAGAGCCCGTGGGGCCTAGCCCCCCCTCCCAGAAAAATTTTGTAGTTTCGCCACTGAATATCTCAAAACATTTTTAACACAAACCCAATGAGCATCACTGTAATTGTTTTGATATTGGCTAAAATAAGAAATTGAGAAGCTATGGTCAGGTCTGCTACCTAGCGTGATGTACATTAAACGCCCTATGAGCTCTTTGTAGGGCAAACTTTTATTTTTCGGTTCAGTTACATCATTCAAAATATTTTGTATATTCGGTTGCATCTGTATTGTTGAAGTTTTACAATCCTGCATATTGAATTTATTCAATACTTTCTTGATAAGACTTTTCTGACTTATAAAAAGCTTATCGTTAACTTTTAATATCTCTAAACCTAAAAATGTTAACTTTTTGTACGTGTACTCTTTAACTTTAAATCTTTTAGATAAACTTGATTTAATAAATTCTAATTCTTTTCTATCTTTTGTAAACAAAATTAAGTCGTCTACATAAATCAAAAGGTAAGTATTATATTTAAAATATAAACATGGTTCTTTGATAGAAAGTCGAAATTCCAAAGAAAGTAAGAAATCGTGGAACAGATTATTGCAACATTTGGGCGCTTGTTTTAAGCCGTAAAGAGATTTAACAAGTTTACATAGGGGAAAGTGGTCGAATATCAACCGCGGTCGAATATCGACCTATGCAGTTTTGGCAACCCTGAATGGGTTTTGCGATCGCAAGCAAGCGGTGCGTCTAGTAATTCGGTAGCTAACTTCACTCAATACAACAAGTTGCTGTTAAATAAGTGTTGTGTTGTGATACCGGTACGTTGTTCGGTTTTGTGCGGATTTTAATAAAGGACAGGCTGTTTAGTTTAAGGTAATTCAGAGTTTTAATGGCACTTAGATTTATTATTTTTATGTAAGATACAAGTGACACGTCTGTACTTACATTCGTGCTACCAATGTTGTGAAATTCTAACCTTGTTTTTCTTGACGATTGAAATATTCTTCTGTAAAAACTTCGAATATCGACTACTGTGATCGATATTACCCCACGGTGGTCGATATTACACTGCTACGAATATTACTTGTTTTAGATGCCACGTGAAAGATATAAGCGTAAGAGTAACCGTTCTTCGTGGACAGAAGAAAACATGCAGCGTGCCGTTAAAGCAGTACAGGACAAAGTTACATCTATAAGAAATGCCGCAAAGATGTTCGGTGTACCATACGAAACGTTGCAAGATAGAATAAAGGGAAGATTTGATCCTAAGAAATACAAGTTAGGTAGGAAGTCGGTGTTCACCGTTGAACAAGAATCAGAACTTACCAACCATATTATCGCTATGTTTAGACTGTTTTATGGACTTACACCACAATGTATCCGACAGCTTGCTTCTCAATTTGCAGAAGATAATGAAATTTCCCACACATTTAACAAGGAAAAAAAGATGTGTGGGAAAGATTGGCTTTACTTGTTTATGCGTCGCAACCCAAATATAAGCTTCCGTAAGCCAGAGGCTACTAGTTTAAGCAGAGTGTTGGCTTTTAACAGGGTGGAAATAGATATATTTTTTAATAATCTTGAAAAAATCTATGACAATTATAAATTTGATGCTCATCGGATATTTAATGTCGATGAGACTGGCATTAGCAACGTAGTTGGGGCTATTACGAGTGGTGAAAGGGGGCAGCTGGTCACTGTTGTCTCTACCATGAGCGCGGCAGGTCATTATGTTCCGCCAATGTTTATTTTCAAAAGAGAGCGGATGAAAGAAGGCCTTCAAAAAAATGGTCTTACTGGAGCAATATATAGATGCTCTAAGTCGGGGTGGATTACTGAGGAACTTTTCACAGAATGGATTAAGCACTTTGCATCTTACACAAAATCTAGTAAAAATGACCCTGTATTATTAGTGCTTGACAACCATTCAACCCACTCTAGCTTACCGACATACAACTTTTGCAGAAAAAAATGGTATTACAGTCATTTCAATTCCCCCTCACACATCGCATCGGCTTCAGCCCCTTGATGTATGTTTTTTTGGACCATTAAAGATGGCGTACAATCAGGAATGCGACAAATATATAAAATCAAAGCATCTTCAAAAAATCCTACAACCTGATCTTGCGGAATTATTTAAAAATGCCTTCAATAGGGTAGCCACAATCGAGAAAGGTGTACGAGCTTTTGAAGCAACCGGAATATTATTTCCCTTTAACCGTTTTGTGTTCAGTGACAAAGAATTGACGCCCTTAGCGGACGGAGTAGAGCACATTACCGCAGAAAATGCAAATCCTGCAATTCAACGTATTGAAAGAACTCCATCGCCAGTGGCTGGGCCATCCACGTCTATCTGTCGATCTCTACCTAAAATGATCCAAAATAAACGTAAACGTAACCGTGAATCTTCGTCAGATTCTGATATTTCTGATTTGGTTTTAGAAGAGGTTACAGAGGATGAGTTAAGTGATGATACTGACAAGACTCTTCAACCGAAGCAGGCTAAGAAAAGTTTTACTGATCTTCTGCCCTTGCCGAAATCAAAAATCAAAAATATGTCACGAAGAACCCAACATTCCAAAATTATGACTTCGACTCCTTTGAAAGCTGAACTAGAAAAAAAAGAAGATCAGGCCGCAAGATGTGAGAAAAGTCAAGAGAAATGTGGTTTCTGTCCAAAAAAAGAAAAATACTGCAACAACCGAAACATGCAGCGTTTGTGATAATTTTGGAGGAAATAATGACTTATGGTAGAGGTGTCGTTCGTGTGGTTCTTGGGCCCACGCCGACTGCACGAATATTGAAAATGCGGATGAATATCAGTGTGAAAACTGCTTAGCTTTGTAATAAATTTTTTTATGTGTTTTCTATGTTATATATTTTGTTCAACAGTTTTATTTCCAATGAAATGTTTGGTCGATATTTACCGACAATCTGATCGAATTTACCCGAAAGGTCGATATTACCCGTTAAAATAATTTTTTCTAAATTTTGTGATAAAACAAGAAAAAATGCAATGTAAGTAAAACCGAAGTACGGGTTGTTTAGATAAATGTTCGAAAGTAATTGGCTATTAAATCCAGACAAATAACTCCCCACGTGAGCGAGTAATCGGGCTTTCTTCTAAAGTGGTCGATATTCGACCACTTTCCCCTACTAAAGTTGACTTTGTACCTTGAAGTCCTTCAGGCTGATACATGTATACGGGTTTTTCCAACGTTCCATACAAGAACGCCGACTTAACATCAAACTGTTGTACATGAAAATCTTCTTCTACATACAAAGAAAGCAACACTCGTATTGTGACCATACGAGCCACAGGAGCATAGACATCTTCGCTTAACGCGCACTGGCGAAACCCGCGAGCCACTAACCTAGCCTTTTTTACGAACTCACCATTAACTTCTTTTTCTTTGAACACCCACTTTGAGTCTATCACTTTAACTCCTTCAAGTCGTACAACTAGTTGCCACGTCTCATTTTTTTTATGGAATTTAGTTCTTCATCTATTGTTTTCTTCCAACTTTCATATTTCACCGCTTCTTGATAATTATCTTTCTTGGTACTTCCGAGGGTAGATTTCCTGCTGAGAGTGCAGTTATTAAATTAGTTTCGTCATAATCTTCATTTGACATAATCTTGTAGATATTTAGGTGTCTTTCTTGTTATTTTATCTTTTTTTTTATTCTTATCTTGATTTTCTTCTTCTTCAGGTTCTATGTCACTTTCAACTTTATCTTGTGTTTCTTCTACATTATTTTCATTTACTTTTTCAATATTTTCTTGGTACTTCCGAGGGTAAATTTCCTGCTGAGAGTGCAGTTATTAAATTAGTTTCATCATAATCTTCATTTAAGACATAATCTTGTAGATATTTAGGTGTCTTTCTTGTTCTTTTATCTTTCTTTTATTATTATCTTCATTTTCTTCTTCTTCAGGTTCTATGTCACTTTCAACTTTATCTTGTGTTTCTTCTACATTATTTTCATTTACTTTTTCAATATTTTCTTGTCTGTTTTCTACAACAACTATGTTATCTGCTTTCTTCATTTCATCAAAGATTATATTTCTTCCATGAACTATTTTTCTGTCACTTGGATTCCATAGCCTGTACCCGTTATCAGCATAACCAACGAATGTCAACTTTTGACTTCTACTCTCTAATTTTGATTGTCGATCTTCTTTAGGTATCAGGTTATATGCTATACAGCCAAAAATCTTTATTTTACTCAAATCTGGCTTATAACCAAACCAAATTTCAGAGGGTACTTGTTTTTTAGGTAAAGTCGAAGTAGGGGTTCTGTTCATTAAATATATGGCAGTTCTTACTGCTTCTCCCCAGAGTTCTTTATCCAATTTTGCATCTATTATGAGGCACCTTGCTTTATCTAGTATAATTCTATTTAGCCTTCCGGCTACCCCATTTTGCTCAGGGTTTCTTGGGACCGTATATTGCTATTTTATGCCTTGTTTCTTACAAAAATCTTGGAACTTGTGTGAAGAATATTCCCCTCCGCTATCACATCTTATTCTTTCTACATTAGTATTAAATTTCGATTTAACATATATAACATATTCTTCAAATTTACTAAAAACTTCGCTTTTATTAGTGATAAGATAACACACACAGAAGTGAGAGAAATGGTCTAAGAAAGTGACAATACCTTTTTCCATCATGTGTAGCAGGACTGATTGGACCGCACACACCAGTAGACACCACTTCTAGTACTCTTTTCGCTTTTCTTTCTTCCTCTAAAATTCTGAAAGGTGGTCTAGTCTGTTTGGCTTTGATACATGTCTCACATACTTCTGGTGGCGGAAATTTACTCGAATGACCCATTCTTCTGTGAATAAGCATCTGATTTTTTGCGCTACTTAGATTAGCTTTTCCTGTTGACATCTTAAAGCTCACTGTATACAAATTTCCTTGTTTATTACCTTTTAATATTACTTTACTTCCTTTCTGTACAACTTCCTTATTTTTAAAAATTACTTCGCATCCAGCTTCTTCAAGCTTCCTTACTGACAGAAGGTTCTATGACAGTTCCTTGCATACCCATACATCTCTTATAATAACTTTTATCCGCAAACGTCACAAACGTGCCACTTTTATGACTCAATGTCAAATGTACTTATTAAATGTGCGTTGTTATGGTTTCATTACTTGCAAAGCGTCCTGATTATCTTATTCTTTTACCTGCTAATTATGTTTGACCTTTCCTTTGATCTTTACCAATTATTTTTACGTTTGCGGATAAAAAAGTATATGTTATTCGGAGTAAAAGTGACTTTATGTAGCTCAGCAAAATAAATATTCAGCTTCGCCACATAAAGTATCACTTTTACTCCTAATAACATAATATGCTATTGTACCGCTGTCATTAAATAAGCATAGATCACCTTCTTTTATTATTAGCATATTCTGACCTCTTTTTGCAACATTAACTTGATGATTTACATGCTTTTCATTGGTTATTCCCCTTGAAAATCAATCTGTAATAAGTGATGGGTCGCTCCGTGGTCCACAACAAACTGTAATTCTTGCAGATCAGATTTTTCTATACTGCATGTCGAACGGTTACCTTCTTTCACATCAGCTGTCAAAAATGATATTTCTTCTTCGTTTTTATCTTCTTTTTCTACTACACTTGCATGTTTCTGTTTATTCTTTGGGTAGTTTCGTTTCGTATGTCCAACTTCATGGCAAAAATGACATTTAAATGGAAAATACGTAGAACTTCTACTTGTATTTCCTGGCTTTTGATTCCACTGCTTGCTTCTATAACCAACAAATGCTACATTTCTATTTTCTCACTTACCACCTTTCTGTTTTCTAGATTCTTCAAGCAAAAGTTTGTTCTTTACGAAGTCTGTTGTTACCTTCGACTCATCTTGTGAGAACAGTACATCGATAGCTGTTGCCACCGCCTGAAAACTGTTTGGCATCGCAGACAGTAGCTGACATATCAATTCGTTCTCAGGAATATCACCTGCTGCTGCTTTTAATTCCGACACAACTTGGTCAAATTCTAATAAAAATGTAGTTAATGATGTTTGTTTCGTAAACTTTAATCCACGTAACTTTCTCTGACGTTGGGAAAATAACCCCTTCTTATTATACGTACTTTCTAATGTATCCATTATTTCCTTTGCTGTTTTCTTAGTTTTAATTGTTTCCAGCATGTTGTCGGATATACACTGAACAATGATATTACGGGCTTTATTATCATTCTTGCTAAATACTGGAAGTTCTGGGTCTGCTACTGGAGGTTCCTTGATTAGAACTTCTAATACACTGGCCTGCTCTAACAACAACTTGATCCTAAATTCCCAGTTTGAAAAATTACTTCCATCAAAAGGTTTCACTGTGAACGGCAGCCATGATCTAACCTCACAAATTTTCCTGAACTATTTCTTTAAGTTCTACACGAATTCTGGGCCCATAACCTTTGGGTTTTAATTCGTGAGGTTTTAAGGAAACGCAGAGTTTCTGAATAATACACTTTATTAAAAGAAACGCATTTAAAATACGAAAAAACTTTACAAAACGAGAACTCAAAATAAAGCTAACCGCCCGTACATCGTTACGTTTTTTCTTCTTCTGCAGAGGGCGCCAGCGGACAGTGAACAGTAATTTATGCTGTGTCACCAATACACATATATTTTAGAGTGCGTTCGAGAACGCGCATCAATGTGTACATAAAACACAGAAGTATTCTCCAACAGTATCTGTTAAAAAACACTACCTGCTGCGTTAGAGTTTCCGATGTAACATTCCAGCATGTCGTACTTTTCATAGTTTTCGTACATTTTGAAAAACAAAATGAAGCAATTATTATCAAAATGAAAAACAACTTGCACAAAAACTTATTAACAAAAATAACACTTTTCTTGCTTTAAATAAATATTTATAAACTAAGAGTTTTCAAAAAACAAAAGAAAGAAACGTGCCTACTAGATATTTTTATTATTGCCTGGAGATACCTCAGAATCCCAGTTTTTGTTATGTTATTTATAATACAAACAAGTATTCAGATAAGTTTTCTATTAGGTTCATTGTTTTTTGTTTGTTATTTCAAATATTTCAAAAATATTTGAAGCTAGATGTCCGCAAGCAAAATATTTTAATGTATAAAATGTAATATTGCAAATAATATTTAACTTAAATATAACAAGTGATACATCAAAATTTAGGAAATTTTACGCTCTTCTAAAAAAGACCATAATATATAGAGTGGTCCGTATGAAAAAATGTAGTTTAGGGTCGTCTAAAAAACCAGACAACCTGTATAAAAACTATCTGTGGCGATGGATTCTACGTAAAAAAGTGCTCTAAGAATGATTTTACCAAAATCAATTATCTTTAATAATAACAAGTTATGGGGCATTAAAGATATGGACTAAATTCGATAAACGTCCCCTAGTGGCGAAACGATTAGAGATAGCTTAATTCTGTTAGTGCCAGTGATTTTCTCATTAAATTTGAGCTCCAGATACCTCTAGGTCCATTTTTTCTATCTCTTAAAATAAAGGGTGTTTCCAAAATAAAGTGTCCAATTTGGACCACTCTGTACAGCGTGGTGTAGAAGAAGGGAGAAACCGTATGCTGCGATATTACAGGGGTACACAGAAGGTAACTTGAAAACTAAACTTTGCCGACCAAAAAGTGGATATTGATATGAAGATCTGACGCCGATCCTTCATTAGTAAAATAATTCATGAATTATTCAAGAGCCCTGCTACCTTGTACTGAAGCATGTCTTTGTGTATTATTTTGCAAATCAAGCTGTGTGTTTGGTTCTGGTCTTAATCATAATGTATTACACTAGTATATGGATATTTAACTTCAAAACATATTGCAGGTGTATAATAATCTCAACGGTTTCTTAGACAATTGCCATGTTACATGACTACTTTTTTGATATTTTCCAACTCCATATTAATAACCATACGAAATATATGTAATTAAAACAAAAACAAATGGTAAACATTTTTCAGTGTTTTTTTGTTTGGAGGGTCTAGGCAAATGTAGGGCGTTATTTTTCAGTTGTTCATAAATTTGTCTATTACTCCCTTGTCAGATACAAGACCATTTGTTCCGAAGTGACGTAATATAAATTCGTAATTTGCGTTACCAATGGTCATCAGAACAAAGGTATGTTGGCCTTTATAATTATAACAATAGGACCGTTGGTGGAATAATTGGTATATGTTTCCGATCCACCGCTCCTACACTATGTGGAAATTCAATTTTTCATCAAAACCTCCTGCAATAGACTCCGATTCTTCTTCTGCTTTCGGAAACTGTAAATAAAGAAAAATGGATGCAAATTAAATCACCTAAACAATTTTACGTGGAAGAAGCCGTCATAGTCAACTGCATCTTAAGATGAAAATTTCCCTCAATAGCTCCATAGCTACTCTAAAGTTAAGAATGAAAAAATCAAAAGTTTATGCCGATGATGTTTTACTTAAAGTAAACCAAAAATTAAATGACGGACGGCTGGAAAAAAAAACGTAGCTCAAAATTAAGAAAATTGTCTAAAGAAACAAAACTCAGTGTTGCCTTATGTCCGTCAAAAAAGATCGATCATTTCCTGTTGTAAGTATGAATGGCTCAGTTCTTAAGTTTTCAGACTCTATTACTCTGTTGGGTATGACTGTATTTTCAAATCTCTCATGGGTTGACCATCTTCTGTCAGCTACCAAAACAGCTGCTCGTAAAATAGGCTTTTTGTACAGATCTAAGCAGTACTTTACCTCTCGACAACTCCTTCTGCTGTATAAGGCCCAAATTCGGCCTCATCTGGAACATAATTCTCACCTTTGGGTTAGTGCTCCCCAATACGCTCTCGATATCGTTGATCGTATTCAAAAGAGAGCGATTAGGCTTATAAATGACCCGTCCTTAACTTCTCACATACAGTCCCTTGAGCATAGAAGGATGGTTTCAGTTCTTTCTTTGTATTATCGTTATTACAACGGCTATTGTGCTGGTGAATTACATTCTTTGATACCATCTCCGGCGATCTTTGCTAGAAACACTCGGTTCGCTATTTCACATCATCAGTATGCAGTACAAATCTCCACTTGTCGTACCAAACGGGCACAATCCACATTTTTCTACACGGCTTCTAAACTCTGGAATGATCTCCCTAGTTCCTGTTTTCCTCTCACTTATGATACGAGAAAATTTAAGGTAGCTGTTCATAGGCATCTATTGGCAATTCATTATCCCTCTATCCATCCTCCTAAGTGTTCCTGAGTGCTTTAGCACGATAGGCCTTATTTAGCCTGTTCAGGTCCACAATCATAAAAAAAAAAGCCACTGTTACAGAAAAAATGATTATGGATGTACTGTTTGAGGCCCAGTTAGGTAACATTATAAGAAATTCTAAACTTAATATTAACATACATCCCAAATAATGTAGCAGCGACGTTACAGCCTGTTCAAGACAATTTTTCTGACGGGCAACACCTGCTAAATAAACTTAATATAGCCTCTTCATACGGCCGATACAATTCCAACGATTCTGTTATATAATTAATGTATAAATTAAAAATTAAAAAAAGTTCAAACAATTCAAATGTTAATATTGTGCACTTACCTGTAAATATTCCTTCTTTAAAACGGAAAATACTGCGTAACATATAACTTAACTTAACCTTCACGCCATTCCCTTGTGGTGTAAACAAAACAATCCCTGTCTCTTATTTATTTTTCATTCACAATCTTTCTCCATGCTTTCCTATCTCAGCATACCTCCCTAGCTTCCGCAAGCTTCATACATTGTCTCTGATATGCCCGTTTATTTTTAACACTTTTTATCTTCCTTTCCTTTATCATACATTCTACTACATTCAGCCATGTTTTATCCAGCCTACCAGGCACGGGCTTACCTCTAACCTCACCCGCTTATATTTGCTTCGTTAATCTTGCGTTGTTCATTCCCTTAATGTGGTCAAACCAACGTAGTGTACAGGAAGTGGTCCGAATATGGAACCCTGATTTGTTTTTTTATTGTAACTTAGTTATTATATTAACAAAAACTATTAAAATTCATCTATAGATACCATAGGACATTTGTAACAAAATTACAAAATATATTTTTTGTTAAACAAAGTATATTGTTATTATAAAAAAAATATATAAAGTGGGGTACATTGTTTCAAAATGGCTAGGAGGTATGAAATATGGGCCCCTTATTAAAACTAATAAATTTCCATTACGCGATAAAAAATATTAAATAAAGCAACATAAAAAACAATGTATGCCTAAGTAAAGAAATAAGAAAAGGAAAAACTAAAGTTATTGACAAAAATCACAAATGTAAGAGTCTTTTTCTGCTCCGGAGACTACACATTATACACGGAACCCACTTTTCTCCTCGGATATCATCAGAAAATCGTTGTTCACAAAATATACACGAAGCATCTTTACTGACAGGAGTATCTTGGCCGATTTGATCTACGTCAAGGTCATCATCTGCAGGCAAAAATTCATCTTCCTCTTCTTTATCTGAACTAAATCTGGTTTGAGTTTTTCGTTTGGGTTTCGCTACATTTTCTTTCAACTTTACTTCAGATACTTTTTGCTTTCCCTTTTTCTCGTTTGTCTTTACGTTTTCTTCCGTTTCCACTGAAAATACTTTTCTTTTCCCATTTCCTTCTTTTGATTTCCTTATTTTCTCAATAGATAATTCAAGATCTGTTTTATACGGAGATGAAGTTATAATTTGGGAACGAAAGGTTTTTCTTTCTCTTGTAACTGAAGGGACAGGTGAAAGAATGAATAGGCTAATGAATGTATTTGAACAGTCTTCTAATACTACGGTTGTTGTCAGTTCTTCCAGCTGATTTTCAGTTGAATTATAGGTTTTTTCAGCTTAAATTTGTTCAGCAATGAAATAAGCATCTGAAAAAATCTTTTTATTTATTGGCCAGATTCCGGTTACTTTAAATCTATTTGTAGCTATCTCTCCCGTCTGGCATTTTAGAAATGCTTTACCCAATATCTCCGCCAGGTCAAATTGTGTTAATGCTCTGTTATTAATGCGAATCCAAGTTCTGACCTCTTCGCTGTAATACGCTTTTAGTGGTCCCATGAACGTTTTATCAAGTGGTTGGAGTTTATGGGTTGAATGAGGAGTGAGAGATATGATGCAGACATTATTTTCCCTTGCCAATTTTATTATGTCCAAATTTCTGGTGTGGCTGTAATGTTCATCTACTATGAGCAACAAAGGTGACTCTTTGGTTGGTTTTACAAACTGGATAAAATGATTGAACCATTCTGTGAATAAATTTTGCTGAATCCAGCCACTTGGATGTACTGCATAGATGCTACCAGCTGGTACTCCGCGCATAAGCTGATCATTTTTATTTTTTCTTGGGAAGATAAGCATTGGAGGAACAAATTGCCCTCGTGTACTCATTGCTGCAACCATAGTCACTAGCGAACCTTTCTCAGCCGATGTAATGACAGCAATCTCACGTTTTCCTTTTCGTGCAATGACCTTAGGAATCCTCGACGGTACAACAGAAAGACCAGTTTCGTCGACATTAAATATTTGGTGTGGTCCATAGTTATGTTTTACATATTGTGCCTCAAGGTTATCGAAAAATATTTTGATATTTTCCTTGTTGAACCCCAAAGCCCTTGCAAAAGAGGTTCCAGTTGGTCTTCGCAGGGATAGTTGATTTTTATGCCTAGTTAAAAAAAGCATCTAACCAGCTACGACCTGCAATATCATTTTTAAAAGGATTTTTAATTCCATTTTTAATAGCCAGTGTGTATGCCATTCTACATAGATCTTTTCTGGTTAAACCAAAAAACTGAGACTCCATTTTGAGAATATACTCAACTAATTCTTCTTCTATAGCATATCTAAGAATTGGTTTTCGTCCCAGTTTGGTACTTATAATATCAGCAACGGGAAAATCGCTCATTTTCGCTTTTTTTACCATTCTCTGTAGCAAAGTCGATCTTGGGACTCGAAAACTTTTGGAGGCAATTTCTAAACCCACGTGGTTTTGTTGTACAGCGTCAACAGCTCGCTTCATATACTCCTCGTTTCACTTTTTCCTCAGATTTCGACGAATAAATTTTCTGTTATTGCCGGACATTGTTAGCCTGTAAAAAACAGAACATTTTATTGTTTCGGTCCGAATATGGGGCCCTGGCCCATATTTAACTCACACAAGGGGTCCATATTTCAAAATGTTTACATTCAAAATAAATATTAGGTTATAACTCTGTAAATTTGTTTGCGTTCATAACCTATACTAGAATCTCTTTTTAAACCTTTTCTGAGCCAGACTGGTATATATCAGTTCCGAATTAATACAAAAAAATACCAATATCACGTAATATATACTTACCCAATAAAATTCTTTCAACGGTCAAAAACATACAAACCTCACTGTGCAACAGCAATGCGCGTAGTGATCGCGGCACTTGTAGATATAGTGTAGGAGAGGTGCCTTTTAGTATATTTAGCCATTTTTTGACAGATGGCGCCACTTATTTCATAGATAGTTCGGGGGCCCATATTAAATGCATAGCCCATATTCGGACTAGTTCCTCTACTACTTTTATCTCTCTCTATCATCGTCTTTTCCTTGCCACACTCCATCATTATGCATTCATTCTTTATCTTGTCCCTTCTCGTTTTACCACATGCGCTTCTCAGGAATCACATACCCACGGCATTTAATTTTCTTTCATGCACGTGGCTCACTTCCATACAGTACTGACGGAACAAACACGCCATTATAGATTGCTCGTTTCGCAGCTAGGCTCATGCTTTCGTTTCTCATTGTCGCTCACATACCTCCAATCACTTTACTTCCAGCATTGACCCTTCGTCCAATCTCGCCCTCCATTGTACCATCTGCAGTAAACATTCTACCGGGATATACCAGCTATCTACTTGCTCCACAATTTCATCTTACAGAGTAAATACTCTACTCTCTTTTCCACCTTCCCGATTGAACACCACAATCTTAGTTTTGTTCACGTTTACTTTTAGGTCCATTCTCTCACAGACTGTATCAAATTTCCTCAGAGCGGTTTGTAGCTCATCCACACTGTCACTTAATAAGACTGTGTCATCTGCATACACCAGAAGTCGTACATTTACGTCTCCAATCATTACACCATTTGTATCGCTATATGTTTATCTAACACATTTATCCATGCATGACTACCGTTGTATACTGCCCTTATTCCATTTATTAGACCTTTATTTACGCCATATTCATTTAATATTTCATACAGCTTCTCCTCATTCACTCTGTCGTATGCTTTCTCCATATCTACAAACGCACAGTACAGCTTCCTTTTTATCCTTACACACTTTTCGATCACCTGCTGGAGAGCAACCATCTGATCAATACATCCTCTCCCTGGCATGAAGCCACCCCTGCACATCCCAAATCTTAGTTTGTATAGTTTCTCACACTCTATCAATCAATATTCTTCCAAATACTTTACCAAGCACGCTGAGCAAACTTATTCCTCTGTAGTTCTTACAATCACTTTTGTTCCCCTTACCCTTATACAATGGTACAACGATCACGCTCTTCCAATCACTCGGCACTTTTCCATACATTGAATAATTCACACAATCTTCGTATAAGCTTTGCACCACCATACTTGAGCATTTCACCAGTGATTTTATCTACGCCTGCTCCCTTGCCATTTTTCAACATTCCTACCGGTTTCTCTACCTCATTTATTCCAACATTCTTCTCAGTTTCATCCATCATTTCTTCTATATTCTCCTTATTTAACCCTTCAGTCTTACTTTCCTCACTACTGTACAGCTTTCCGAAATATTTTTGACAGCATTTCCTCACTTCACACTCGTCCCATACTATTTCGTTGCTCATGTTGATCACTGGGATTATTTGACCTAAAGCTTGAGGTGAGATGCAAGACAATTTTAATTCATCGTAACTTCTACACGTAACAAGGAGTCGTAAAGTCGCTCGTGAGGTGAATGGCTTTTCTTAACTGCATGTTTTGTTTGCTGATCGATAGACGAATTAGCTTTAAAAAAGTTAATAAGTGTTCTCAAATAATTAACGGGTTCTAATTTCAGTTCTGTTAATAAAATAAGACTAGAAAACTGACTTCCTTTCAAAAAGCCAGTCTTTCGCCCACTTCCTCCTTTTTTTTTTAATTTTATGACTAATACCACCGCCACTGCACACAAATATATGTTCTTCATATTAAAAACTCAGTATTGTCTAGGTTGAGGATGCTAGAACAAAACAGAGGTCTGTGTCCAAATGTTAAGTTGCCGGTTATGAACAAAATCGTTGTGCAGATCTAACGATTAATACCTGTTCACCAACACCTTGAACAATTACAACTTGACGTTTTGTTCCTGAAACACAGGTATCCAATCTTCACTCTAACTTTCGATACAAAAAGGAGAGTATGCGTTCTACCTACAACTTCGCTTGCAAGAGGTTTTTATCTATGGAAAATAAAATTGGACGTCATTTGATTAAAACATTTTGCACATAAATTTGTTAAATTTTACCGTTACCTATAGGTCTCCCAATGACAGTACCCGACTTCTGTGATTACTTTAGATTTTAAAGTTGACTATCGTTTGTCTCAGTTTCTAACTTACGATATCTCAATTCTGGGACATTTCAATATTGATAACGCTAATTGGCTTTAAATTCCACTTACCACTAATCCTGCTGGTCATAGTTCTGAAGAATTTCTTACTTCATGTGATCTTACACAAATGATACCCGAACCCACTAGAATCCCTGATAACCCTAACCATACTCTACATCTTTTAGACCGTTCTTACGTCAAACCCACTTGTTTATAAAATATCCGTCCTTTCCCCCCCTATGTTTATGTGACGAATGTCTAGAAGGAATAACAGTCCCACATTGCTCTGTTCTCACAACACTGACAGAACCTTGTGATATTTTAAGTTAGCTAAATGGAGTGATTTACGAGATTTCTTTGCAACCTTTTCGTGGCGTAAATAATTGTTTTAAGTCGTCCTCATCTTTGGACATTGATGAAGTCATCCTCATGAGCCTGAAGTTATACAAGCCTAAAAACAAAATCATAGACCGTTCTCATTCCCAATCCTGGTTTAACTATGCTTGTATTGATGCAATACCTTTCAAAAATAAATCTTATACCAAATGAAAATCCAATAAAACCGTCGAAAACCATGCAGGCGATACAAATACCCTCAAGAGTGTTATCACTAAAGCTAGAAAGTTGTTCGAACAATGAAAATGCAATGAACTAGCTACTAATCCTGTCGGTGGTCATAGATTATGGAGGTAACAACTTTGATACATCTTCATTTCCCCCATGACATCTTTTGACAGATCTGTTGTAGCTAACTCTCTAGACAAAGTCAATTTTTTGTTGACTTATTTTCATCAAACATGATTCTGATATGACTCCAGTCAACTCTTCTTCATTTGTTACGAAAATCTATTTTTGATGCAAGTTCTTAGAATCGATCTTGAGTAGGCTTGATTTCAATAAAGCAACTTTTCCCGTGAACTTGTACCAGTCCTAGCTAAGCTTTATTCAATCTTTATGCCTTCGGAGGATTTCCTTTTTCGTGGAAGTTAGCCAAAAAGACAAGACCGATCCCCCTAACTGCCAACCAGTTACCATCACTTCCATGTTGTCCACAATCATGGAAAAAGCAATTAGTCAGCAACTATTTTCTGTCCTTGAATCTAGTTAGTTTCTTTCAAAAAATGTAGGCATGCTAGAGGGATCAGTATCTACATTTTTTCTGGTATACATAAATGACCCAATCTTAACTTCTGGCTTACAGTCATCTGAACATAGAAGAATCGTTTCAATACTTTCTTTGCATCTTCGATATCACAATGGTTATTGTACTGCTGAATTACATTCTTTGAGCCACCTTTGCTAGCGACACTCAGTTTACTCATTCACATCATCAACATGCAGTACAAATTCAATTTGTAGCAAACGGGCACGATCGACATTTTCTACACGGCTTCTAAACTCTGAAACGATCTTCCTAATTCGTGTTTTCCTCTCATTTTAACCTAACCCTTCATAGGCATCTCTTGGCAATTAAATATCCCCTATTCATGCTCCTAAGTGTTCTTGAGTGCTTTACCACTCGACACAACTTAGCCTGTTCTGGACCACAATTTGAATATCCCACACAGTGTTACCGGAACAGCCAGTTGAATGAAACATTTTGTATTGTTAGTTTAATAACATTCAACAGAAGCAAAATAGGGAATTGTTCACGTAAATGCTTGATTAAAATTTCTATTCTCAAATTACGTTTAATGTAAAACAAGTCTTAAAGAAATTAATATTGGATTATTGCCAATTTCCCTATAATTGAATAAAATAGTATAATTAACATATTTGATGGGTATTTAATTTAAAATGCAAACCATTATCATATTACATAAATTTTTTTAAACATCTTAAACATTTCTAAAAGATTGTATTACTACTGAGGACATATCTGTAAGTGTATCGAAACGTTTAGACTTGCATAAATACAAAATACACCATTAAATACCCAAAAAAGTAAAGTATTTTAAATATGTGTAATAATAGTGAAAGTTTACATTTGCATTATTAACAGGTCTACAATGAGGACAAAGGTATACAAGTGCCCTGTCATTAAATACAGGATTTATACAATAACAATGACAACAACAAAACAAACAAATGTAATTAAGACACAACTGAGAAATATAAATCTTTACTCTATAATTAAATATTGTGTAATATCACATGCTTACAACTTATCACAAAATTTTGGTAATAAAAAGGCTTTGATTTTTTTGTAAAAAATTTATATTCTTATGGAAATGCTAAAAATTTTGATAAACTCGGACCACGCCTTCCTAGAGGATCTTCTGGAAACATAAGCATATCTCCTACCCATGTAGGCATTAATAAACGTTGCTCGATCGTGGACCTCCATTCTAATTTTTCCAAAAACAGATCTCGATAATTATCATTGGATACGACAATACCTTCACACGAAGTTGCATATTCAATAATATACCGATCATCATAGGGAGTGATTCTTTTTCCATTAACTTCTCGTGAAGGTGTAAATACGACATAACCCTTATTAGCTAGAGATTTTAAAAGAGAAGGGTCAGTAGTTTGATTATATTTTTGACGATATTGCGGGACAAAAGCAGTTACTTTATGACCACGTTGAAGAAAATAATCTATCGCTATTTTTAAACCTTTTACAGAGAAACATCGTCCGTTGGTATGTCCCATAGCCACATTACTACCGTCAATGATAATCTCTCTTAATCCTGTCTTTTTAATTACATTATTACTATTATTAAGATCACTTTGAAATAATTGCTGGACGCTATCAATACCTAACAATTTTTTTGGACTATTTTTACTTAAATTAGTACTTGAAAATGATTCTCGATGAAAATTATAATTTAAGGGATAAATTTTATGATTAGTTAGTTTTAAATTATGGAAAATATTAGTTAATATGGGATCTTCGTTATTGTGCGTTTTAAATTTTTCTAAAAGGTCATCACCACATAAAAACATTAAGACAGCATTTTTAAAACGATTCTTCTTACTTTTAAGCTTTTGTTTCTTTAATTTTGATAAAGGTTTGTTTCTTTTCCTATTATTTCTCCTCCCTAAATAGTCTTTAAAACCTGGAAGAAGTCTAGATGTTGCTGTAATTGAATTCAAACTTTTATCCTTAGAAATCGTATCTGTGTTAACATTACTAACTGCATTCTGATCGTCTACATCTGAAATGTTAATTATAGAAATTTCACTGTTTAGTTTAGATCGATTTTCCTTATTTTCACTTGATGACAAGTAACTTGTGTGATTGATACTAAGTTTAGGTGATTCACAAGGTGAATCTGAAATTAAGCTTATATTTGAATTACTGTCCATAATTTTTGTAATATCTAAATTGTTATTCTCTACACACAGTTTATGTAAATTATCAGCTGATTGCGAAATTAAGCTTATATTTGAATCATCAAGTAAAATAACACTTTGATCGAGTGAATGTACAACTCCCTGTTCGTCATTTTGATATTCAGAATTACTGTTATTCTCCACACTTTCATTTTTAAACGAAATATAAATAATAGATGACTTCTTATAAACACAATGATTATTTAAAAATGGTTTAGAGTTACTGAAAGTAATGGGATCATTCGTGTTACAATTGATCCTTAATGCAGTTATCCTATCATTTATTGAAGTATTACTAACATGACTGAAATTATTGCCATTAGTTTCTGCAATTGATACAACTCTCTTTATTTTCTTTAAAGAACGAGTTTGACATCTAGTTGTGCGAGATCCTTTAAAGATTGGTAGAATACCTTTAAATATATTAGACATAATAAGAAAACATTGATAAATCTTAGGTAGACTAAACGCCAAATACGAAAACACCAAGCTGCGCGAAAAAATCACGTGACCGTGTACTATTCAACTGGAAAATATTAGTTTTTTTAAGAAAAGTAAAAGTTACGTTTTGTACATTTTTTAGTTAATAACCTCTTAATTATGATGTTTATATTTTATAATTAGGACAATTTAAACAAAAAAAAAACATTTATTTAATTGTGAAAAGTGAAATATAAGGTTCTGTTACTTGTTCATAAATTTACTCGGTTGTAATTCGCATTTTAATTATTAACCACAGTTCTAAGGGTAAATAATTCGTGTCTAAACAGTTTTATACTGCGATGGTTATAAATAGGTGTAATAGAGGGGGTAGAGTTTGATCGAATTCAAATATTAGATAGTAGGGGAGAGGGTGGAGGCTTTGAACACGAGGTGCCTTTGAACAGGGACAAAAATTCTTGAATTACGAGTCATACCGTTGACTGAACATTCGTTCAGTCAACGGTCATACCTAAAAGTCCGAGTGCGCACGCATCTCTTACTGTTAGTTTTACGTCTGTCCGTTTTGGCGCTTTAGTATCTTAGAAGTTCACTTGTGGTCGTCGGTGAGGGTGTGTTGATGTGCAAATTGTAAAAAAAACACGACAAACTGAAACTTTTTGTGAACGTAATATAAAGTAATCAGCTAAAATTTATTATAGCCAACAGTTAGTGTATACATTCGTAGATTTCATAGGTAAGTTTTGGTTTTAATCTATATAACCTGTTTCTAGAAAAATTAACTAAAGTAAAAACACGTGTCCTGGGTAGGCTTTGAACTTGACTAGTGGGTACGTTTTGAACAGTGTTCAAAGCCTCCCTGGACCATAAAACGGAAATTGGCTTTCATTAGTATATTTTTCTGTAAAAATATTTATGAATTAAAAATACCTTCTATCAAAGTATTGGAATGAATTCTTTATTTGTGATTGTTTCAGGGCAGTAGACAAAAATAAAATGCCACGAATTTATAAAAAGAAGGGCACTAGAATCGACTTTACAGAGGCAGATATGGAGCAAGCAATTAAAGATGTTCTTGAAAATAAATTATCGTTAAGAGGATCTGCAGAAAAAAATAATGTAAAACACACTGCTTTATTTTATAGAATCCAAAACAAGGATAAAAATATAGATTACACAGAGAAATATAATACCAATAAAATATTTTCCCAAGTCGAAGAGAACCTACTAAAAACTTATCTGCTAAAAAGTTCTAGAATTAATTATGGTTTGATATATGCGCTAACCAGAAAATTAGCATACGAATATGCAATAAAATTAAATAAAAAAATTCCTAATTCCTGGAATCGAGATAAAATAGCAGGCATCGAGTGGATGAAAGGCTACATGCGAAGGCACCAAGAACTAAGCCTTCGTAAACCAGAAAACACTAGTCTTTCTCGGGCAACTAGTTTTAATAAAACAAATGTCGAGGCTTTTCAAAATAATTACTGCAAAGTTATGGAAAAATTCAGTTTCACCGAAGAGCGCATTTATAATCTCGATGAAACAGGTGTTATGACAGTAGTTCAAGCCCCTTATATTATAGCCGCAAGACGTATTAAACAAGTTGGACAAGTGGTTTCTGGAGAACGGGGAAAACTAGTTACAATGTGTGCAATTATATCTGCTAATGGTAATCCAATTCCACCCGTTTTCATTTATCCGAGGTCAAGAATGATTGATTCTTTGTTAACAGGAGCACCTAGTGGAAGTGTGGGTTTTCCAAATTGCCCTGAAAGTGGTTGGATGACCGCAAGCATTTTTTGAAGGTCCTTGAACATTTAAAAAAATATTCAAGATGTTCAAGAGAAGATCCCATTTTATTAATTATGGACAATCACGAAACACACTGTTCATTGGAGACAATTATATATGGAAAAGAAAACGGGATTGTTCTTTTAACTTTCCCACCTCACTGTTCTCATAGGCTACAGCCTCTGGATGTTGGTGTTTTGGGTCCTTTTAAGGCAAAATTTAAGATAGCTTGTAACGACTGGATGCTGAACCACCCCGGCAGAACCATTACGATTCACAATATTGCAGAAATTGTTGGCACTGCATATGCAACATCATTTACCATAAATAATATAAAAGAAGCTTTTAAAAACCCTGGTATTTGGCCAGTAAATAGAAATGCATTTGCTGACGAAGATTTTGATGCATCATATCGCTGCTCTAATGCAATACTGAGATATTATTGAAAAACCTAAAATTTGAGATATATGGCCAATTTTATGCGGAATAATGTTGTAAATTAGGTGCAATACTAAGATTTCTTCAAAAAGGTATATAAACGGAGCAATAATTTTGTCTCACTATTGCAATTTCGTATTTTCTATCGTCATCCATAGCAATACTGGGATATTTTTAAATATCCCAGTATTGCATTAAAAGTAATTTACTATTTTTAGTTCAATACCGAGATATGTTAAACCCAGTATTGAATGGTGTCATGGTTTGCAACTAACACTTAACTGACCTAACATATGTTTGCAACTCCGGCGACTTGTCAAGTAGCAACGTACGTCACTTTATGGTTCGAGTGTTTTTGACATTACGATGAATAATAAATATTACAAATGTGGTAGATCACGAAATATAGTTCTAGCAGCCCTATCTTTAGTGGATAAAGAAAATGCGGAATCTGAAAAACAACCTAATGTAAGTTCCTAACCTCAAATGTTGATCAAATCGTTTTTGTTGTAATTCTTATTTCTAAAATACATTTTAGATTAATGATGACACAGAGAAATTTCAAGAGTTTAAAGTCAGTAGTTCAGACCATCAAAACTCAGTTTTACCTGCAACAGTTGGCGCTGATTCACCGAAATGTTTATCTGAAAGTAGTAGTATTCTTCCGTCAAGAATTATTGTAAGTTTTTTAAAGAAAATCGTATTGGGTAATTTTTTTTATTTTTTTTGAACTTTTGTTATGAAAAACAATCAATGTCTGAGTTTAATTTATTATTAAAGAAAATTAGTTTGTAATAGTAACAACAGCTTGATTAGTTCGAAGTTAGAGTTTATACAAAATTGAGAAATTCGCCCGGTACTTGTAGTATAGCAATATTAATACACAGAGACCTGTATAATTTTGCAGGAATATAACATTCAAGATCAAAGTGAGATTAAAAACGATTTTCTCAATTTAGAATCATCTTTCCCTGAAGTAGACGATTTGCCTTTACTGTCTGATTATGATGACGATGATAGTACTGCTGATAAGGATTATACACCATCAGACAACATATCAACATCATCTAATGATTCTGATAACAGTCACCATCTATCTGGATCTATTTTGACCGAAGCAGTGCCTTCATGCTCAACTGATGATCTCATAGATGTAAACAAGGAAACTATTGTTGATGATCCGATCAAATCTATTATTCATAAATTTTTGGTTACTGGCCATACAGAAAACGAAGCAGATAATATGCACTCACTAATAGAAAGGGAAAAGAAGAGAGCGCTTCGAAATGGCTCAATTTTTTTGCCATCTGAGGTGGTTATGTTATTGAAACTAGCAAAGAAAACTGGAAAGCCATTCAGTGTTAAAGAAATAAATACAGAAGACATCATAGACTGGAAAGACTTGTGTGGCAAGAGATATAAAAATTTCAATGTGAATGAATTAGGAGAAAAGGTAGACTGGAATACTATTATGATTTTGCGGTTTGAGAAAGATAATCCCAACGTGATAAAGTACAAAACGTCGTACAGAAGCAAAGAATATAATATTATTAATACAACTAAAGGGATGAGGGGAAGAAAATCATTAGTAAGTCAATGTCTCACAAAAGCTTACAACGAACCACCAAAAATTTCGATGACAAAACTGCAGGGTCTTTTATCTTTAAGCAACGCTAATTTGATTCCTTTCGCGTTTCAAAACTTTTATCGTCAGCTGGAAGCGGCTACAACAGACTGTTGCTCCAACAGAGACGAAGATGTCAACTTACTATAATCTTGACTAACCTTTTTGAAGAACGTTCCTATTACTATACCTAATAATTACTTTCTTAGTTTGTTCTCAAGTTCAATAAAGACATAATATTAATAAATAATAGTATTTTATTTAAGTGGTTGGCCGAAATAACCATTTTTCCAGAGGTGTTATTTATTATTTTTGAGGTATCTTTGAATATCAGTATGATATATTTTAATGTAACACTGGTACATCTTTCAAAAATATAGTTACTGCTTACACTGTTTACAGTATCATGTAAATAAGAACAATGGTGAAATTAATCAAGTTTAATGGTGTGTTTGGAAAAATATTTTTAAAATTGAATATAAGGCCAAATTTTTATTACAAAAATAAAGTTTAAATCACGAATTTCTCAAAATGATGTACATTCAATATATTTCAGTATTGCATTAGAGCAGCGATATGTAACAGATCGGCTTTTAATAGATGTGACCTCTGATGTGACCAATGTGACTATAAACACAACAGGTAATTTCGCTGAAAAAAATATTTCCCAACCAGGTTGCTCTAAAAGCACGACAATGATCACACCAGAATCTATAAGGGCTTTTCCGAAAGTATCTGAAGCGCGTAAAACTAAACAAGGGAAGAAAAAGGGAAGCTCCAAAATATTAACAGACACCCCTGTAAAAAATGAAATAGAGGAAGATTTAATCCAACGCATCTCAACAAAAATAATGAAAAATATGAAACGTCAAACTAAAAATGTGTCATCGGAATCAATAGTGAAGAAGAAAAAAAATAACCCTAAACTAGAAGATCGCATTGTATCTACATTATCTGCAAACCTTAAAAACGAGTGCCAGGAATCGTTTAAAAATATAAAACAGAAATCTGTAAAACGTAAGATACTGGTAAGTGATTCGTCTGATAGTTCAGATAGTGCAAATATGTCTTTTCATGATAGTTCTTATGGAGAAGAATCATTTAGCGAAAACGAACTAGTTTCAAATTCAGTGATTAATTGTAAAGATTTTATTTTGGTAAAGTTATGCAACAAAAAGTCTTTAATCCACTATGTTGCCCAAGTGGAAGATAAATTTGGCACAGATTTGTTTGTCAATTTTCTAAAGAAAAACGGAAATTAATTTTCGTTTCCTGATAATCCAGACAAATCACTTGTCAGTACGGATGATATAGTAATGAAATTACCACAGCCGTCAGTTAGCGGTGGTACCTTTAGAGCGACAAAAATTTTTGTTTTTAAAAATTTTGACTTTTCTATGTACAGTATGCGTTAAATTTAGCTTCGAGAAAAATAACATATTAGTATACCTACCTAGAGTTTCGATTTTATTTCCATATTCTCGTAGTTTTAGTAGTGTTCAAAACCTCCTTCTAGTGTGTTCAAATGCTCCCCACCCATAGGTGGCTCTGAACAAAATTCCTAATACAAAAAAATTAAGTTTTCTGATTTTATTAGATGTATTAAATTAATTTTACTTATCAATAGTTATTAAGAATGGTTTAAGTTAATATCTTTATTATGTTTAATAAAAATGAATAGTAAACTGACAAAATTGTTGACATTCAATGAAAAATCGTTCAAATCCTCCACCCTCTCCCCTATGCAAGTTCAAATAAAGTTGAAGAAGTTATATAATTTGTTATGAGGAAAATATAGTATACGAATATAAACAGATGGTTTTTATACAACAAAACAGGTTTTATGGGGTTTGCACAATGATGTTGTATTCATAAAAGCATTGAGCTATGGCAGTAGCATATTAAACAGGTCAACACGATACATATTAGTGTGTTAAAGATAAATAAGAAATTTCACATATAAATCAATATAATTAAGCAATTAAACACATAACAGATATTGATTACATGAAATACAATAATCCTACTGTGTAAAACATGTATAATAATTGGTACAATGCATAAAAACTCTGCGAACTATAAAAAGGGTTATGGTACGAAGACGTTATGTTGGTAGATCATAGACTACGTGTTTAAAAAGTGCTTAAGAAATTAAAGTGCCTTAGAAACATATCTAAGAACATGAACAACACATGTACAATGTGAAATTAACAATATAAATACAATAAAATATTATACAATTACTCTACACTTATTTCTTCGTTATCATAATCTGATATAGAATCAGATTCATCCGACGAGTCTCCACTCCTACGTATAATCCATTCCTCACAAACGACATCCATAATATGCTAATTAGATCCAAAACTTAGCTTTTCAGAACATGTTAAGTCTTTAGCCAAATTATTATGTTCTAATATATATCTCATGCGCCGCCTTGCAGATAGTATTTCAGAAAATATGCTAAAAATGGCCTATTTCTTATTTATCCACTGCCATCTGTGTTACTGCAACATAGTTTGGGGTAATTGCTCTCAATCGTCGCGAATTTTCGCCCTTCAACGTCGCGCTGTTCGAGTAGTGGGGGGACTTGGGTATACCGAAGATTGCAAATCTCTTTTTATTAAATTTAAAATTTTAACTGTTCCTAGTATTTTTATTCTAAACTGCATACTTTATGCTAAAGCACATTCTGATATTTATTCAACTAGGTCCATTATTCATGACTATGGAACGAGAAACAGTAGTGATATATGTAGAAACTTTTATAGACTAACAAAAACACATAATAGTTTTATTAATTTATCTGTGAAATATTTTAATTTATTACCGACAGAAATTAGGAACTTAGATTTTGGATTGCTAAAACGGAAAATTAAGTTCTTTTTATTAAATAAAGTCTTTTATACTGTTCAAGAATTTGAATCTTGTAATTTAAGACTTCTGTAAAGTGTTTTTTTTTTCTATAACATGTACTACAGCAATAAACCATATTATTATTATTATTATTATGCTCTTTATTAATGTATTCCTCTTCAATTTCTTTAACATGACGGCACACTTCTTGCCAGTGGCGCTCCAAATCCATCGAACACTTTTCACGAGTTAGTTTTTCAACATCGGCTAATTTAAAAGTTGTGTTTCTCGATGCCACCCGAGCTTTTACAATGACCCATATTTTTTCTATTGGATTTAGCTGCGGGTGGTATGGAGGTAGTCGACATACAGAGTGACCATGTTTCGCAAATATAGCATCAATTGAATATTCCGTGTAGCTCGGTTTATTATATTTTATTAAATCATACAGCTCCACTTTTGTTTGGGATTCATCATGTACGATCCCTCGTTCTTGTAACCAAGTTATCATTTCCATTTTTTTTACTGCTAAAAGTTGGATGTTTAACTGCTAACATGTGGTGATAACTTGCATTATCCATAACAATAACTGACTTTTCGAGCAAATTCGGTAATAACTGGTGCTCAATCCATCGTTAGTAAAGGTCATATCGTCGTGATAATCGCCTGTTTTTGAGCCCGATTTAAAAACTAAGAGGGCATTATTGATAAATCCCATTTAACCACCAGCATGTACTATTATAAGACGTTGACCTTTACCGATTGGACATTTTAAACCTTCGTTGGAATCATCTACCCAGGAATGTGGCGTTGTATGCGATGCATGTATATATGTTTCATCTGTATACACAATGGGTCGCCTTGCTCTTCGATACTTTGTTATTGCTCGTATATAAGCACAAAGTAATATCGTATCGTTCCATTAAACATTTACGATTGTCAACGGTTTTCGTCCATGTTATTTAATAATCTTTAACGAACTAAATCAATATATTATCATTTGTAGGCGATTTCAATGTTCATAACTCTAATTGGCTTCAATTTTCATCTACTACAAATCCCGCTGGTCATAGTGCAGAAACATTTGCTATTTCATGTGATCTCACACAAATGATTTCTGAACCCACAAGAATCCCTGATAACCCTAACCATACTCCACATCTTCTAGATCTCTTTCTTACATCAAACCCCCTTGTTTATAAAACTTCCGTTTTTTCGCCTTTAGGTCTTTCCGACCATTGTCTAATAAAAATCATTTCTACTGTACCTAATTCCACTGTTATTCGCAAAACCGATAGAACCTTGTGGTGTTTTAAGTCAGCTCGATGGAGTGATTTACGGGATTTCTTTGCAACCTTTCCATGGCGTGAATATTGTTTTAAGTCGTCCTCTTCTTCGGACATCGCTCTTTCAATATCTGAAGTCATCTTCATGGGAATGGAGTTGTACATTCCGAAAAAACAGTACCGTGTAGGTCATTCACGTTCCCAACCCTGGTTCAATAAGGCTTGTTCTGATGCAATATCTTTAAAAAATAAATGTTACATTAAATGGAAATCTAATAAATCGGTTGACAGTCATGTAGAATACGTTGGTGCTAGAAATATCTGCAAAGGTGTCATCACTAAAACTAAAAAGTTGTTCGAACAACGAAAATGCAATGAACTAGCTACATCTCCTTTAGGCAGTCGTAAATTTTGGTCTTTAGCAAAAGCCATTAGTGAAAACTTTCGAACATCTTCATTTCCTCCCCTGACATCTATTGACGGATCGGTAGTTGCTGATTCTGTAGACAAAGCCAACGTTTTTGTGGATTTGTTTGCATCAAACTCGTGTCTCAATGATTCTGGAAAAGATGTGCCCCTAGTCAACTCTTCTTCATACGTTATGAAACCAATTCATTTTCGGTACAAGCTCCTGGAATCGATCATCAGTAGGCTTGATCTCAATAAGGCGACTGGCCCAGACGGTATCCCAGCTATTGTCGTAAAGAAATGTTCCCCCGAACTAGTACCAGTCCTATTTAAGCTCTATACGATCTCTATATCTTCTGGGAAATTCCCTTCATCATGGAAGTTAGCAAATGTTCAACCTATTCCCAAAAAGGTGATAAGACCGATCCTCAAATTACAGACCAATTGCCATCACTTCCATTTTGTCTAAAATCATGGAAAAAGCCATCAATCAGCAACTGCTCACGTTCCTTGAAACTAACAAACTCCTTAGTGACCACCAATATGGGTTTAGGCAAAGTCGTTCAACAGGCGATCTTCTTTCATATGTGACTCAAGTTTGGAACAATACAGTAGAGCAGTCCGGTGAAACAGTTGTAGTCGCTTTAGATATCTCAAAGGCATTTGACCAAGTTTGGCATAAGTGTTTACTTGCCAAACTCACCTCGTTTGGGTTAAATGATACGCTCATCAACTGGGTTTCTAGTTTCCTTGATGATCCGTTATAGCGCCTACACTTTTTCTGCTGTACATAAACGACCTTATTTCTTCAACAATTAACCCCATCCATTGCTTTGCCGACGATAGCACTCTTCACTGTAGTTCATCTCAGTCTACTCATAGTGATAATCCACCTTCTATGTCAAATCAAGAAATTAAAGCTGAAATGGCAAATTCTATCAACAAAGACATTCAACGTATTTTCGAATGGGGAAGCAATAATCTAGTTAAATTTAATGCTAACAAAACTCAGTGTTGCCTTATGTCCGCCAAAAAAGATCGATCATTTCCTGTTGTAAGTATGAATGGCTCAGTTCTTAAGTTTTCAAACTCTATTACTCTGTTGGGTATGACTGTATCTTTAAATGTCTTATGGGTTAACCATCTTCTGTCAGCTACCAAAACAGCTGCACGTAAAATAGGCTTTTTGTACAGATCTAAGCAGTACTTTACCTCTCGACAACTCCTTCTGCTGTATAAGGCCCAAATTCGGCCTCATCTGGAATATAATTCTCACCTTTGGGTTAGTGCTCCCCAATACGCTCTCGATATCGTTGCTCGTATTCAAAAGAGAGCGATTAGGCTTATAAATGACCCGTCCTTAACTTCTCACATACAGTCCCTTGAGCATAGAAGGATGGTTTCAGTTCTTTCTTTGTATTATCGTTATTACAACGGCTATTGTGCTGCTGAATTATATTCTTTGATACAATTTCCGGCTATCTTTGCGAGAAACACTCGGTTCGCTCATTCACATCATCAGTATCCAGTACAAATCTCCACTTGTCGTACTAAACGGGCGCAATCCACATTTTTCTACACGGCTTCTAAACTCTGGAATGATCTCCCTAGTTCCTGTTTTCCTCTCACTTATGATATGAGAAAATTTAAGGTAGCTGTTCATAAGCATCTATTGGCAATTCATTATCCCTCTATCCATCGTCCTAAGTGTTCCTGAGTGCTTTAGCACGATAGGCCTTATTTAGCCTGTTCAGGTCCACAATCATAAAAAAAAAAAATTATATTAATACATATTACTATGGATTACAAATACAACTTACTTGTAAATAAAAGGTGCTGAAACGGAAGGAGTTTTGAACAAAATTGTTCACAATTGATAAAAACGTGCACGAAAAATGAGGTTAGAAAACAATAAACAACACTAGAGTAAAATCAACATCGGAAGACACCAGCGCAGAAACACATTTTTAAACTCCTATTGGAAAAGGAAATCGCCTTATAATCGTACATGCTGGTATGTTTATTTAATTTTATAATGTAAATATGTTGCTATTTATCATTATTTTAGGTGGTGAAATGTGCTTTATAAATAATGCTCTGCTAATATTTAAATCTGGCCAAAAATCAGGAGATTAATTGTTATTGGCAAATGTATTTAAAAAAAACTAAATTTTGTAACTATGACAATAAAATATGATTTTACTTTATGATTATTTCAAAAATTTTACATCTAAAATTGTATTCTTGGACAACAAACGCGAAGTAACATAACCTAAACTTTTATTTTTTCAAACGTATATTTTTTTGTTGAGCTTTACACTCTGACGTCACTTTTTTTGCGCAGCTTGGTGCCTTCCGATGTTGATTTAACTCTACATTTTGTGGACGGAACATAATATCTACTTCTTACTCATATCATTATTTCATTTCTTTTTAATACAATATTCGGTTTCTGCGCAGGTGTCTTCGTATTTGGCGTTTGTTCTATAACGTTTAATATTTAGTTAGATACCCCTATAGTTTAGGTTAAGTGATCAAAATCTTGAGCGTGCACAAAAGCTGTTATTTTTTAAAAAGATTTGATGGCGTGACTTTTCATTTATGTAATTTTTTACCATTTTCATACATCATAATGTAAGTGTTCGGAATTCTAACACTGGAAGTACGAGGGTTATTTTTATTTCAAGGTCCGATCAGTCACGAAATTAAAACCACAGTGAACATAAAATTTTTTTTATGTATAACAAGTACTTACATAGTTAAGCTATTCTTCTACATAGTCGCCACTCCGATTTAGACATTTGTCGTAGCGTGTTACCAACTTTCCAATACCCTCGTTATAGAACGGAGCCGCCTGTGTTTTCAGCCATGTTTCTACGCTGGTCTGCAGCTCAATGTCTGTGCCAAAATGTTGTCCTCCTAGCCAGCGTTTCATGTGAGCAAAGAAGTGAAAATCGGTTGGAGCCAAGTCCGGGCTGTATGGTGGGTGATTAAACACTTCCCAATGAAAACGCTGCAGAAGCTGCTTTGTTACAGCTGCAGTGTGCGGCCGAGTATTGTCATGGAGAGGGACAATGCCTGATGAGTGATGACAACATTCCTGTCCGCTTATTCTGAATTGCCCTTCGTAGACGTTGAAGAGTCACGTAGTATGAGGCTGCAGTAATGGTCGTGCCATGTTCCATGAATTCCAGGGAGGCGTCCATTCTCATTGTTTTGTGATGGTCGGACATCATGTTGGGAACTCACAGTTTGCGGTACTGAAGTCTCTCACTCACAATGGTGTAGAGAGCTGACCTTGAAATTACAGCAAACACAGAAATTGTGAACCGACGATTTTCTCGAATTGCCTCATCTACTCGCTCAACCAGATCATCGCTTCCTTCCCTGACCGCCTGCATCATGAACATCTGTACGTCCTGCTTTAAAGTTCCTGCACCATTGTCCCACTTTGCTGTCACTCATTGAAGTTTCACCGTACACATTCAATTTCAACTGTATTACACCCCTCAGCCCGAACAAATCGAATTACTGCACGCACTTCACACTTTGCGACCGATTGGACCTTGAAAAAAAAAATAACCCTCGTATTATCATGAGCGGCTCACAATAGTATAAGTTTGGCCGTTGCCCTCCGGCCTTTATCACATTGATCATATATGAATATAATACTTGAAGTGTGACTGAGATGATTCTTTAAATTTTGTTTTACATTTGTTGAATAATTACATCAAATTATTCTTTAAATCATTAACTTTACTTGCAGAAAAATCATTTGCTAAACAAGATTTCCCTTCCTCTTTAACAACCAAGTTGGTAGCGTAGTGGTGACACAACCTGCTTAGCATTCGGGAGGTAATGGGTTCGATTCTCGTTACCATCTACCTTGTATTCAGGGGGTTTTCCTCATACACATGTAGCGGCATGGTCACTGCGTATATGCACACCATCTGGCTGCTTAGGCGAATGCTGGGGTAGTATTTTCCCCCTCAGAACCCTAACTCCGTTCCTTCCGATGCTATCCTGACCACACCCATCCTTAATCCCACCATGCATATATACGTAATGATGTATGTATGCTGGGAATCCATGATTGTGGCTGAAGGAGCTCGGAAAGCTCGAGCAGCCCGCCCTCCCTCTTGGGGTGGGAATGAAATACGTGGCCTTTTCCTTTCCTCTTTAACATCCGCAATTTCTTCAAATTCATTTTGAACTTTAATTTTATTGTTTTTATTGTGGTTGTTCAATTTTTTTTATATGGTCATTATTTATCATGTATAAAAAATAAATTGGTTTATGCTTCCTCTTCAGGTTCGAACTGAACCATTTTTTATCAATATGTCCCAATGACTATTTGGTTAATAGTCATTGAACTGTCCAGACATTTTGAAATTGTTGCTTAATATTTATTCTGCATGATGCAAGTAGTAAAGATTTTTATGTACACGGGTGGAATTATGTACACAAAATTAAGTTCTTTACAATAGTTCGAGGATTTTTAAAAGCTATTAAAGCTTTAGACTTTTATATTCACTTACGCATGTCCAAGATCGCTCGATGCTGGTGGCCAACGGCTAAACTCATATTGTCGTGAGTCGCTCGTATATTTTCTAGTAGAAGCTAAAGATAGGAACACTCTCCATGAATAACGCATGGGCTGTTCGGGCATCAGTGGTTTTGGTTTATCTAGTTTACATTTGATAAACAAAACTACAGTAACCTAATAGAAAAAAAAATGAGATTAGCAGCTAAAGATAGGAACTGGCCACATGAATAACGCATGCAGTGTTCTGAATGGTGGTGGTTTTTCATTTTTTTGTTTTTTGTTAATTTACTTCCGTTAGGTTACAGTGGGTTTATCTAATCTAACTTGATGGAGTGTGTTCCTATCTTTAGCTGCTACTAGAAAATACGCGCATGCGTTATTCATGGAGTCTATTCCTATTTTTAACTGCTACACTACCGTACAAAAGTATAAGGACATCATCGAATTTTTTTGAGTTTGTGATTGTTTTTTATTGTGTTCAACAGCATTTTATGATTAAATCTTGTATATAAACTAGAAAATAGACTTTTTTGTTATGATTTACATACATTTGCATTAAATTAGCTAATTATTATTAGTCAAAATGATGGAATTATAAAGGAACCAAAAATTCTTATTTTTAAGTAGCATCATTTTTGCGCTGTAATTTCAAATAGAATAACTATTCAAATATGGGCGTTAATGTCTTAAACAGTCATTCTGAATCATTTGAGTGCGTGTCAATAACGGTTCTTTGCGCCCTCTGTTGTGTTCTGTGTGCACTAGAACTGTCAAATTCATTCCCGTCATTGTTTACACGCGCAAAATCGATTGTGATCTCTGAAAATGGCCCGAAAAAAGGAAGTTTCACTTGAAAAACGTTCACAAATCCTTATTTTGAGAAAAGTGGGTAAAACAATTCGTGAAATTGCAAATATTGTTGGTGTTTCAAAGTGTGGAGTTGAAACCACGTTGAAGCGGTTCGCCGAAACCAACTCAAACATTAATCGAAAACGCTCTGGCCGACCAAAAAAAAAACAACTCAAGCTGATGATCGACACATGTTATTGATAAGCAAGCAAAATCGGTTCAAAACAGCACCAGACATTCGTGCCGAAATCAACGAAACCCTGACGAACCCAATTTCGGTGAATACTGTCAAACGTCATTTGTGAGAGAAGGGATATTTTGGTCACGTTGCTGTGAAAAAACCACTTCTACGACCACAAAACAAGCGAAAAAGATTATTGTTTGCTCGAAAATATAAAGATTGGTCAGTAGATCAGTGGAAATCTGTGTTATGACCGATGAATCAAAGTTCGAGATTTTTGGATCCAGGCGGCGCCAGTATGTTGGTCGAAATAAAGATGAGCAGTATAATCCCCAATGTATTTCGCCAACAGTTAAACATGGCCGAGGCTCCGTGATGGTCTGGGAGTGTTTCAGCTACGATGGTTTTGGAAGACTGGTCAAAATCGACGGAATAATGCGGAAGGAACACTATGACAATATTCTTCAAGGAAGTGCCATTTCATCTGACATTGGTTTGATCGGCAACGGATTTATCTTTCAAGAAGATAATGATCCTAAGCACACCTCCCATTTGTGCATGAACTATCTACGGTCCAAGAAAGAAAAAGGTGTGCTCAAAACCATGGATTGGCCGCCACAATCCCCTGACGTCAACCCAATCGAATTATTATGGGATGAGCTCGACCAGCAGGTGAAGAACATGCACGTGACCAGTGAAACACAGTTGTTCGACAGTCTAAAAGTGGCTTGGGACAATCTCGCAACTGGAACACTTCAAAATTTGGTCGAACGGCTTCCAAGAATTTGCGCTGCAATCATCAAAGCACGAGGTGGACACATTCATGAAAAAAACCTGATTTGACTTGTGATATTTTCGGTATATTTAAATATTTTTATACAAAATTTGAATGTAATGAACATAAATCATAATAAAAGTCTATTTTCTAGTTTATATACAAGATTTAATCATAAAATGCTGTTTAACACAATAAAAAACACAAACTGAAAAAAAAATTTTTCGATGATGTCCTTATACTTTTGCACGGTAGTGTACTTGTCATGAGGATTAAATAGGAGCGACTAAAGCGAGGAACTCGTTGCTTGATCTGCGCATGCACTTAAAAACTTTTGGTCTAGCCTTTAAGACTTTGTTAAACAGAAATCGATCTGTCTGTCCGCGCGGGGTGGGCCGCGCTACAGCTGCGAACTTTGTATTGCGTAATGTTGCATTATCCTAGTCAAATAGAAGGCGGCCCACCGCGGCGGACTAATTCAGTTTGCGACGAACAGGTTGCAATTATTTACAAAGTTCGCGCAACCATTGATGTGAAATATGAGTGAAATGGAAGGTAGTCAAGGTAGTAATAGTGAAAATTTGATTGATCTAATGCGGGAGTACAGTTCCTTGTATGACTTGCGTCATCCTGAGTATAAAGATGCGGTTAAGAAAGCAGAGTCATGGAAATATATTGCCGATAAACTTCATTAAAGCGGTAAGTTAAAAAAATTGTTTAAGAAATTCATATATAAGTAGAGCACATAAGTAACGTAAAGGTAAAAGTAACGTAAAGTTAAAAATTCATCATTTAATGAACTACATTGTTGAAGTAACGAGCGAAATGGTTTCGTACTGCTAGAGCAGCTTCACTTGACCTTTCCCTCGATCGAGCAGTGGTTGAAAAAGCATTGACTTTAGTTGTAGCACCTTCCTCTTGTTCCTCATTTTCTGTTGAATTCTGATGGGTTTTAACGTAATTATGGACACAGCAAGCAGACTTAAGAATGTGTCAACAACAGTAAAATTATAGTAAGGATCCACTATGGACAACAGAACAACCGAAAAATAGTTTTTATAACAAAAATAATTTGAGCCACTGTTATTAGGGCATTTAATTCAAACGTGTTTTCCATCTATACTCTCGATGCAGTTGGGATAGTTCCATCGTTTCCTATATCCACCTTCGGATTTTCTCCAAACCTCCTCCTTTGAGTTCGAATTATGCTGGAAACAGTAGTTCGTACAATTCTGTAGGAGAAGGCAGTAGTCTGATGGGAGTCGCCTGTTGCCAAATATCTGAAACAATGAGATCATAGAATATGAACAATGGTATTAACAAAATAGTGAGTTCTGTTGCAATTTAGAAATAAAAGAAGCTCTAAAATACGTGTTCATGATCGAATATTTAAATTGTTAATATGTATGAGTAGTTTATTTTGTTTCCTACAGTTGACGCCGTGAAACTGAAATGGAAAAACTTGAGATATTCCTATGTAAAATATCTGAAGTACTTAAAGGGAGGCGAAGAATTTTATAAACTGACCCTGGGCAACACATTTAGAGTTCCTAAAAGATAGTAGGGGAGAGTGGGGAGGATTGGGACACAGGAGGAATGGGACACCCTCTACATTTCATATTTCGCGCGTGATTTTTTGTCTCTCCTTTTGGTGGTTGGTAGACGTGCTTGATTCACAAATACCATTGGAAAATAAAGTGTTTATGAGCGTTAGTTTTTGTGCGACCGACAATCGATGATTTTTAATTGATAAAGTAAGTATTTGCCCTTAGTTATGAATAAATTTTCACTGTAATGAATCACATTTAATAAATTATATGTTTCCTGCCAGATAATGCATGGATAACCTCAACTTTTTGTACGTATTAATTTTGGGTAACAGTTAACCTATAAATTTTGTTTGTTGTTTTAAAATTTTTGTGCCTCTAGGAGGAATGGACAATGATCAGCAGGAGGAATGGGACTGTCCCAAACCTCCTGCGTTATCAATTTGCTTTGGCGATTTGATCATTAGGTTTTAATTATTATTTTTAATTCGTATTTACTTTCATAGTTATAAAAAGAAGTATGCCACGACGCTGGACAAGGAAGACGGATAGGGTGAGGCCAACAGAAGAAGAGTTAAGAAATGCAGTAGCAGAAGTATTTAAAGGAGGCTGCACTCGCGAAGTAGCCAGACATTTTAATATGTCTAAATCAGCTCACTCCCCTCATGTGATACATGCAAAACGGTTAGAACCTGGTCAGGAATATACGTTTAAACCGAATGCAACTGTGAGGCAAGTATTCTCCAAATACCAAGAAGAGCAATTAGCAGAATATTTAAAAGTATCGGCAAAAATGCACTATGGATTGACGACACTTGCAACTCGTAAACTAGCATACGAATTTGCTGTTGCTTCATGATGCAATGTTTTGGAAAGCTGGAGAAAATATGAGGCAGCAGGGTAAGAGTGGCTTCATGGGTTCATGTTAAGAAACCCTGACCTTTCAATCAGAACACCTGAAGCCACCAGCTTGAGCCGGTCTACCAGCTTTAACAAATTTAACGTTGGTCAATTCTACGCTAATGTTTCAGAAGTCTTTGCTCGACATAACTTCTCTGCTGCAAAAGTATGGAACTGTGATGAAACTAATATGCCCACAGTACATAATCCTACTAAAATAATTGCGCAGAAAGGGTTAAAACAAGTCGGCCAAATAACAAGTGCTGAACGGGGACAACTTGTCACTATGCTTTGTTTTATCAATGCAGCTGGGAATACAGTTCCTCCGGCATATGTATTTCCCCGTAAGTTTATTAAAGAGCATATGCTGACTAACGGACCTCCAGGAGCCTCGGATTAGCGCATACCAGTGGTTGGATGACCAAAGAAAATTTTTAAAGGCCTTTACACATTTCGTTTCTCATGTGAAGTGCTCAAGGATGATCCTGTTGTGATGTTTTCGATAATCACAACAGTCACGTAAATTTAGAAGTTGTCGAAGAAGCAAAAAAAGGAGTGTACATAATTACATTCCCACCGCACTGCAGTACCGCCTACAGCCACTTGACGTGGCTGTATATGGACCTCTAAAGGCATACTATAACCAAATTTGCAATGAGTGGATGACATCGCATCCTGGTCAGACAATTTCTATATACAATGTTGCAGATCTGTCTAACAAAGCATTTACTTTAGCCTTTTCCAAAAACAATATTTTAAAAGGCTTTGAGGAGACAGGACTGTGGCCACTTGACATTAATACGTTTTCGGAAGACGATTATCTGATGTCAGCCGTTACCGATCGTCCTAATCCCGATTTAAATAATTCTAATGTGACTGCTGCTCAAAATGCAAATGAGACTGAACCACAGTCTTCTATTTCCTCTGCAATACTAACACCAAGTTCTCAGCACACCAGTGGAAATGTATTAGATGTCACCCCTGAATGTGTTCGGCCATTTCCGAAAGGAGCTCCCCGCAAAACTGATGGCCGTGGCAGAAAGCGAGGAAGAAGTCGCATCCTTACAGATACACCGGAAAAGGTAGAATTAGAAGAGGAACGAAATAAGCAGTTAGCAAAACAAGCAAAAGTTGTCAAAAAAGTTTTGGTAGAGACATCATCAGAATCTGATGACCAAGATATCCAATTTGAAGATTCTGATGATGATGTTGAACTTAATGCAGAATCGGATGAGTTTGATTTTGACCCTACAGTAAAAAATGGTGATTTCGTTGTCGTAAAATTTGCAACTAAGAAAACTGTAGTGCACTTTATAGGATTGGTGCAAAGTGATGCAACCAAAGATGGATACTTTGATATCAGTTTTCTGAGAAAGAAACGCGATAACGAAATGAATTTTATTTGGCCTGTTGTAGATGACACTGCTTCTGTTGAGCAGAAGGACATTGTCCTGAAGCTTCCTGCACCTCGGAAAGCTGGAGGTACTGAAAGGATCCGTGCTGTTTTCAATTTTGAGATTAATTTAAAGTCGAAATTTTGTAATATCCGCTAAAATTCTATCTGTTTTTACCAATGTATATTATTTGTTTAATTAAATTTTGAATTTTTTACTTATTTATTTTTATAATATTCATTATTTAAACTCGTCCCATACCTCCTCCTGCTGGTTGTCCAATTCCTCCTGCTGCCAGGTGGAATGGGACAATCTGCACCTATTTGTTAATTGTTAAACTGCTTCTTTGTATGTAAACGAAAAAAAATGATTTTCACACTAAAAATGCCCATTAAGGCACTTCACATTTCTATACTATTTTAATGCTTTAAATATCAAACGTACTTTTAAAATACACAAATATCCCAAAAATGTCCCATTCCTCCCCTCTCTCCCCTATTACTCCACGGCAAACTGTGTCAATTGTACCTGAGTCGAGCGAAACAGAAGTCGTTCAAGTGGAAGAGGACACAAACGATAGTGGCTCTATGACCAACGAAGATTCCCAAATACCACCACCTACGAGAAAACTCAAACTTCGTAAAAACCAAAACGGAGATGGTGTGGATAAGATTTTACAGTATCTACAGATTAAATCAACAAACCTAATAAAACCCACCTCGACCATACTGATCGCCTTTTTCGCCTGTTTCACTCCCCGAATCCTCAATGACTTCAGCAAGAGGGTGGTTCGAAACATTCTCAGGAGAAGAAACAGGTAAACCATATAACAGCGAAAAATAAAAAGTGTAAAATATTTTGTGCCAACCAACTGCAAATAAATTGTGAAAAGCATTTTGTAAAAAATATTTTTAATAAATATGTTGTTATTACTATAGTGTAAAATATTAATAAAACAAAAAATTGCAAACGAACAATGGCTGTATTATTTTGAGAAAAAATGTTTTCATTTACCTCAGGCAGATCGCTAATCTTTCCTTTGTCGGAATGAACTCAATTCACAGCAGAGTTGGTGGAATTCGCCGCATTCGTTTCTTTTCTCATTTATCTCGTGTACCTGTAAGTCAATGTGTAAAATAAGTCATTATACAAAATCATATAATGGTACATAAGAACTATAACTGTAACATACCCATTTCCTTTTTCGTCTTGTTGCTAACCTCCCACCTAACAAAGGAAGCAATCCTTCTTCGTCAGAGGAACTGCTGGACATGATGATTACCTAATGGAGAAAAAATTCGCACTGGTTCGCTATCACTATTTCGCGTTCTTTTTAACCATATTAGTCTGCAGCGGACTGAGACCATTTCGCTCGCAGCCCGGTCGCGCGGACATTCCGCTTTCTGTTTGAAAAAGTCTTAACAAAACTACTGTAACCTAATAGAATTAGATTAGATAAAAATTAGACCAAAAGTTTTTAAGTGCATGCGCAGATCAAGGAACAGTTTCTCTATCATGGAACGATTTCTTCTCTTTAGTCGCTTCTGACTAAATACCCAAGTCCGATTTAGACACGTCTTATACTGATAGTGTATACAGGGTCATTTTGTCACATGAAAGGTGAGACGATTCTATGAAAAAATGTTGTATAAACATATGTTCGATTTTGCTTAGTTAAAAGGTAGTGAAGTTTTCGGAAAACGTTAAAATAATCCGTAAAATCAAGTAAACACATATTTAATAAACAATGAAACAAAAGAATGCTGTCTTCTGATAATTTAAAATACGTTATACATGGCCAGTTTGATAAGTCAGTGACTTTATGAATTTCCCGCGCAGTAATTTTAAATGCAACATTGCTCCCGTCAGCTGTTATCTATTAATAGACTACTGTCAAATTTTGAGTAAGTTGCGTTATTTTTTGTTTGACAGTCTTTGAACCTAGTAAATTTTAACGGAAATGTGAAAAAGTTAATTTCGTGTGCTGATTGAGTATTATTTTTTTCGTAAAAACCATCACGGAAACCAAGGAAAGGCCTGATAAATACTATGGGGACTCTATACCATCAATTTCAATGGCTAAGAAGAGGTTTACCGAGTTCCATTGTGGTCGTATCAGCATAACTGACGCCGAATGTTGAGGTTGCTCGAAAGAGGTCGTCACGCCAGAAATCGTCGATAAAATCCATGGAGTGATATTAGACGATCGGAGAATGAAACTGCGTGAGGCTACAGGCATCTCCACTGAGCAGGTACATCACGTTTTACATGAAAAAGTTATCCACGCGATGGGTTCCGCGATTGCTCACACTCAACCATAACCGCAACCGTGTGACCACTTCAAAGGCGTGTGTGGCGATGTTCAGATGCACGGCGTACTTTATACCAGGCGGGAATATAGCCCCCACTTTCAGCTCCGACGATTACGTCAGTAGGTCGATTTCCGCACGGAAATTATTGAGAAACCCACAGATTTCCTTGTTAATCAAATTTTAACGACTAAAAACCAAAACTCTGGTCTCAAATGATCGAAAACTATATATTTTAATAATAACAATCCAAACAAAGGATCTTAGTAATAATGTCTCGTTTAGAAGTGTTCCTAGAATTGACACTAATACAACAGGAATAATAAAAAAATCGAGAACTTATTTCAATGTTTTTAATTTTCTTTTTAACGCCAAACTTGTTTTTCGGTCTGCAATAACATTATTTCTTAATTTTTTATATTATAAACAATATTTCGTGCACTGCACAGAAATTGCATCAGCATGTTTCATGGATATTGTATCGATTCATTAACTGATAGAAACTGTAGTAAATAGCTGGTAATCCTTTCCTATTATCAATCAACCACATTTCTTAAAATTAGTAAAATATCCATGTATTTTTTTTTTAGTAATCACGTATGTAACTGCAATTTTAGTAAATACAACCATTAATTAGACTTTTATTGCAATGCTTTAAATTATTGCTACGATATTAAACTTTTTTGACCCTCACAATTGATTTATAGAGGTTTCATAACTTTTTATAATTATTCAATACAATATTCTGTAACATTAAATAAAGTAGAATTATGATAGGTGTTTCGAGAATCCGATACATGGCATATGCGAATCATATTCCAACAGATATTATTAGAATGTGTTGATCAAGCCTAAAACTCCACTACTACTGCATGCATTTCATGACGTTACGTCTCCCACTCCTATATTCCCGCCTAGTATAGAGTACGCCGTGTCAAATGCAATCAGAAAGAATTGTTTGCACCGTTTCGTTACCGTTGACGAAACATGGGTCAATCACAACACACCAGAGACCACGGGACAATCCAGACAATGGGGTTCTCCGGGTGAACGTGCACCAAAGAAGACCAAGGTGGGTCCGTCGGCCAACAATGTCATGGCCACAGTTTTTTGAGATTCACGCGGTGTGATTCACATCGATTACCATGAAAAGGGTAAAACGATCACCGGCGACATTGGTTTGAAATAGAAAACATCACAATTGGCGAAAAAAGAACAGTGTTGTTCCTTCAAGACGATGCACGCGTGCATACTGTGTAGCCAGCATATTCTCCAGATTTAGCCCTCTGAGACTATTTCCTGTTTCCAAACTTGAAGAAATTGTTGGTCAAATGAAGATTTCATCACTGAAATAAACACCTATTTTGAGGGCCTCGAGAAAACCTATTATTCGGAACGAATAAAAAATATCTTTTATTCAAAAAGTCACTGACTTATAACTCGTAGTTATACTTATTAATATTATAATAACTGTCCAAAATGTTCTGCACCCGTTTGTATACACTTCACAACGACACACCAAAGAGTTTTCACTTAAATGAAAATACTTGGTTGGTTTCGGAACCAGCAGTATTTTGTATTGTGTCTAACTCGTGTCGTGTACTAATTTCTTCTTGGTATACAAGATGATTGATATGTCCCAGAAATAAAAATCTAAAAGATTCAAATCCGAGGATTGTGGTGGCCATGCAACTGAACTATCATTTCTAAAATGTTGGTTTAACCACTCGATAACTGCTCTTCCTCGATGAGGTGGAGCACCATCGTGTTGGTACCATATATTTTGCACTATGTTGAGATGTACACCTTGAAGCAAGTCAAACCTTTGTAACTATGTGCGTTCAAGCGGTCAATAAGTACTTCCAATGCTAGTAAGTTATCTTCGAAAATTCTACCCCAAGTGTTGATGCTAAAACTCTGTTGACAGCTTCTTGGTCTAATCGCATGTGGATTGTGTAATGCCCAGATATATTCATTGTGGAAATATGTGAAATCAATTTATCATTTTGAGCATGTTGCTGCCAGGAATAAAATTCTGCTTCATTCGGATGGAGTTATTTTGTAATATTTATTATAAACTATAATTATTGATCGATTATGTTAAAGCAAGCGTTGAATTTAACAAAAATCATACATAATAAATACCGATATGATTTAACCCTTAACTGCTGACATGGAGTCTTATCAAACTCCGCCCACTGTACTTTGATCTGTAACGCCCACTCAAATGCATTTACAAGTGCCTGGCTCTCAGTACCTTCTTGACTTTCAGTCTAGTTTGACGCCTTAAAAGACATTATTGTAAATTTTCGGTTTCGAGTTATAGTCGGTAAGGAGTCTGGGAGACTCCATGTCAGTGTGTGTGTAATATAATTGAATATTTGATCATGACTTTGATCTGTAACGCCAACTCAAATGCATTTACAAGTGCCTGGCTCTCAGTACCTTCTTAACTTTCAGTCTAGTTTGACGCCTTAAAAGACATTATTGTAAATTTTTCGGTTTCCGAGTTATAGTCGTTAAGGGTCTGGGAGACTCCATGTCAGTGTGTGTGTAATATAATTGAATATTTGATCATGGCTAGTTCTTCACGATCCGTGAATATTTTGGATCAAAATTTCGAGGAAATTTGTGATCAATGGTATGACGAGGCGAATAGTGACATATGTGATACTGAGAACGAAGACGAGAGTGTTATACTTAGTGAACATGACTCTTGTAGTGAGCAAGAATTAAATTCTGAAAAGGACGATTTTCAGCAAGAAATTGATTCTGAAAACAATTTGGAAGAAGAATGTGCTAGAGGTAAAAATTTGGAAGTAACAAAAGGCTTATTTTACGGAAAAAATCGATATAAATGGAGTAAAACCGAAATGTACGAACTCCACAACATAATATTATGCATTTGCCAGTGGCACGTCGTCCTGACCAAGATAATGCTTCCACCTATTTTCAAATGCAGTTTTCTCAGGATATGTGTGAGTTAGTCATAAAGTGGACCAACCAAAAACTAGAAAATAAATATAAAAGAAAAAATAAACCAGAATTAGCAAATATAGATGAAGTGGAATTCAAAGCGTTTTTGGGATTGTTGCTCTATACATCCATATTCAAATCGAATGATGAAGATGTACGTAGTCTTTTCGCTGCAAATGGTAAAGGAAGAGATGTTTTCAGGGCAGTTATGTCAGTGCAACGATTTTTGGCAATTCTAACTGCTCTACGATTTGATAATCCTGCAGACAGGGATAAAAAAAAAGATTCATGCTGGCGCTGCAATACATGAATTTTTCGAAATGTTTATTCGAAATACACAAAACTCTTATGTTCTTGGTGAATCTGGATGTGTAGATGAGATGCTTGTGGGATTTCGCGGTAGATGTTCATTTAAAATGTTTATACCTAATAAACCTTGTAAATACGGCCTAAAAATAATGTGTTTATGTGATGCGCGGACAAGTTATTTGTACAACGCTTACCTCTATGTCGGAAAAGATTCAGATAGTTTCAATCTAGACAACAATGAAAAGAAACTTGCAAACCCATCCCAAGCTGTCATGCATCTGACAAAACCCTTATATGGCTCCAACAGAAATATAACAGCCGATAATTGGTTTTCGTCTGTACATTAGCAGAATACTAATTGAAGAAAAACCTAACTTATATAGACGCTGACGAAAACAAAAGAGATATTCCTACACAATTCTTCCTCAAAAACAAAGAACAGTAGCTGAAGCACTGTATGGTTTTACAAATGTAATGACCCTATTATCATATGTGCCGAAAAAAATAAAGCCGTTTTACTGATTTCTTCCATGCACCACAGCAAAACCGAAGTCCTGATACTGGAAAACCTGAAATGATTGCTTGGTACAACCTTACAAAGGGTGGAGTAGATTCGATGGATGAGAAATGTGCAAAATATAGTTGTAGTCGTCAAACAAAAGATGGCCTTTAGCTATTTTTACAGAGTTATCGATATTTGCAATGCCAATTCGTACATTACATATGCTTCTTTTCACGGTAATCCTGAGGCTAGATTTACATTTGTTGAGAAAGTTGCGGATGAGTTAGTAAAATCTCATACGATCAGACGGTTTAATGTTCCAAACCTAAACAAAGATGTTTGAAATATCATCCATCGAATTCAAGATATCCCCGTACTTGAGCAAATGGAGGATAAGTTGGAAATTCGTAAATAATGTTATATATGTCCTGCTAAATTAAAAGAAAAACTGCCTACATGTGCTTTAGCTGTAAAAACCAATATGCCTGCAATGCTCTAGAAAATGTTGTCTACAATGCTGCAACTATGATAAATAGGTCAATATAGTTACTCAACTTTATATACTGCACGAATTTTATTTTATAGTACTAGAACTATATTTTTGTTTTTTGAATTAGTATCAACTTTGTTTATTACATTTTGCACAACAGAAACTAATTTCAGATACATTTTTGCTTAATTTTAATTGTATAAGAAATACCTTTTTTAAATGTTTTATTGTAGATACCTTCCGTTTTAGCTCAAATGATTAAAAAAATTATATTATTTGAATTTTTGTTGTAAACATGTTTCTTCTTAAGCAATAAACTTTGTTGTTTTATATATGAGCTCTTTTTTTATAAAATTAAGGAAAAATGGCTTTACCCTTTGTGAAGTCCTCCAGACTCCATGTCAGCGTTATATAGTCATAAAATGAGATGTCAGCAGTTAAGGGTTAAAGTAGAAACTAATTATTTATAGGGTAGACCGAGGCGAATCGGATCAATTTTTTTGAGAATATGAAAATCATACTAAAGTGAAATATATGTAACTTTTATTGACAAAATGGTAATCGGTAACAATCCAGCTACGCAATAAACGTTTCAAAACTTAAATTGTCGACAAATTGTCCAAAATATTAAGCAGAAACTTGAAAGAGAGAATGTCCGAATCGCCCCAATTCTCGGGGCGAATGGGATCGTAAATAACATGTAAACTAAATTAAATGTTCTTAACACTATAATATCCCCTCATTCCATTAAATTCCAATTATTTCTCTTTTGTGTACATGGTGCATCGAAACTCAGACCTTTTATTTTCTTTCTTCTTTTAAATGGAACACCCTGTATTTAATACCACAAGTAGAATCTTTGATTATGTAGCTTTAATTTGTGTTAAGCATTCCCTATACCCAAAGTTCATAAAAACAGAATTATTTTGTAATATTTATTATAAACTATAATTATTAATTGATTATGTTAAAGCAAGCGTTGAATTTAACAAAAAATCATAAATAATACATACCGATATGATTTAACCCTTAACTGCTGACATGGACTCTATCAGACTCCGCCCACTGTACTTTAATCTGTAACGCCCACTCAAATGCATTTACAAGTGCCTGGCCACAGTTTAATGCTGTAGAGCTTTATACTGTGGCCTGGCTCTCAGTACCTTCTTAACTTTCAGTTTAGTTTGACGCCTTAAAAGACATTATTGTAAATTTTTCGGTTTCCGAATTATAGTCGTTAAGGGGTCTGGGAGACTGCATGTCAGTGTGTGTGTAATACAATTGAATATATGATCATGGCTAGTTTTTCACGATCTGTGAATAGTTTAGATCAAAATTTCGAGGAAATTTGTGATCAATGGTATGACGAGGCGAATAGTGACATATGTGATACTGAGAACGAAGACGAGAGTGTTATACTCAGTGAACATGACTCTTGTAGTGAGCAAGAACTAAATTCTGAAGAGGACGATTTTCAGCTAGAAACTGATTCTGAAAACAATTTGGAAGAAGAATGTGCTTCAGGTAAAAATTTGGAAGTAACAAAAAAGGCTTATTTTTACGGAACAAATCGATATAAATGGAGTAAAATAGAGCCAACCCGAAATGTACGAACTCCACAACATAATATTATGCATTAGCCAGTGGCACGTCGTCCTGACCAAGATAATGCTTCCACCTATTTTCAAATGCAGTTTTCTCAGGATGTGTGAGTTAGTCATAAAGTGGACCAACCAAAAACTAGAAAACATGAGAATAAATATAAAAGAAAAAATAAACCAGAATTAGCAAATATAGATGAAGTAGAATTCAAAGCGTTTTTGGGATTGTTGCTCTATACATCCCTATTCAAATCGGATGATGAAGATGTACGTAGTCTTTTCACTGCAAATGGTAAAGGAAGAGATGTTTTTAGGGCAGTTATGTCAGTGCAACGATTTTTGACAATTCTAACTGCTCTACGATTTGACAATCCTGAAGACGGGGATAAAAGAAAAAAGATTCATGCTGGTGCTGCAATATATGAATTTTTCAAAATGTTTATTCGAAATACACAAAACTCTTATGATCTTGATGAATCTGGATGTGTAGATGAGATGCTTGTGGGATTTCGCGGTAGGTGTTCATTTAAAATGTTTATACCTAATAAACCTTGTAAATACGGCCTAAAAATAATGTGTTTGTGTGATGCGCGGACAAGTTATTTGTACAACGCTTACCTCCATGTCGACAAAGATTCAGATAGTTTCAATCTAGACAACAATGAAAAGAAACTTGCAAAACCATCCTAAGCTGTCATACATCTGACAAAACCCTTATATGGCTCCAACAGAAATATAATAGCCGATAATTGGTTTTAGTCGGTAGAGTTAGCAGAATACGTATTGAAGAAAAACCTAACTTATGTAGGAACGCTGACGAAAAACAAAAGAGATATTCCTACACAATTTCTCCCTCAAAAACAAAGACTAGTAGCTGAAGCACTGTATGGTTTTACAAATGTAATGACCCTATTATCATATGTGCCGAAAAAAATAAAGCCGTTTTACTGATTTCTTCCATGCACCACAGCAAAACCGAAGATCCTGATCTGGAAAACCTAAATGATTGCTTGGTACAACTTACAAAGGGTGGAGTAGATTCGATGGATGAGAAATGTGCAAAATATAGTTGTAGTCGTCAAACAAAAGATGGCCTTTAGCTATTTTTACAGAGTTATCGATATTTGCAATGCCAATTCGTACATTACATATGCTTCTTTTCACGGTAATCCTGAGGCTAGATTTACATTTGTTGAGAAAGTTGCGGATGAGTTAGTAAAATCTCATACGATCAGACGGTTTAATGTTCCAAACCTAAACAAAGATGTTTGAAATATCATCCATCGAATTCAAGATATCCCCGTACTTGAGCAAATGGAGGATAAGTTGGAAATTCGTAAATAATGTTATATATGTCCTGCTAAATTAAAAGAAAAACTGCCTACATGTGCTTTAGCTGTAAAAACCAATATGCCTGCAATGCTCTAGAAAATGTTGTCTACAATGCTGCAACTATGATAAATAGGTCAATATAGTTACTCAACTTTATATACTGCACGAATTTTATTTTATAGTACTAGAACTATATTTTTGTTTTTGAATTAGTATCAACTTTGTTTATTACATTTTGCACAACAGAAACTAATTTCAGATACATTTTTGCTTAATTTTAATTGTATAAGAAATACCTTTTTTAAATGTTTTATTGTAGATACCTTCCGTTTTAGCTCAAATGATTAAAAAAATTATATTATTTGAATTTTTGTTGTAAACATGTTTCTTCTTAAGCAATAAACTTTGTTGTTTTATATATGAGCTCTTTTTTTATAAAATTAAGGAAAAATGGCTTTACCCTTTGTGAAGTCCTCCAGACTCCATGTCAGCGTTATATAGTCATAAAATGAGATGTCAGCAGTTAAGGGTTAAAGTAGAAACTAATTATTTATAGGGTAGACCGAGTCGAATCGGATCAATTTTTTTTTGAGAATATGAAAATCATACTAAAATGAAATATATGTAACTTTTATTGACAAAATGGTAATCGGTAACAATCCAGCTACGCAATAAACATTTCAAAACTTAAATTGTCGACAAATTGTCCAAAATATTAAGCAGAAACTTGAAAGAGAGAATGTCCGAATCGCCCCAATTCTCGGGGCGATTGGGATCGTAAATAACATGTAAACTAAATTAAATGTTCTTAACACTATAAGCTTTGGAATCATTTACAAAACTTAAATAATGAATAACGAGATCAATATTAATTACAAGCACATAAATCACATATGTACGGGCCTTTTTCCTCCCTATCAACACATTTTTGTGGCACCATTCTTCGCATGCATGGCACTGAATCCAATCCTCTGTCGGTGGATGAATGAATTGTTCTGAGCAGTAAATACAATGCCAATCTCTCTGTTTTGCAGATGAACCTTTGATTTTATTCCAGGCGTTCTTTTATTATTCTTCTTCTCTCTTCATATTTTCTTTGTCATCAGTAGTATTTTCTTATTTTCCACAGCTTTTTGTCAATCTTAAGTTTTTCATAGCATCTTTTAAAATTAATTTATTAGGCTTATTTAAGCAAAATTCGATTTGAATGAGTAATTTCTAATCGAAATGTACGAACTCCACAACATAATATTATGCATTTGCAGTGGCACGTCGTCCTGACCAAGATAATGCTTCCACCTATTTTCAAATGCAGTTTTCAGGAATGGTGAGTTAGTCATAAAGTGGACCAACCAACTAGAATATATAGGAATAAAAGAAAAAATAAACCAGAATTAGCAAATATAGATGAAGTAGAATTCAAAGCTTTTTGGGATTGTTGTCTATACATCCTATTCAAATCGATGATGAAGATGTACGTAGTCTTTTCCTGCAAATGGTAAAGGAAGAGATGTTTTCAGGGCAGTTATGTCAGTGCAACGATTTTGCAATTTAACTGCTCTCGTTTGATAATCCTGAAGACGTGATAAAAGAAAAAGATTCATGCTGGCTGCAATATGAATTTTGAAAATGTTTATTCGAAATACAAAACTCTTATGATCTTGATGAATCTGGATGTGTAGATGAGATGCTTGTGGGATTTCGGTAGTGTTCATTTAAAATGTTTATACCTAATAAACCTTGTAAATACGGCCTAAAAATAATGTGTTTTTGTGATGCGCGGACAAGTTATTTGTACAACGCTTACCTCATGTCGAAAAGATTCAGATAGTTTCAATCTAGACAACAATGAAAAGAAACTTGCAAAACCATCCAAGCTGTCATACATCTGACAAAACCCTTATATGGCTCCAACAGAAATATAATAGCCGATAATTGGTTTTGTCGTAGAGTTAGCGAATACTTATTGAAGAAAAACCTAACTTATGTAGGAACGCTGACGAAAAACAAAAGAGATATTCCTACACAATTTCTCCTCAAAACAAAGACTAGTAGCTGAAGCACTGTATGGTTTTACAAATGTAATGACCCTATTATCATATGTGCGAAAAAATAAAGCCTTTTTACTGATTTCTTCCATGCACCACAGCAAAACGAAGATCCTGATCTGAAAACCTAAATGATTGCTTGGTACAATCTTACAAAGGGTGGAGTAGATTCGATGGATGAGAAGTGTGCAAAATATAGTTGTAGTCGTCGAACAAAAAGATGGCTTTTATTTTTTACAGAGTTATCGATATTTGCAGTGCCAATTCGTACATTACATATGCTTCTTTTCACAGTAATCCTGAAGCTAGATTTACATTTGTTGAGAAAGTTGCCCATGAGTTAGTAAAATCTCATATGATTAGACGGCTTAATGTTCCAAATCTAAACAAAGATGTACGAAATATCATCCATCGAATTCAAATTAAAAAGAAAAACTGCTTACATGTGCTTTAGCTGTAAAAAACCAATATGCCTGCAATGCTCTAGAAAATGTCTACAACGCTGCAACTATGATAAATAGGTCAATATGGTTACTCAACTTTATCAATACCAATTTTATTTTATAATACTAGAACTATATTTTTATTTTTTTGAATTATTTTCAACTTTGTTTATTACACTTTTGCACAACAGAAACTAATTTCAGATACATTTTTGCTTAATTTTAATTGTATAAGAAATACCTTTTTTTAAATGTTTTGTTGTAGATACCTTCCGTTTTTGTTCAAATGATTCAAAAAAATTATATTATTTGAATTTTTGTTTCTTCTTAATCAATAAACCTTGTTGTTTTTATATGTGAACTCTTAATTTTTATAAAATTAAGGAAAAAATGGCTTTTCCCTTTGTGGAGTCCTCCAGATTCCATGTCAGCATTATAGTCATAAAATGAGATGTCAGCAGTTAAGGCTTAAAGTAGAGAAACTAATTATTTACACTAAATAAAACACGACACCAAAAGTACAATCCTAAATGTAATATAAAGTATTTATAAGATTATGTAGCTTTAATTTTTGTTAAGCATTCCCTATACCCAAAGTTTATTAAAACAGAGTTATTTTGTAATATTTATTGTAAACTACAATTAATTTACTTATTATGATACGTTATTAACCTTCTCTCACAAAAATTTGACATAAACGTCAGTTGTTTACCGTTTGTCCAACAGTGGCAGCCTGGTTCCAAGCCTTTTTGAAAATTCCTCCGAAAGCAACCTTCGTGATCCCTTGATTTGGATGTGCATGTTGCCATGATGTAACTTGTTGATGATAATATGATTTGAGTGGTTTGAAAAATGATACATCGAGCGGTTGTAGAGCATGTGACGTGTGTGGAGGAAGAAGAACAAGCTCAATGTCTAAAGAGACATAAATCTACAACTGAGTAGCTCGTGTGAGACGCGTGTCCATCCAAGATTAGAATAACTTTTCCTGGGGTACGATAGCGATTAAAATGTTGCAACCATAATTGAAAAGCTTCTTCATTTACCCAGCCCTTTTCTATCATAACAATTTCAGTACCGGGTGGCATACCGATGAAAAATCATCTCATTTGCGCACACCTTTAAATAGAACAAATGAAGGTATGTACTGACCTGTTGCATTCATACAGGCTAAGACGGTTACATTTTCGCCTCGTTCAACATTTGTCACACTGACAACATCTTTTGCACCTTTTGGGCTATAATGTTGGGTGGTCGATTATTAAGCGGGATCCCCGTTTCGTCCACATTGTGCAAGCATTCAGGTCTTCCTCTTAAATTGGTCTTATCTACTACTGTCTCCAAAGTCTTGAAGAATTCGGCTACTTTTTCCTTTTCATGCCGTCAATCCTTGCTCTTGACAATCCTTCTGGTTTCCGAATAGTTAACTCCTTATTTCTTTCCATAAAGTGATGAAACCAGTCCTGACCAGCCATTCCTACTTCTTTGTTAAATTTGTGTTTAATTTTTGACGTTCTGCGAATTCAAAGGCATATTTACGAACCGCCTTAGGTGTAATTCTGAAGCCACGACTCGCTAAGTTCAGTAAACGGTCTGCTAAAATCTTTTCAGCATTCTCGTCTAAAGCTGGCTGACCACCACGTGTCTTAATGACACCTCTGGAGAAACAGACTCTTCTTTGTAAAGTCGTGTATGGTAATTCGTACATCTCAGTAGCCCGACGTAAGGTTAACTCTTTGGTCAGGACCTTATTTGCGGCTTCTCTGATTTTTCTTTTGACCATTCTCCCGCTTTTGTTTTTCTTTTGTACGTGCAAACCATCTACAATGAAATAAAATGCGTCATTAACCACCGCTATAAAAAGCGATCCAATTCGCCCCGATGACACGATCCGAATAACCCCATATTAAAGACTTATGAAATAAATATTTTACACATTAACCTATAATATTTTGTTTAAAACTAAAATGTTTTGTAAAATAGACCTCTATCAAATCAATATAAGCCATATAATTCAAAGTTTTAACACAAATCCTTAGAATAAATCAAAGAAATCGTAAGTACGTACCTTAGATGAGCGCCACAATTGTAACGCACACAAACACCCGACTCGCTGTCGAGAAGCCTTGACACTGATGGACTAGTCGAAACCAAACACTACCGATAGCGGGCGAGAGGGGTCGTAAGACGCCAGACGATTGTGTTCTGTGTCAATGCGTTGTTCAAAATATTAACGGATTTCTTATTTTGATCCGATTCGCCTCGGTCTACCCTACTAAATAAAACACGACACCAAAAGTACAATCCTAACCGTAATATTAAACTAAATGTCCAAAGTATTTATAAGATTATGTAGCTTTAATTTTTGTTAAGCATTCCCTATACCCAAAGTTTATTAAAACAGAGTTATTTTGTAATATTTATTGTAAACTACAATTAATTTACTTATTATGATACGTTATTAACCTTCTCTCACAAAAATTTGACATAAACGTCAGTTGTTTACCGTTTGTATATTTTACTTCTTAAATATAGCAGTAATTGTCGCCTGAATTTTTACAATTTTTTCCAATAACGTAAGAAGTGTTGTAAGATGAATAGTGTCATTTTCCACTCAAGAAATGGTGGACATGATTTGGCTACTGGGTGAATGTAACAAAAACTGTTTGATGACATCTAAAGTTTATCATCATAGATTTCCAGACCCAACAAAAGAGCAATTGAGAAATTAATGGATCGTTTCAATCACACTCGTACAGTAAACTACGAAAAAAAAAGAAGTAGCCAAAAACAGCCTTAACTGAGGAAAATGAAATGAAAATATTGCAGAGGATCCGCATACAAGTGTAAGATATATTTCACAACAGCAAGATATTAGTCATGGCACGGTTCAAAGAATTCTCAAAAAACATAAAATGCATCCGTATCATATTAAACTCCATCAAGAGTTACGTGACCGTGATTTTCAAAGAAGAATAACGTTTTACGAATGGGCTCGATCTAAAATCAATTTTTCACAAAATGCATGTGTGAATCGACATAATTTCCATTATTATGCAGATTCTAATCCAAACTTCGTTTCAAGCCATAATAGCCAATTGAGGTGGTCGTAAAATCTTTGGGGTGGAATTGTAGGTGGTGTGTTTATTTAAATTTTCTTCAGAATCATCTGCTAGGTTTATTAACCGACAAATGTGGTATTTGCATGATGGTGCGCCTGTCCATAATACTGCGCCTATATGAGATCATCTAAACAACGAATTCGAAAACAGACGGATCAGAAGAGGGGGACCATTTGAATGGCCAGCTCCGTCTCCCAATTTAACAAAAGTTGATTTTTTTTTGGGGTTTTATAAAAAATGAGATTTATAAAAATCCCCCGACCGCCGGAGAGGACATCAAAGAGAGAAAGCAAAGTCAATCATTTGAACTTAGACTGCAGCATTGTATTTATGTTAATGGTGAACACTTTTAACATTTAGTTTAATATTACGGTTAGGATTGTACTTTTGTTGTCTTGTTTTATTTAGTATAAATAATTAGTTTCTCTACTTTAAATCATATCGGTATTTATTATTTATGATTTTTTGTTAAATTCAATGCTTACTTTAACATAATTAATAATTATAGTTTATAATAAATATTGCAAAATAACTGTTTTTATGAACTTTGGGTATGGGGAATGCTTAACAAAAATTAAAGCTACATAATCAAAGATTCTATTTGTACTATTAAATACAGGGTGTTCCATTTAAAAGAAAATGGAAGGTCTGAGTATTGATCCACCCTGTACACAAAAGAGAAAATAATTGAAATTTCATCCAATGAGGGGATATTACATCATATTACGAAACTCGATTAAGCAAAGAATTGTTTTTTTTTCTGTAACGTACAGCTAGAGGGAGTTGATTTAGCTACGATTTTAACAAAAACGTGTCCATAACTTTTAAATGACTCTGTATAACGTAGTTATACCAAAAGATTCGAAAAAATGTAGGCAATCTGAATTTGGCATAATATTCAGGGGTTTTCATTAAAAAAAATCATGTTTGGTTTGTAACGGAGTTATGTAGCACCCTGTATAGTGCAAGATAATTTCAAAATATGGTCCTTAAAGACATCTATTATTTTTCTTAACAACATTTTTTGATGTCTGTTGAAATAATCCATATACCGAACTTTGTCATAAGATTGGTACACCCTGTAAATGTTGGCCCAAGAAGTTATATTTTGTTTTATAATTTTCGTAAATCAACTTCTTTTTCTAAAAACAATAAAATTTAGATAAAGTTATAATTGTTAAGGCCACACACAATTAAGAAATCTCAATTGTCAAAAGACGTGAGAAAGTTTTGAGAAATAGTTTAAAGGTAATATATAGGTTTTTGAATGGTTAAAGCAGTATTTACAATTATGTACTTTTTACTATAACAAATAACAAAAGTACTATATATTTCTAAATATATCTCTACACGTCGAATTTATTCAGTACGGTATTATTCGTATTTAGATACTTAAAATACATTAACATTTATATTTTTAAAATTTTTACAAATGTTTTTATCAAACCTATAAAACGATTTATTTTTTTGATGTCTTAAGTAGTTGCCATTCACATACTAACGTTAATAATTTAAAAAAGTTTTTACATACTTAACTATATACAAAATATTTACGAATTACTTATTTTTCATAGACACAGGATTAGCAGCACTAAAAGGCAGTTTATTTTCAAATTTCTGTTGTAATGTAGCAACATTAGAGTTTTGACGTACTTTTGTGTGCTTCGGTACACTTTTATTATTAGCTTCGGGTGATGGTTTAGTAACTTTTGTTAAAACAATTGATTTATTATCACCATTTGTTACTTTTTTATCTGTAGGACTTTTTAAATTAGCTGCTATTTTTGTTTTAGGAACACTTTTAGGTAAATTTGGTTTTTTTAATACAGCGGGACCACTATTATTTAAAACATCTGGAGATTTAGCACTATTTTCATGACTGCCTCCATTATTAGAGCAACTCATTACTAAATCTGGACTATTTGAAGTGTTAGTGGGAGAAGATGGAGCTGCCCTTGTTGGAGAAGGTCTCCGCGTTCTCAAATTTGGCGGTGTCGTTTGCCTACTTAACACTTTCACTGTTTTTGAAGTAGGAGAAGAAGGGGCCATTTTATTAACTTTGGTTATGTCCTTATTATTAAACGAACTAGTGGCAGTACGATTTGCTTTAAAACTTGGTGTAACAGAAGATCCCTTTTGTATATTTGGTTTCTGTGAAGTAATTTCGGGTTTTGGTTCAGCCTTAAATGTACTTAAACTAGGTCTAATGTTATCTACATCAAATTTTGCAGCTTGAACGGAATTTGGTTTAATGCTGACGGGTTTAATAGGCGGATTTACCATCGATGGAGTTATGTAAGCGCTAGATGTTGAACTAGCACTCGATTTATTCTGATTCATATTGCTATAAATACTTTCAGGCACTTTATACATAGAAGACGTATTTTCGTAAATTTCCGAAGTATCATCTTTATTAGCCTCGCGTTTCTGGCGTGCTAAAGTGGATGTCGAATAAATAGACTCTCCATTCCTATTTTGTATTTCGGAAACAATCTCGCTTAACAATCCAGCACTATCACTAGATACAGAATTTTCTGGTGAACATACCACAGAATTATTTGGTGTTTCATCAATTACAGCATATATATTGTCACTTATAGGCGAATTTTCCTTTTCTTCTTTAATATTTACTAATTTAGTTGCTTCATTCAAACAATCATCATACTGATTATGGGTTCTCTCGTCAAGAATTATAGATTTTTGATAGCGTGGAAGAGTAGGCATTTTTATTACACCAGGTTTAGGATCATTCTGCAAATCTGGTAAAGCAGGTCTTGGAGGAGGAGGACTTTTAGGTCTATTCGCTGCAGGAATGCTTATAGGTCTTTTCACCCCGCTCGGATTACGCATCGAGCCGAATGTTGGAATGTTAGGACGTGGGGTTACATTGCCCCCACGCATACTTTGTGCTCGCATTACTACAGGTTTAGCTTCTGTTACATCAACAACTGCAGCTGGTGTTGAAATAGATGATTGTGGAATTGGGTTTGAAATTTCAATACTTCGAAGCGCATTTTTATCTAAAATTTTTGAAGCTTTTATACTATTCTTTGGTAGCGTGTTTTGAAATTTCTTGTCACTTTTTAAAAACGACGCTAAGCGATTTAAAGCGCTATTATTCTCTTTAATTGGTTCGGGAATTACAGTTGAAATTGCAATTGCATCAGGGCTGGAGAGGGGTCGTGTTGGTGCTGGTCTTGCCGGCATTTTAGGTGCATGTTTTAGGGGTGAAATTAATTCTTTTGCCGTACAAGTGGAATTTTCCAGAATGGGAGATGAGATAATGGGTCGAGGATTTGCACCAGGATTTAAGGGAGGTAACGCGGGTGGTTGTGCTTCTACGTCGATATCTGCGGCTTTAGTAGAATTAGACTTTCCAACGGATTTATTTGGAGCATTTGCTGTATTCGGTCGACTGGACACAAGAGTTGTGATAATTGTATTAGGAACTGGTAAAGGAGGTGCAGGTCTGATTGGTTCTGAATTTTGAGATTTCATGGGAGATAGGGAAAAACCCTTAAAATTTCCAAAGAATTCTTTTTTGAAACCAGGGTGTGGTGGTTGATCTTCGGGAAGAAGAGAATGTATATCTTCTGATCGTCTTGGTGTTTGGGTTGGTTGAAATGCTCCAAGGCCTCTTGGTTTTGAAGGTGAAGGTTTCCTGTTGAATGCAAAAGGCATAAGCTAAGGTTATTGCACTTAAGCGTAATATAACAATTGAATAAAAAGAAATAGAAGTTTAATTTAATGTAAATTTTGCAACAATATTCTAGATAATTAAAAATGTGTGTTAAAATTACACACTCGGTTTACAATCCGAATAAGTTCTATTATAGAAAAATAATTAGTCACTTATTGTAAATAATAAGCATCAAAGTATGAAGTAAGAGCAACAGTCATAATAACCACGTATATGACCAAATGAATAAAAAGGTTGAGCTTCAAAACATAGTTGCAATGTCAGGAAAATGCACTCTCCGAAATGCGAACAATGAAACATTAGCAGACTACATAATTCTACAATACCATAATACAATACCAGCATACTACTTTGTGTTTATTTTCATCGATACATAAATAGAATTATGGTATAAAGTGTGTTTCAAGAAATAACTATTAACCAAGAATAGTCATTGGGTTAAAGTCAAGTTCGCATTACTGCCAACTTTTTCATACTTGAAGTTCATCAAATTAGTATAGTTCTGTAATTTTTCACATTGGTTTTTTTAAATGAAACATCAATATTATAATTGCAAAAAATGTTAAATAACCGAGATATTTCAACATTTATTATTGCTCATGTCAACAACGTAACTTCACAAAATAAGAAGTATAAATATACAGTATGTATTATTTAGTAATAAAAAGTACTAAACTATAGCAAAAAAGGTTTAAGAAATTATATTCATCCCCATAGTGATTAACTGATAAAAAATTATTGCGTTTCATAAGACGTTTTGAAACACTCATTCTTTAATTAAGAGAACATTTTACGAAAATTTTTAGGTTGGCAAAGCTTAATCCGGAATTATGTCACGCATGTCACTCTTACAAAATGTGTCAAAAACAGGTTGCGTTTATTGGAAAACTTTGATGTGAGCTAATTCGTGACATTATTTTTGGCAATTTCACGTATTTCAGGGGGCTGTAACGGGAGCCTTAGAACATTCAAAATTTCGCGCTAAATTTGACGAGATTTGATAGTTGTATTATTATTTTTCTAGATAAAGAAATAGTTATTGGTTATTTGTATTTAAATGTAATTAATATGAAGATGAAACGCTTGAGTTTATTTCAATAAGTTACCTATGTATTTAACTTGAAAATATTTAAAGTATGCGGCGTTTGCAAGTGCATAAATGCGTTGGAAGAGAAGGGAGGAGACGCTGGCAAAGTGACTGCAGTTTTTTTCATAGTTAGTGGGAGTCGTCTTTAGTTGGTTGAAAATCACCAACAGAGTAATTAAATAGTGTCAAGTTGGTGACAATATAAAAAATTGTGCAATAAATAAAAATCGCGTTAAAGGTTACGCAACAATTAACAATCACGTTTTAAGTGCGCATCGAGGGTATTCCACGATTGTGTTTAAATATTGAACGATTAACTGTAAAATAAGACAATTGATCCAGTGTAATAGATCGATATATAAGCTATTATAAATATATCAAGCAATTATTTACAAAAATCATAAAAGTTTTAGAAAGAAAATTGCAATAGACTTAATCCACAAAAAAAAAGGTGTAACCAAGATATCGTGGGAACAAAAGAAGCAAGGCGCCGATTGCATCAGCGGCCAAAGTGCGTCATCGGCTTGACTAGATTGCAGTTACGTCATCGGCTTTCAACGAGGTACCATATAGGTACCATTTTTAATAGTGTAAATAAAGAACGTTTATGTGTTTTATTTTCTATAAACTTGAAATTGAACAACAAAATTGAACGGAAAACATTCCTTTCAATTTCGATAAAGGTTTTTCTTTTTGTTGCATGTTAACAACTATTCGAGGGATTAAGGAACTTCAATCCCGTGGTATCTACACTATCGTGGAGTAATAATAAAAATAATTATATTATTTTCTGAATATTAAAATATTACATCTATGATAAATTTAAATTATTAGAAAAGTCACTTTGACAAAGAAGCTACACTATTCAAGGCTAATGAAGTTTATGAATTATTTTTAATATCCCAGATGTTTCAATGCCATGACAAGATTAAATTATTTTTTAATTCCTAGAGATTAAAAGTAACACTTCGGTCCCAGAAATGGGGGAACCAAATAGTACTTTCAATCCACGAAGTGCAAAAAAATTTTTTGTTTAAAAAAAAGGGCAAATTACAAAAAATAGTACGTCATCCTGTCAAAAGTAATCATGCAGTGTTGTCTACTTAACGCATCTGATGATCAAGTCTCACATTAAATTAATAATAATTTGTTACAAAATGCCAAAACTCACTGCAAAGAGTACAAAGTTACAAATTTCAAGGTGCTATTATGAGCACCTTAACTATAGTGCAATGGGGAAAACTATTGGGGAACTTATCGTAATGAGGTTGAGTATATTTCAAAACGGAAGAACTGTGCGCATGTTAAGTATGTATTTGGTTTCACAGTGAACCACCCAAGACAACATAATGGCAGACCTCAAAATTTAATGTCGACATATTGTAGTAAACACGAAAATTCTGTTTTGAGATTTCACCTTTCGGAAATAATTAAGTTACTTCATAAATTGCACACTGGATTTCCTGCATATTTCTCCTGTTTTTTGAAAGAGTGTATTAGATAAGACACGATGTCATTTATGACCAATGTAAAGAATGTACAATTTCCGTTTCATATAGGTAATAGACATTCAAGGTCTGAAGACTAAAATTTACTTTTTTTTAGTCACTCGAGATTTAACGATTTTAATGCAAAGTCTAACAGCGTGAAAAACTATGTTGCAACACTACAGTAGTTTCACTTTAAAAGTATAACCTACATTATTTTTAAAAGTCAAGCTATTAGAGTAACTTATAAAATATAGAGTTTCATGAAAATCGGTTTTGTATTTTTTAGTTTATTCTGGCTACAGATGCACACACTGTGTTTCGAAAATGGTATGGATGGTTTTCAAAATGCTGCAAATGTGTAGATCAATTGAACTACACTTATGGGTGCTTGGCACATAAGAAAGAAAAAAAAAATTACTATCAATTTAAAAATAATGCATTCATTGTTAAAAACCTGTTAAATCCAAATTACGATGATTTTTATTATCATAATTACAATTACAATAAAATGAGAATTTACAATGTTTCTTGTTTTATTGAATAAAACGCATCACAATCTTTAACTTAGTTTCCAATACACAGTTTCTTATTATTCTGTACTTTACGTTTCCTGTCACACAACCTACTGTGTAACAAAACAATATTTCGTATAAACATGCAAGTAGAATCAAGAATGCTTTTTTACCTGCACAGCAAATAGTCTTAGGTACCTTATATTTTGCAACTTTGTCTTTACTAGGACTAGCAATTTAGATTACTTTTATTACAAACTCATATATACAGAGAAATCTAAATAAAATAAAGGTGATTGTGTTTTATTTTCAGTAATAGTGAGAGAAAAACTTGCACATAATCAAAATTCTTAAAAAGATGAAAATATAAAATTGCTGTGAATTGTAGAAATTGGTTACATACCATTGTTTTTCCTATAGAGTAGGGACAACAGCCATGTCTCAAACTCAATTTCATATGAGTACATAGAAAATCTGATGTGGCAAGCATGACCTTCATATTCCTGTGTCTTATTGTATTCCAATAGTATATAAGGTAAAGAGAATATCTGACTTACAATGTGACATTGCTTGTTATTGCTGTTAGTCGGAGTACGACTATTTTTAATTAATTTATTATATTTTCACTCATATGACTGGTACAGAGTATAATTTCGTGTTTTACTTATTTGCCAAATCAAATTAAAATTTACAAACATAAATCGTCTCAACAACATAATGGATTATGCACGCCGAGCTTGACGTGATAAAACGAGGTGAAACATTTCATGATGAATGGTTAAAAGTCGAGGCAATCAAATAAATATTTGGAATATACTGCGGGCTTCGTCTTGGGCTACAACATTCACTTGCGGGATTAAAAGTAGTTCCTGAGTCCCTTAATATATAACATACTATGAGATCGTTTGAAATGAATTAGAAGCAAATAAAAGTTTTAATAACATATATTTGAATCGAACTCAATCATACAAGTACGATTGTTGCCAACCTTTATTCAAAATTATGAAACTTGACGTACAAGGTGACTTCATTCACGATTCGATACTTTGGCTAATTCATACCAATTTTAATACATTCAACTGTTCTGTAGTCTTAACCAATCAAACATTTTTACATAAACAACGATAATGTAATTCAAAATACAGGTTCTAACCAAACAAACTTGTATGGTCTTAAACAAGTTACCTGTGGAATAACTTTTACATAATTACATATTTGCTCTATTTCTTTTATTCGTTGGTATAACACATATTGATACATTACAATAAAGCCTAAGCAAACGGTTAAAAGCAAAAGGTATTAGTAGCACTGCAGGTAAGCATTGTAAAAATTAAGGTAAGCAGTGAATGATAAAAAATAAATTAACAAAAAAAAAGTATATTTAAGTACAAGCGTATTCGTTAAAAGTAAATAAAATTAAAACATAAATAAATATTTTGATATTTCTAAATTTAAATGACTTAAAAAAAGAGCCTATGCTGTAATATTTATTACATGATCATTATGCAAAGTTTCCAAAAGTACAAAAAGATATGGACTTTTACATAATTTTCATTTAATTGCAACATTGCAAAAGCCCATAGTATAATGTAAAAAGAGTAAGACAATCACTAAGGAATGGTGAGTAGCTTCCGTATAAAGAATTCAATATAAATTCTACTAACATCACATAATTTAAGTCTTGTAATAATTAACAATTTACTTTATTAAACCGTTTCGCCATATCTTTAACGGAAACTGGTTCATCATCTAGTGAGCATATAGTTTCGCAAGTACCAGGAGTGGCCATCACGTCAACTTTATTTTTATTAATCTTAAAACTGGTATTTAACTTTAAACCTTTAACATTTTTTATTGATAATTTACGTTTAGGAACAGCGTAGTTTGGAGACGAAGTGGTAGTAAGATTATTACTAAGGTTAACATAGTGATGATCAGCGGTAGCTTTGCTAGTATTATTAACATTAACTAAGTTTAAACTTTTATTTAGTACTTGTGTATTAGTAGTAGAAATAAGGCCAGTTGGTTTAATTTCAATGTTTAAGTTGCGCAATGAGCCTCCATTTTTATTAGACACTTGCTGTGAAATTGAAGGAATAGGTTCATTAGGTTTGGACTTTGTTTTACCAACACCTTTACATGCAGAAAAGACATGCTGACAACCTGAACTAATATTATTGAGTACATACGATGGTGATGGTTTTTTCCATGTCAGCTTTAAGTTGTGTCGTGTATAGTATATCAAGAAGCCTACAATTGCTAATGCCGGTAATATTCCCAAGAATACAATGAATAAAGCTATAACAAAGTCTTTCCGAGCTAAAAAAAATAAAATAACTGTAAAACCACGATCTGAAACAATGCAATAACTACCTTCAGGATCACTGGTAGGTCCACTATCTTCAGATCCTCCAAAGCCAGGGTGGTCACAAAATGGAGGTGCAAACCCATCATTGCAATGACAGTGCCCCAAACTATTACAGATACCATTCCCATTGCAATTATTAGGACATGTTTGTTCATCAATTCGTAAATTTTCTACTGACATGCATTTTTGATTGACACACATCTGCAATACTCCCTCTTAAATTTTTGTCGTTTAACACAATACTCTACCTTTGAATCTCCACATTTTGCTCCATCAGGAACTAATCCAGGATCAATTTGATTAATTCCTAAATCCACGAGAGCAGCACGACATGGCACCACAGATCCCATAACATTTATAAAACTATGTGATAAAATCGCCACTGACTCCATACCAAATTCTAATCTTTCACTTAAATGCTTACAATGTAACATTCCACAAAACACATCCCTAAAATTCCAAATAAACTTGGATATAACTTCAATTAAACACTTACTCATCCTTGCATTTAAAATATGATTGATTCAACTTATTATAACCGCAGTTACCATGCCGGGTGCCCTTAGTATTTAATAAATAACACTGATCATCACTAGATTTTCCAGTTTCCCCCCATAGCAACTTGCACTGATCAGACCTTGTTCTACAAAATCCTTGATAACAATAAGCCTGGAATATCAAAATTAGTAAGGAGTTTGTTATTCAAATTTAGCTTCAATTACCTTTCCATTATCACACATTTCGGTATCCATTTTGTAAATATCTGCTGGGCAATATTCCGATTGCCCTGTGCAGTATTCTGGTAAATCGCATTCGTAATCTGCTGATCGACAAAGCGTACTTGCGGATTTAGGACGACAAGTCTAGAATAATACCAATGATATCTTTGTAAAAAAATAATGAATAATACCTTTAAATCGCAACATTCACCAGTTGCACATGTAGCGTTAACATACAGCATGCATGTAGTTGCATTGCAACATGTATTATCACAGTGTTCTTCTAATCCGCAATCACACTGCTCCCCTGGCTCTACAAATCCATTTCCACAAACTGGACTTGCAAAGAGTGCTTCTGGCTTATTTCGCAAACAGTAATCCATACCATGTTCAAACGCCAAAGCTAAATACTCTAAACTACAAGATGACCAATGCGAAGGTGGAGTCGAAGAACTACTAGGAGCCATAATACAACGTTCTTCTGGACATACACACTCATTTGAATCATGCTCCATTCCTATTAAATTACAATTAGTCGTCTTTGTCTTTATCGAAGTGGAAGTTACCAAAATTGTGTCCCATTTCGTGAGCAACTGTTGTCGCTACTAATCCTATAATAGGTGAGTGATCTGTATTAACACCTCCTGAATACTCAATTGTACAAATTGGTCCCTTTAATGCTTTACCCACAACCCCATGTTCAAATGAGAATTTACTAAAATGAGTAACTTAGACTTTATAACAAACATTATTGTATAAACTAACGTTAATAGCTGAGCATTATCATTTGGATGCTCTTTAATCAACTGATCCTTTCGGTAATGCAAAAAATTTGTTAGTGTTGCATCTCCATTAGTTGAGAACGTAAGTTCATCTCGTTCCGACCAAATAACAATTCCCACTAATGCTACAAAAATATTTAAAGGTGCGTAGAGCTAAAACATTGAAATTAGAAAGTTGCACTTATACTACTCAGTGACTTACAGCATTAATAATGTTGGCTATCTGTTGACAGTGGTGCTCTACTTTACGATGATTTTCACCCATTTCCTTGAATTCGGCATTGTCTACAACGAAAATTAATTCTACATATCTAGATTGTCTATTTGCATTGTATGGCCCTTTCAATGTACTTTGTGAGTCCGTACCACGCTTATACTAAAATCTTATTTATAAGAAATATATCTTAAATTTAAATTTCAGTATACCCTTAATAGACGATTATTCACAGGGTGATGTATTGTCGTGTGGCTGTGATCACCATAACCACATGTTTTATTAGTTTCTATTAAATCGGAGTGTTTGTACAAAAAATGTTCATTGTCAAAAGTTTGGCTTCTATTATTTGGTTTTTCAATGTAGTGTATCTCGGTTCCATCAAAAATCATGCCGTTAATACCATCGTTGTCACATGTCGAAATGGCAGCCCATGAATTTGATACTCCTTTTACTTTACCATGATAGTGACATACATCTATATCCTGAAAATTATCATTCTTAAAATACCAGAAAATTTCAAAATAAAATAATGTAAGAAAATTTAAACTTTATAATGATCAAAAGCAAATTTATAATTAAGCTTGCGTAAGAAATTGACCTACATTAAATTATTTCTTGCACAATAATTAAGCGCTAATTTTGCGCTTTTGAAAATAAGTTATATCCCCCCCGCCCCACACACACACACAAGACAAAGATTATTGTGAAACCATCCTTAGGATTAATTCGTAGCCGTTAAGTTATGTATAAATTCATTGATCTCTGCTGCATTCTTACGCAATAGTTAGGCGCCAATTATGCAGTATTTGTCGCCCATATTGGAAACAAGTTATTGCAGAAATTCTTTTGAAGAGGCTAACTTCACAACCATTAATTTATGTATGATTTAAGTCTTTCTTGTGCGATAATTAGGTTCATTATGAGCCCCTATAATTAAATTTGTGTCTTACCAGAAAGTATGCTTTTGGAAATAACGTTATGCAGCCCTGAAAGTCTTCTTAATTGCTTTTTACTTATAGTGGTGCCTAATTACCGCATAAGGAGAATTTTATTCAAAAGACTGCGGCTTCATGAACTTAGCTCGATGTAATTTCGAATAGCTGTTTCCTATAGAGACACTAAATTAAATTTTAACGGCGCATAATTAGCACCTAATTAATGCATAAAACAAAAATTATTTATTATTATAAGTTTTTGTTATGAACGAACAATTTTTAAAAATTATTTATACAATTTTGAGGGTCCATGAACTTAGCCGTCTTGTGACTTTCACCACAGGTAGGGCAACGGAGGATACGGGTGGGGCACTCGTCGGAAATATGCTCCACCTGCGTGCAAGTGGAGCAATATTTCAGGGTAGGATTGGGGATGCGGGATTGCTCGCAAGCGTAGTGTCTACCGAAAAGGTAAACACCGTTGATTAGGAGGTGGTTGAGAGTGGATTGGGAAGGGGTGATAAGGCGTATAAAGGAGGTAGGAGCGTTGGTGGATTTGGAGATGATCCGGATCGCTTTCTATGCCACGAATGACGCAGGAAAAGGACATAGGTTTAGGGTTGGGGTTAAGGTAGCGTGCGGACGTTAGGGGACCCGACAGCTGCGTCAGCGTTAATGCAGGCTCACCGAGGTGATACTGCATTGTACGCTGCATCGCAGCAGGCAGGACATCGCTCGTTTCAAGGAGGCAGGAGTAGTTGTGGTTGAGCTTTACGTTCAGCCACGGAAAACGGAGAGGGACGAGGGCTTGGAAAAAGGATTTATGCGTGTTGAAACGCGCGGGAATATTGCGCATGCAATAATGGGAAGCAGGAGCGGAAGCTTTAGGTACGGGTCTGGCGGTGGGGTTTGGTGCCGAAGCGGAAATGGAAGTTGAGGGTGTGGTAATAGGGTGCACGGGTTTAGTGGTGGGCGAGATGTAGGAAGAGGCTATAGAGGACATAGAAGATGTCCTCTCTAATTTGGATGGGGATGGGGCGATAGTTGCAACGTTCCACCATGGCGGTGAGTGAGGTTAATTGAAATTAGGGTCAGACATTACGATGCTATAGAAAGAAAGAGCGGACTCTCACCGAGGTGCAGCCTCACACCCCGCGGGATTAAGGCTTGGAAGTTGAGAGTCCGATAGAATGGAGGGCTTTGTTAGTATTAACACAAATAAAAAAAAACAAAATTATTTTAATATCTTTATTAACCAATACCCTGTTGTGGTTCCTGCTGCTGTTCCCGTTAATTCCTTGTGGATGGATCGGTTTCCGGCTGGTTGTAGCTTCTCTCCTGGACGGATCTGCTTCTTTGTATCGATTGTATGCCGAAGCAGTGACAATCCTAACGTAGAAACGGCTAAGACTACGGTGCGCGGCGCAAAGGCGTAAACATGTTAAGTTCTTTTTTGAGAAGTTGCTTTAGAGGGCAATAAAAATCGCAATGCTCTTAAGCGAGGTAGGGGCTTACGTTCGTGGTACAAACTGCCCTGAACGTAAGATAATTACGTCTGTTAATTTATCTGTTTTAAATCCACTTAAGAAACTGGAAAACGTAATGAGTGAGCATGCGCTTTGATTTGTTTCTCAACCCCAAACATAACTACATAACCCCATTTTTGTTACCATAATTTTAATAATATATATTATGGAAAATTTAAGCGAAGATGAAATTGTGGTGATGTTGTCAGCACAGTATTTGGGTCTTATGTGTAGTATTACTGCACAATTATATAAAAATGATCTAAATCAACGGAAACCCCGGCGACTTAGTAGGTATTTAATGTTTCAACCAAATACAGGCTACTTATATACGCCTATATCTCTATATTAGGTGGTGGGTTAGACCAACCTACAGTAACAGAGTACGGCAAGGCAACTACGAGAATTTAATTCAAGAAATAAGACTGTATGACACAAATGCTTTTTCATTACACAAGAATGACAGTAAAACAGTTTGATGATTTACTTACAATAATTGGGCCAAGGATAACAAAGAAAAGTAACCGACAGCCAATGAGTTCAGGCCAACGATTAGCAATAACATTAAGGTATATTTTTGCCTGTTTAAAAAAATTATTTATTGCATTTATAGGTTCCTGGCAACTGGGGCATCTCAACAAACATTAGCATTTCAGTTTAGAGTTGGTAAATCAACTGTGTGTAATGTTTTAAGAGAAACTTGCACTGCAGTTCGGGAAACACTACGTCATCAAGTTTTTGAGAAGCCAGCTGGTTAAAAATTACAAATGATTTTTTTTTAAGTGGAATTTTCTACATTGTATAGGTAAATGTCAAATATAATGCAAATCAGTTATAAGAAATATGTATTTCAGGTGCAATTGATGGTAAACACATCAGAATTCAGTGTCCAAATAACATGGGCACTGATTTTTTTAATTACAAGAAGTTTTTTAGCATAGTATTGTTAGCAGTATATGATGCTAATTATAAATTTACTTTAATTGTTGGGGGCATGGGATCAGAAAGTGAGGCATATTTGCTCGATCGACTTTTGGGAAATTATTTGAAGAACAGAAGTTTGATTTGCCACCAGCTACAAAATTAGTACAAAATTAGTGTAGATTTTCCTTATTCTTTGGTAGCTGATGAAGCTTTTCCTTTAAAAGATTACATAATGAGGCCTTATCCTGGCAAATCATTAACAAATTCACAAAGAATTTTCAATTATAGGTTGTTCCGAGCAAGACGTATTATAGAAAATGTATTTGGGATTTTAGTGTCCCGATAGAGAGTCTTTCAAGGTCCAATTATTGCAGGTGCAGAAACCATAGAGTACATTTTAGCAGCAGTGTGCCTGCATAATTATTTAAGAATGGATGAAATTAACAGTAATCATGAAACCCCTAAATACTGCCCACCAAATTATGTGGATATCGATATTAATGGAACAATTCAATTAGGAAAATGGCAACAACAAATATTTGACAAACAACTTTTCAGGAATTTGAATAGAATTGGAAGTAATAATGCAAAAAAACAACTTTTCACTTTGCTTAATGAGATTGCCAAATATTTTCTATCGCCCGAAGGATGCTTATCTTGGCAGGATAATTGTCTTAAAACATAAAAATGTGTAATTTTGTTAATAAAATTCCTTTTTATTCAACACTATCTGTATAATCCATGATATAATTAAATACCATTTTTTTAAATTGTTTTTTCTTTTGTGAGTGCTTATGCCTTTTTAAAAAAACTATTCACTAAATTAGAAAAATGGTCATCTTCGTCTTCAACTTTTTTAGAGTTGAAAACCTTGTTGCCATATTTGCAACAGTATTTCCCATATTTTGTAAGGAATCTAAAATTTCTAAACTTCCATTGGCCTGATAATCCACTTTTATTTTTTTTTTTATTGTATTTCATTTAAAAATACTGGACTACAGCTTCCAATTGATTGTTCTTCCTGTGCTTCATCATTAATCATTAATAGAGAAATCCTCTTGGACAATTTCTATTGTTTCTTGAAAGGTGGTTTCTTTTCAGCAATTACTTTTGGTTCTATAGTATTTAAATTAATGTACAGTCCTTTTCAGTTTAAATTAGTCATAATGTGCATGTCCAACTATTTGAAAGAATCGAACAAATCCCATTGCTTTACTGTTTCACTGCCACTCGATTTGCCTTTTTTTTCTTTGACATACTTCTCCCTTAAGTGCAACCACCTCCATTTACATTCCTCTCCTATAATAAACAAAGTAAAAACATAAAATACTATCATTTAAGCTTACCTGTGTACCCTAATAGTTTTCCTATTTCTGCCCATGCTAAATCTTTTTTTTGCATCTTTAAAGTCTGATCGTTTTCGATCATATAAATATGAATAACTTTGTATTGCGTTAATTAAACCTATCCATCGTCCACACTCATTTTTATAATTTATTATAGAATGATTATAACTCAAAGCATAACCTTTTATTTTACGTAATCATTAAAATACGAGCAGACTACAGCTTCCTATTGCCGCGATCTGTTGCGTTACCTGTGCCGAGTAAAGTCATTAAGTGATATGTCTTGTGAATTATGTCAAATTGTGTCTTTGCTTCTTGTGTTGAGTCCAAATTTGTATTTTTCAATTAAATCTTCAGAATGTCATGGATTGTAAGAATCACAAATTCAATTACACTTTTCATCATGCGAATTGCCTGTCGATACAACAGTTTAAATGGAAAAACCATTTATATATCCTCCATCAAAGAAATATTCATATAATTACCTGAACCAGCAGTGAGTTTCTCCTATAAATTGCAGTGTATCTTTTTTTGCATCTTTAAAGTCTGATCGTTTTCGATCATACTAAATATGGTATAACTGTTGCTAGACGTTCACAGTCAGTTTTGAAGTAGGTATTGTTATTGATAAATGATTATAATTCAAATTAACCTATTTTTCCTTAGGGTTTCAAGATACGAGCAGATACGCTATCACGGATGAAGCGAGTATAATTGCGTTACCTACCGAGTAAAAGTATTACAGTGTGTCTTGTGAATTATGTCACAACGTTGTACTTTGCTTTTGTCACCGATCAGGATATGCTAATCTTGATTCCTGAAAAGGATCTTAGAAGCATGGATGTGAACAGAAATAAGTCAAGGTTCATCAAGAATGCGAATTCTGCGATAAACAGTTTAAATTGGGAAAACATTTATATAACTCATTCAAAGTTACAATATTGGATAAAACTGAACCAGCAGTGATTTCTCATAAATGTGAGTGTTCTTTTGTGACATGTGAAATTTGGTAACTATATGGTAATGTTCATAAGATGCACATATTGCAGAGTTCAAGAGTCATTTCCATGGATGTATTTTTCATTGATACATTTGAAATTCAAATCTACAATTTATATCCTATAGGGTTAATCATGACCTGAATGCTATCACGGATTAGGAGTATAATTTTCTCTTGCAGCTAAAAGACTATCTAGTGTGACGAATATCATTCAACAACGATTCTAGTACTTTGTTTGTCACCGATCAGGATATGCTAATCTTGTTCCTGAAAAGGATAGAAAGGAGACTAAAAGTCAAGGTTCATCAAAATGCTGTCCTTACTGCAGATAAAGATTTACATTGGGAATCATGAAGAATGAACTTTTCACTCCATGAGTTACAATTTGCATCCTCACATACTCATGATGACTCTTAAGTGATTTACTATTTGGATAGATGAACATGAGCTAATATTAGGTAAGATCATCTTCCATGGATGTATTTTATCACAACACATTTGAAAGTAAACAAATTTATTTATATTAAATGAATGTAAATAACTTATTTTCTCATCAGCAAACTGATGACTTTGGAGATATCATTCAACAAGATTCTAGATGATTCCGAGATGCAAAATGAATTACTAATTGAATTTGGAAAAAATATTATATGCATTGATTCGATCCATGGTACAAACAATTATGATTTTCTACTAACAACCCTACTTGTAGTTGATGAATATGGAGAAGGAGTGCCTGCTGCTTACATGTTTTCAAATAGAATGGACACTGATTTGTGTAAACTTTATATCAAGGTTATAAAATCTATGGTTGGAACAATACTTCCTAAAGTATTTATGTCAATGATGACCCTGTTTTTTTCAAAGCATGGTCTCAAGAAATGAGTATTCCACCACATAGGCTCTTATGTTCTTGGCATGTGGATCAGAACTGGAGGAAAAATTTGAAAAAAGTTGAAGGAAGTCATGAAGTAAAGGCAAATGTATATAAATGTTTGCGAATGATTATGGATTGTGATAACGTAGAAGAGTTCCAACATTTGCTGACTAATATAGTAAATGATCTTCTGAGTGTAGAGGCAACGCTAATAGAGTCGAGCCTTGGGCTCGATGTCATAGATATGGCGTAGGCATCAATACCAATGTGTACATGGAAGCATTCCACAAAATCATAAAATACATTTACTTAGAAGGAAAAAAAGTTAAACGACTTGATAAAGCTATCAATGCTCTAATGAAATACACTAGGGATAAATTTTTTGATAGAGTTATCAAGTCCATAAAAAGCAAGAATAATGGTAAAATCAGTTCGATTGAGAAGAATCATGTGCAATCACTGAATCTTAATCGAAGTGATGTTATCGTTATTGATGATCATACATGGCAACTAAATTCTGAAGAAGATAATCAGATATTTTATACTATCAAAAAAGAATTAGAAAATTGTGGAATTAAAAATTGTCAACAACAGTGTAAAAATTGCAATGTGTGTATCCATATTTATTCATGTTCATGCCCTAAGTATTTCATAAAATTTGTCATTTGTAAACATATTCATGCTGTAGCAAACTATTGCCAAGAAAAAAACTTTGTGGGTAGTGATAATATCACTACTACAATTGACACTTCTGTTGAAATCAAAACAAATGATCTATCTTTGTTTGAAACAAGACAGATTCACTCAGACGAAGGAATCGTCAGTAGAATTTAAGAAAAAATTAGTTTTCTATGTGGGAGAGTAAACACAGGTACAGATTATGATTCATTATTAAAAATCGAGAAACATCTTGATTCTGCAATAAGCCTTTGCAACAATAGCTCTACAAGTTATACCCAGGAGGAAGGATTGAAGGAACCTTCAAATAAAAAGATAACCCCACAAATTAGATTCACATCCACTAAGAAGAAACGTTCTGTGAACAATGAGTCATGAGTGACAAAAAAACCAAGTACGGAAGAAAGAAGGATGCTCAAGCACAAAATTCTTAGACATGATTTTTCAGATCATTCGTATAGCAAGAAAAACATATTTATAAATTAACAATTAGTCTATATCTGTACATACTGTTGATTATTGTTTTATACTTAGTAATCGAGTGTTATATATTGCCCTCTTAGTAATAATTTCAACTGTTTAAATCTTAGAATGTGGGTGAAAATAAATCCTTTTTTATTTTTAATTGGTTCTATCATTCAAGAAACAAGATCAGTATATTGTGTTCTGTATCCATCCCGTCAATTGTAATGGAAATAATGCTCAAATTCGATTCATATCACACCGTTTACTTCAGAAAGTTTTCTTGTCTCATTAAAAAGAGTATATGAAACAGGTATGATTCGCTTATCTATCACTGAATATAGAGATGAATATTGGAAAATGGATGGGAACAAATTTTTTTGTTAATCTGATTAAGTTTTATTACTGGTTTTATCTTTCAAGAAAGATAACCAATATTTTGTGTTCTATAAGCATTTCACAGAATGAATAATCGGGCTTTGATTATAATGTAAATAATCCTTGAATTAAATTCCTATATAGTACTCCAGTTAATTAAGAAAGTTTACTGATCTCATTAAAAGAGTATTTTAAAAATATTTGTATAAATCAAATGTTTTATATCTTTCATTAAATAGAAATCAATTTATACTCTCAGAAATAAATTTGAACTGTTAACAGCCACTGCAAACTACTGCACTTTACGTGCAGAACCAAGAAGAGGCCTCATATTGAAAATGCTATTGACACAGCGAATATCTTATAATCTCTGTCTCGAATGACGGCTCGTGCAAAATTTAAAATTACACGCCACACATACAGACCTTTGAGCGGTAGATGTCACTGAAGTCGCGTCCACCGGTTGTGTATCCGCTCATGTAACAAATTAACGTCTGCCAGCTTCCATTAATGCAAGAAAGAAAACTATATAGCTCTATGTCGTTTTACAAATTTATTGATTGGTGCACGTAAGTAACGTGAACTGTAAAGTTGAACCAACATCAACTTTTTACTACGTTAAGCTACGCGCGATAAGTTTTTCACGAATGTAAACTGGCATTTCCCCCTTATGCATTTTAACTTATGCTTTTCACGTACGTTACGTCTCTTCAGTTGATGTGAACGAGCTTTTAGTCGTTTCACTGTAATTTCAAGAATGTATGCCCAACCAACAGGGGCATCAAATAACAACAATTATTTATAAAAATATGTGAAGCTCCATGAACTTGGCCATGTTGAGTTAATTTCATAAATTTGTTTTCGACATGAACACCAAATTTAATTATAGCATCGCATAAATGACGCCTAATACTGAATAACAAAACATTATCTATAAGTTGGAAGATTCGTGAACGTAGCCATGCTATAATTGCACTAAATTATTACATCAAGGGCGCAAAATATTCTGACTAGTACATATCAATCAACTATTAAACTTGCAATTGTGTTTTTAGTTTATCTTGTAAATATATTAAACACTTTTTTATGTATGACTATGTCATAAGCAGTTATGGTAATTATCACACAAATAAAAATGAAGTGATGGTGATCATTGTATTATTCATATTATTATTGCATAGCTATTTAATTATTGAAACTATTTAAAAACATTATTCAATATATGGAGATTCGCATGTAAATATATCATGCTACATGTTCTGAAATAGCTATTGCTTATTAAACGAACGAAGTAAGATATCGGTCAACCATTCCTTTACGATGCAAGTTCAGAGCTGAGGCTCAAATCGTTTGAGCCCTTGAGCAACGTAGAATTACATTCAGCACGCGTTCGGACGAATTCGCGTTTCTGCATTTAAATTCAATAGAACGTTGCGGCTCAGAATTTTATAGCCCTATTTTCCTTCAACTGTCTAAGATGAATACAATAACATATTTAAAATGCTATACGTTGAAAATATAATAAGTATTGGTATTATTATTAGTATTTATTGCATTTTACTGAAATATACAGGGTGTGTCAGCTGTCTGTATTTGGTGGATAATGTCTGGGATATTAAAAATAAATAAAAATTCTCTATAAAAGTTGTTCATAGCCAAGTTTTCTATCACGTAAAAATATTTTTGAGTATACAGGGTGTTTCGTTCAGGTCAGGCGCAACCAAACTTTTTTATTTTAAATGGAACGCCTTGTGTTATTGCGTATTTTGATTCTTCGTTTCATTTTAGATCAACTTTATGTACCACATGTAAGGTCTAAAATGGACTGTTTCAGAGTAATTCGAATTTTTTTTGTAAAAATGGGCGTCTGTTGCCGTCTTTAAAGAATCGAATATCTCAGGAAATGTGTAACTTAGAGGTGTGCGGTTTGAACTATCAGATTAAGCATGAATTGGTCAATCTTTTCCATCTGTGGAAAATGGCACCGAAGACAGAGGGAACAAACAGAGGGCGCCGAATTTTTAAAATTTTCAAACATACGTAACTCCGTTTTTTTAAATACCATTTTTTATACATTTTTTTATTCGTTTTTAAATTGTCTATCAAAAATCCATTACATTCCCTATTGTTATTGTTATTTTAAATTTTACTATTATTTTAACAATGTTTGCTGTATACGATGTGGTAGATGTTTAAACAAATAAACAACACATGAAAATAACTGTCAGTTTGCAATACCTTATTAAGGTTTTCAATTGGCCAAAATTTTTTTCAAAATGAATTTATCTACAGAAGAAATGGTAACATGATTTTTATCCTTGGCGAATGCCAAAAAAATTGTTTATTAGCATCAAGAATTTATAAAGAAAGATTCCCAGATAGGAGGCACCCACAAGAAAAAAGTTCTCAGCGGACATCAGAAAGATTTGTTTCAACAGGAAATGTAAAATACAGCTCGAGATAAAGCAGTGACAAATGAAGAAAATGAATATAGGGTGTTGGCTACAGTTATTGATGACACAAGTTAGTCAACGGACATTAAGTTCTTATTTGGGAATTTCTTCTAGATCAGTTGGTCGAATGTTAAAGAAAAACCATTTCCATCCATATAAAGTGCAACTACATCAGGAACTACCAACCGATTATGAGGCACGTGCAAATTTCTGTCAGTTGCTGATGAATAAACTTCGAACGGAACCCCAATTTTACAATTTCGTTTTATGCACAGATGAATTTACGTTTCATAATAATGGGTTAGTTAATGTGCATTATCATTATTATTCCGATGCAAATCCGTACATTGTTATGGAATGCCATAGACAAAATAAGTGGTCTATTAATGTTTGGGATGGAACAATTGGTACTCAGATTATTGGCCCATATTTCTTTAATGGCACTTTGACTGGTCAAATTTTTCACAATTTCTTGAACACCACGTTAAATAAATTGTTAGAAGATTTACCTTTAATAATAAGACAAAATATGTGGCTGCAACTGAATGGTGCACCTGCACACTATTATTGAGAGACAATTATTAGATTCCATGAACGATGGATAGGAAGAGGGGGATCGATTGCTTGGCCGCCAAGATCGCCAGATTTAAATCCCTTAGATTTTTTTCTATGGGGTTATATGAAAAATCTGGTGTATCAGGAACCACCAACTACTTTTGACAACATGAAACTGCGCATAACACAGGCTTTCAGACAGATTACGCCAGAAATGTTAGCGCGTGTACAAATTTTTTTTCGCGAGCGAATTCGCTTATGTTTACAAAACGAAGGCGCCCACATCGAACAGATACTTTGATCATTACATTAGTATAATTTTGTATATTTTTTTTAAAATCTTAATCCTAGTTTTGAAAATTTTTCAGAGAATAAATAATTTTCATTTGTTTTTCATTTGATTAAACGCCCACCGCGTCGTACACAGCAAAAATTGTTAAAATAATATTAAAACTTAAAATAACAATAAAACGGTTAAAGTTAGGTATAGGGAATGTAATGGATGTATGATACACAATTTAAAAACGAATTGAAAAATGTATAAAAAATGTTAGGCTTCTATATAAAAAACCCATTTTCCACAAATGGAAAAGTTTGGCCAATTCATGCTTAATCTGATAGTTCAAACCGCGTCTCTCTAACTTACACACTTCCTGAGATATCCGATTTTTTAAAGACTGCAACAGACGTCAATTTTTACAAAAAAAAATCGAATTACTCGGAAACATTCCATTTTAGACCTTACATGTGATACATGAGGTTGATCTAAAATGAAACGAAGAATCAGAATATACAATAATATACAGGGTGTTCCATTTAAAATAAAAAAGTTAGGTTGCGCCTGAGCTGAACGAAACACCCTGTATACTCAAAAATATGTTTACGTGATAGAAAACTTGACTATGAACAAACAGTTTTTATTTATTTTCAATATCCGAGCCATTATCCACCAAATACAGACAGTTGCCACATCCTGTATATTTTCGTAAAATGCAATAAATAGTAATAATAATAATACCAATACTAGTTATATTTTCAACGTATAGCATTTTAAATATGTTATTGTATTACACTTTTTAAGGAAAATAGGGCTGTAACGTTCTATTGAATTTAAATGAAGAAACGCTAATTTGTCCGAACTTGTGCTGAACGTAATCCTACGTTGCTTAAGGGCTCAAACGATTTGAGCCTCAGCTCTGAACTTGCATCGTAATTTATTCTTTTTTCTGGTTCGGGGAGGGGAGCAATCCCTGGAGCCGTTTAGGACCAGCACTGTCTACAGGGACATAAAATTTCAATTAATTAAATTAAATATAATTACTGCATAAAAAAAATTATGCAAAACCTTGTGGTTCCCCGAATTTCGCCATCTTGATGTAATTTCAAAATCTTTTCCCTTACAGGGGTACTAAATGTAAATTTTACGGTGCATAATTTGCGCCTAATTACAGCACAAGAAAAATTATTTATGCAAAACTTTGCGACTTCGTAAACCTAGCCGACAGATGCAGTTGCAAAAACTTGTTTCTTACAAGGCACAAAGTTTTATTTCACGGAATAGAATTACCTCCTAATTACTGCATAAAACAAAAAATGCTTATGTAAAAGTTTGCGGCTCCGGAAACACAGTCGTATCTATGATAAGTTTGCGACAATTAAGCCCTAAATAGGCGTAAAATGTTATTTTAACGGCGCATAATTGGGGCATATAAAGAATTATACCCACGCTCAATTACTACCCATAGACAATCAGCGGAAATTTTGTAAAAAAACCCGACACAAAAGATTTTCTTGAATTATAACTGAGGACACCTCGATCAAGTCACCTTTCAAACAAAACAAAAAACTAAATTAAAATCGGCTCCTGAGTTTAGGAGATCTGTCAGATACATAAGGTAAACCTATAACACCCCTCTGTTTGCTGCGGAGGTTAAAAAGATACAAAGGTTGTTAATAATTTTGCTTTTTACATTATTGTGATGAGTGAAGTGATTTGAAAAGCAACTTTGGTCGCAACTGGTTGTATCGCACAGTCAACCAACAACATCAGAAACCAGTACTGTTACTATATTAGAAAAATCAGTATTCAACTGTAAGTTGAATAAAAACTGTTTATAATGGAATAATTTTGTGTAGAAATAATAATTGTTAATCAACAAATAAAATACACCCACGTCCGCACAAAATTGGAACACAACAAACGCGTTCCGTGATTTTTAATTTTGTGTGGTACGCGAGTGTATTTTGTTTGTTATAGATCCTGCCACAGTTCCAGATGTTTGAAATGTTTAATCATTTTATTGTGTATTCATACTAGGATATTTGTCTGTGAATACAATACGTTGCGCAGAAAATAGTGACTTGGGCAGATTAGAATCAACGTATTACATGAGATATTTATTTGTCACTATACTCATTTATACATGGTGCCTCACGAAGTTCTCCTGACACACAAGAAGCATATTCTCGACAACTCCTTCTGCTGTATAAGACCCAAATTCGGCCTCATCTGGAATATAATTCTCACCTTTGGGTTAGTGCTCTCCAATACGCTCTCGATATCGTTGATCGTATTCAAAAGAGAGCGATTAGGCTTATAAATGACCCGTCCTTAACTTCTCACATACAGTCCCTTGAGCATAGAAGGATGGTTTCAGTTCTTTCTTTGTATTATCGTTATTACAACGGCTATTGTGCTGGTGAATTACATTCTTTGATACCATCTCCGGTTATCTTTGCGAGAAACACTCGGTTCGCTCATTCACATCATCAGTATGCAGTACAAATCTCCACTTGTCGTACCAAACGGGCGCAATCCACATTTTTCTACACGGCTTCTAAACTCTGGAATGATCTCCCTAGTTCCTGTTTTCCTCTCACTTATGATATGAGAAAATTTAAGGTAGCTGTTCATAGGCATCTATTGGCAATTCATTATCCCTCTATCCATCCTCCTAAGTGTTCCTGAGTGCTTTAGCACGATAGGTCTTATTTAGCCTGTTCAGGTCCACAATGATAACAAAAAAAAAAAAATTCTAGGGGCCATTTCAAGAAAAAGCTTCATGTAAACATGTATCCGAGTAGCTGTATTTATTGTACAGAATGGATTTTTTAAAACATTTAATACAACTATGCTGAGATTGCATTTGTTTGATTAAACGGAAGCATGTTTATTCAGTTTACTATCATGGTTGACAGGTGTATAATTTCGTATTACAGTAGAAATTTTATTTCATTTGTGTACAATGCCATTTAAGTTTACAATTGCCTAATATGTTTTTGGTTATTGCAGCGGAAATGCAACACATCTTCAGTGGAGTATCAACGACGGTATCTAAATCGTGGTACTACGTCTCCGAGAACTTTTAACGGAACATTCCACTGTCTCAGAGAAACTGGATCACTTCCTAGCCTTCGCATTCAGTACGAACGAGGAGTTCATCAGAATGTTGTTGGAGACAACATACTTGTCCTTGTCGAGCGCAGTTCCCGTGGTAGTACGCGAAGGGTATCCAGAGGATTCGGTATTGCTAAAACGACAGTATGGAGAACATTTCACAGAAACCTTATCATATGCAGCGTGTTCAACACTTGTAGCCAAAAGATTTACCTAGGCGATTGGAATTTTGTCGTTGGTTAAACAGCAATCAATAGTTATATCGTCGCATTTTATTTACCGATGAGGCACAATCCGCCCGAGATGACTTCAGCAACAGACATAACGTCCACGAGTAGTCGGACATAAACCCTCATGCCACTGTAGACATTAATTTTCAACGTCGATTTAGCGTGAATGTATGGTGTGGAATGTTCTACAATTAGCTTATAGGACCATTTACTTTTAAAGGTGGCCTTAATGCTGAGTTATTTACACTTTTTGGGGGAAGAGTTACCGCAGTTGTTAGAGGATATGCCTCTGGCAGCATGACTATGTACCTGTAACATGACGGAGTCTCTCCCACTTTTCCCAAATAGTAGTTCGCTATTTAAATGACCATTACCCAGAGCGTTGGATCGGTCGAGGTGGCCTGTCAGGTCTCGCGACCTAACCCTCTCGACACGTGTGGATTAAATTTGCCGTATATTTTTTTCGAATATTAGGATGTGTAAAATGTTATATGTAGACTTTTTAATTAAAACGTTACCGAGAATCTTTATTTTAAAGTTTGTTATCGTAGTTTCGATAAAAAAATTTCATTTAGGATGAAGTGAGTTTTTAAGGAACATAATAAGGGTGGGTATAAATTTGTTTGAGTTGTGGTGGTTGAATACTAGAGGTTCAGTCGCGTGTAAATGGTTATGTATTTTTTCAAGTTTACCAGTTCGCTTATGTAATGAATTGTTGGTGAAAGTATAGAAAATTTGTTCGAGTAACAGGGTTTCCGATTGAAAAACAGGATGTATGTGACTCAATTGTAGATATGAAGACTTTTCCTAGGTTTAATGTGATGATTAAAAGGATGACGTAATCTTATGGGGAATGGGGAGTTAAGTTTTTCGGATAGTTAGTTGAAGTTAGGCTGTAGAAAAAAGAGGTTGAACGCTGAGTGGGTGGTGTGAGCTTAGGACGTCCTGAATGTATCCACGTACTACCGCGGTTACTTGAAGCTATCGTGTGGGAATTTTTCCCGTGACCCTTGTGTGGGCCTTAAAAAAGAATTCAATCGTCCCGGGATCCCCTTTGTGTTGTATTTCGTTAGTCAGAAGTGACGTTTTCGTATCCATTGAAGAGGATTAGTGTTTATTTTAGTGCTATTTCCTCATATTTGGAATAGATCGCGCCAGCGGATTGTAATATCGTAGAGTTCCGTCAATTTATTTGTGCATCACGAAAGTACATCCGCGTCCACAGCTGTTCAGACAGATAAAGGGTGCTGTAAATATAAATATCGAGATAATAAACTTTGTGTACATAAAGGACAAAGAACGTTTTGTAAATAAATTAACGTTTATATACATTAAAACAAATGAAACAGTTATTAATCACCTAGTTTTGGCTTAAGTATTTTCGCCACTAAATTCGTGTAAATATAATTTAAAAATAGTCGGATCGTTGAAATTTGACGACAGTGAAGTTGTCGTACTGAAAGCCGTGTCAGGGAGATTCAAGAGTTATTGGTATCCACCGATCAATTACCAAAAGGGTCAATTGCACGAGTATTGCCTATACGGCTGTGAAAAGGAAACGAATTAAGGTAATTGTTTTCCTACGTTTATTTTTTGGTAATTTTAATAAACTTGTTTTATTTGTATTTGTTTAGAAATGCGCTTTCTTTTATGTATAGACATGTATAAAAGTCCTTCAGGCGATTAAGATAATTTTAGTGTGTTCACCCGTGTATCGTAGTATTGCGTATTGTGTGTTATTATGTTATTGTTACTACTGCATATCAAAATTCATATTACGAAAATATGTCACATTTATGTTTTCGTCGTCATTATTATTCCTTTATGGTGTTAATTAAAATTAAGGTAATTAAAATAGATGATTTCGGAATTTGAACATTGATTATTATTATCATAATATATAAATAGTGTTAATGTATTTGAGAGTATTATTTCGTTACTGAGTGTAATATTATATGTGACTTCATTGCTTCTTCATAGCGTCATTATTTACGCGGTAGTAAATTTAGAAGATAAGCTATTTTGAACGAAAGCTTTTAACATAATACTTTGTGAGAGTTTTCTCTATTAGCTTATTTGCTATTTTTTGTTTTTTTATATTTTAAGATATACTTTCATTAAGATTTAACGTAACGTAAAGGTAGAGTAAATAAGATTGATAACCCATCAGCTGGTATATTAGCACGTCATTTTATTATGAATACGTGCAAACATTTTGAAGTGTTACAGGAAACGCCGGAATTTACTGATTCACCTGGATTCTATGCGACGTAAGGTAAGCAAGTTTTTTTGTTTGTTTTGAACTTGAAGCTGTGGAATACTCGCATATAGGTATTTAAACCCGGATATTGTCGATTCAAAATAAACTGGCGTTCATATGATGTATGGCTTACCCTTATTGTGTCTTATGTATTACGAGCTATCCTAATCGCAAAATTAATAACCACGCCCTCTATTCTACTGAGCTAGCGGCCCCTTCCTTATCTGTTGCTTTCGAATCTACTGCCATTGTTGCCCGTAACTACAACATGTGGGGTTGAATGAAGCACTTAAGTCTACCAAAAAAAGTGGAAACACACGAGGCCTTGTTACAACGAAGTTTTAACGCTGCTGCACAAATAAGAGAGAATCGTGCTAAAATAATGAATGAATGAATGCAACGCGAGCGATTCACAGTGGTGCGGCTAAATTCATTGAAGTAGGAGGTGTAATTTTTGAAGATCTCCTATGATCTTAATGTTTTCAATGCATAATTATTATTAGCTTACAATCGTTTATTTTGTTACTTTGATGCCAAAACATTAAAATGAATGTAACAATTACTTAGTCTTAGCTTATTTTTATGTGTATCTTTAAATTTTTCATTAACACTTTATACATTACTTGTAAGATCGCTCTAAGGACAATTACACGAGCCTCCACTGTGCAAAATAGAAAAAAAATTAAAAGAAGCTCAATTCTTATTTATCACAATCATCCAGGACCTGCACGCTAAAAATACATCTTATTTTTTTTAGTATACCTACTACTTTTTATTAAAATTATAAAAATCCGTTCTTTTGAAATGAATCATTTAATATAGGTTGGTAAGGAATCAATTTTGTGAGTAGTTTTTTTTTTCATTTGACATAACTGGGCAGATATAAAAAGCAGCGGATATTATGTAAAAATGAAAAAAAACCCTGACCCAAAGAAAAGCCTCTAAAAGATTAAAAAAATCCCTTCATGAGATAGAAAAGAGCTGATAATCTTCGTTTGACAGAACTTTGTATAACAAGCAGCGGAAATTTATAAAAATTTAGAAAACCTTTGACACAAAGAAAAACCTCTAAAAAGTAAAAAAAATCCCTTCATCAACTAAAAAAAGGATGATGATACTCAAACGAATTAACAGATTGTCTGGCATTATAGCTAAGAACACTCTCAACCAAGTCACCTTTCACACACAAAAAAAACTAAACCAAAATCGGTTCTTCCGTTTGGGAGCTACGATGCCACAGACAGATACACACTTATAACTTCTCTCTCTTTGCATCGGGGGTTAAAAAATAACGAAAAAAAGGCTAATAGATTAACATCAGATGTATTGAAAAGAAAACAAGCTTTGCCTTAAATTAACCAGATATAACCGACGAGGCCTTGTTTTTATTTGTATCTCTAAATTCAATATTCACACTTTATACATGAATTGTAAGAGCGCCCTAAGAATAATTACTACAATCCGCCACTGTGTAAAATAAAAAATAATTATAAGAAACTCAATTTTTATTTATCGCACTGGTCCAGGACCTGTACGTTAAAAATTCATTAAAATCTATAAAAATCCTTTATTTTGAAACTATCATTTAATGTAGGTATTAGGTATGGAAACAATTGCAGTGGTTTTCATTTTTGTTTGTTGAACATACCTTTGTATATCGAGGCGGTAAATAGAGGATGTGTGCCGTGTTTTGACGAAGTCATTTTTATAGTTAGATGTAAAAAATGGAAATAAAAAGGAAAACTAAAATCTACAACCTAGGTTACCGTAGATTTGAATTTCCTAGGTTACCATAGATTTTAGTTTTCTTTTTTATTTATATCTCTAGAGCGTTAGAAACACGGCAACCCTTCCACTATTTACCGCCTCCAGTTTGTGTAACAAGAAGGGGAAATTTTGTAAAATATTCAAAACACTTGTCACAAAGAAAAACCTCTTAAAATTAAAAAAAAAATCCTTCGTCAACTAGAAAAGACCTAATCATCTTCAAACCGCTAAACAGATTTTCTTGAATCATAGCTAAGAACACTCAACATCAAGTCACCTTTCAACAAAAAAAACCAATCAAACTCTTTGCGTTGTGGGTTAAAAAATAAAAATGAAAAAAAGGAAAATAGATTAACATCAAATGATTCGAAAAGAAATCAAGGTAAATATTCCAAAATTACGCAATTTTAACAGACTTCTATTATTATGAGGTTGATTCCTTAATATCTAGTGATTTAATGAATATTGAGTATTATTTCCACATCCAACGGATGGGAAGTGCTGTATCGCTAAAAAAAAATTTTCAAACATTTTTATTTGCTCAATAGCTTTAAAATGTTCGAAAACGTCCAAAAACAAAATTTGAGCAAAAAAAATCTTGTCCGTGTGTGTGTACTCCATAACTTTCGAAGGACTTAACATATCAACTTGAAATTTGGCATACATATAGATGTCAACTACCCCCAACTGATTGTTTTTGGGGTCAGTGGGCTATGGGGAAAGGGGTCAAATTCGGGGGTAAGTACCCCTTTTGCAAATTTTTATTTTTTTAGATTTTTTCCCTTTTATATGTGATTAGTAATATCGTTGTGAGTATTTTTGTTACTATAATTTTTCTGTACAACAAACGGTTTACAAGATATTAGCAAAAAACCGTCACTTTAAAAAACGGTTTTTCCTAAATATCTGCGGAACGACTTAACATATTCAAAAAGTAAAAACATCATTAGATAGGAAATAAAATTTCACACAAAAAGTGTTATTTTGTTATTTTCGAAATATTTCCAAAAAACTCGTAAAGTTAATCGTTTTCGAGTTATTTACAATACAAAACGATTTTTTGATGTGGAAGTATTGATACAATTTGCAGCGGTTTTGAAAAGAAAATAGTTGCAAAATGTAAAGTGAGTTAATATGAGAATATACGTTTGGCTAAATATTATTCACTAAAAATAAAGGCAATAAAAAAATAATCAAATTTTGTAAATATCCTCAAATTACACAACTTTTCTGTAATTTACAGACTTCCTATTACTTAAGCCTTGCTGTTTTTTCATTCATAACTTGGATAAAGTGTTATGCAAATAAATATAAGAGGCTATCAATAGCCCTTCAATTTATTTGTATAATATAAGGAAGCACTAAATATTGTATTAACTAATTCAAACACTGTAGAAATCGATTAATTAAACATGTGAAAGTTTCCTAATCTCCAATAAATTATTAACTAATGCTCCATTAATGTCAATTAATGCCAAAACATCAATCGATTATTGTTGAGAACGAAACGTAGCCATAATTTCGTATACGAGGGGAGCTGTCATGCAAGAATATTAGAGGAGAGGGGTTTAACAGCAGTAAAATAGAATAATTAGAGCAAAAGTCGTCAATATAGGCAACGTGCATAACAAGTATGTATGCATTGTTGCCTATGTACAAATCAAATTTAATTTACCTCATCATTGGGCCTATTAACAACTTTTTTCCCATTCTCTTGGTGACGAGTAAAATATCCTTTAGGAATTAAATTTCTATTTAATTCTAAATCCAATATATAATCTCTTCCATCGATATTATAACTAATACTCAGGTGATGTATATGTTTTCCATCCTAAAAATTAACATTTTAAACAACATTATCTAGTAGTGTTAAACTATAATTATTCAGAGGTCAACTACACAATAGATATGTGATAGTACTGATAACTATAATCAAAGGAACTGGCCATTGCCACGGATTTTTCTATCATAAAAACAAACAGACAAGGGCTACTCAAAATAGTAAATATTAAACACTTCATTCATTACCAGTCAATGCCTTTACTTATAAAGTGAAAAAAAAATGGACATATGTTGAGTTGTTATCAAATGCAGCTGCAGTTGTTGATTATAATCAGACCTCTGTGTATACGAGCAGGTTCATTTCAAATGTAAATGTTTCTATTTACGAGTGTTACCAAATAGTTTTTTTACCTCTTCTTTTGTTGTTGAAATTTGTCTTTTTTCTCTCCCATGATATATTCTTAGTTTTACAAGTGTATGTCTGCTGAAGTCAGGGGCAGGATGTAGTTCAGCTGTAACAAAAGAAAAAAACGTTTTAATTTCACTTCAGACTTACGTATTTATAGTAAATAGTTGCATTTTTATGTGAAAAGCAATTATTTTTGTGCAGTTCTCCCCTGCAGAGATGCTAAATTTACATGTCTGCATTTTACAAAGTTTGGACTTTTGCCAATTCTAAAATCGCATAAGAACAATGAGACGTTAATCTTTCCAAAAATACACTTAATTCTGGACAAGTAATTTAATTACTCTCAATGTACCAGTAACGATGTGATTTCTAAAGTAATAAGAATAACCGTAAAAATCATTAATTGTTTAAGTGGATGTTGACCTCTTGTGTATCTCTTCATGTAATTGGTATTGATGAGGTCATATTTTTTAAAAGTACGTCTCTTGTTGATTATTAATGTACAGGCAGGCGCTATGAGTGTAACATCCTGTACTTGCAAAAAAAAACATTGCTTCCGTATGCTAAAAATAATTTTATATTTCAACACATGTATCTTGATGGTGTTTTAATAAAAAAAATAAATAAATTTGTGTATTTAATCGTTCGTTGCTTCCTAAATGACGTTTTGTAAACAAATTTTATGAATTTATGTTTGTAGTGCAGGTGCATGTTAAAAGCACGCGTCATTATTTATTTTCTATTTTACCGATTTTCCATAAGGTAAAGAGTTTATTAACCGAATCATATACTTAATTAAATTATACAATAACGTAACTTTCCCACACAGCCGGAAATTATAACCTAGTCCAAGTTAAAAATAAAAGCATCGCTTTCACGTAAGGAATGAAATTTGTAGTTTTTACTCATTCAAATAAACCTTATGGTGTGTTCGTATCGATTAAAATAGAACGGCAACCCCAATATCCAGACGGAAAAATCCCACAAGTACCGGGGTGACTAATATCATTGATCTGGATGTACAAAATTGCAGTTTTATCCAGGGAAATTACGTAACACTTATTATATACAGAATTATATACACTGTGTTTTTGTAAAGTTTTTCGAATACATTAAAAAAACGTCAGATCAAAATTAGGTGCCCAAATCCTACATTTTCTTTATTTGAGGTCACATTTTGTTATGTTTTCAAATAATATTTAGCAATTTTAGATTGCGGTGTGGCACGTAAAAAAAATTAAAACTATCAAAATTTTTAAATACCTAGATACAAACAACTTAAACGGGCATCAAACATTCTTAATCACATGGTATATTGATAATGCATGAAATAGGTACTAGACTGAATTGTACTAAAATCATTAATAATTTGTGTATTAAGAGTGCACTATTATATTTTGGAGTTTGAGAAAGAAAATTGACGAGCAACGGGAAATGGAGTGTGGAAATCTTTCGAGAGTGACATAAATATTACTTTCCGCGTAAAACACACATAATATTTCTACTATTCCTTAAAACAGTTAAAACAAAGACAATTACACGTAAATATATTTTTTGGCCCCCTGAAACGTAAAATTGACGTTACAATCTTGAGAACGTCAAGTGTAACTTCATTGTTACGCACACTATTGTAAAAACACCGCTACAGTGTGGTAAAATGGTCAGCAAATTGTCAGAAACATAAAAAAAATACATGAAGTAGGTATAAAATAACGTTTAAGGAAACTTTACTTTACACCTTTTCTGATGAAATAAATGTCCAAACCAACGTTATTTTTACATTTTTTGTTAAAACTGTAAGGTACCGCCATCTGTCGATAACTTAAACAGTGATGATGTGGGACAGCGGTTCCGAAGTCACACTTTCTGCCAGTTCTTTTATATTCGGTGGTGTCAATTTTAAACTGTCGCTGTAAGACATTGTATTTTACTAATTTTATAATCTGTACAATAATATCTTTGTTTGATTAATGAGTTTTCACTGTCGACAAAACTGAATTGAAAGTTGTCAAAATGCAGTCAGCTAAGCCAACTATGAAAGTATGATTATTATAATTTTTTTTTGTTATGAATGAATAAGTTCAAGGTAAATATGTAATTAAAAATTATTATTAATTTTATTAAATACATAAATAAAAAGTTTACCTCGAGTAGGATTCGAACCTACGACCTGTACTTTGCTAGAGTACCGCGCTACCAACTGCGCCACCAAGGTTCAAGCCCCAATATGATGTTAACGCAATTAAATAGATGTCTATATTATACGGGGTGTCCAGAAACTCTACGGACAAACTTTGCGTAGTGATTCTACACCCAAAAATAAGAAAAAAAGTTCATATAAACCCAGGTCCGGAAACGCTTCGGTTAGGACCTACAGGGTGTGAAAAAATTTTATTTTCCTCGGTTTTATTTTTATTATTAAATTGAAGTGGTATGCTAAAAGTTAATTGGCCTTAACTTTTTTACCACCCGGTATATTGACGTTCTGTTTGAATAAGTTTGTTCCCTTTTCAGTTCTAAGCAAAAAAGTATACTTGGTCGATGCGTCTCAGATCAACCGTTTTCGAGATATTGGTTGATGAACAGTTCAATTTAATCCCTATAATCCTTGGCTAATTGGAATTAAAAATCAAAGTAACGTATGTTTGCATTTTTATTTTAACTTTGAATTTAAGAACGAAAATGAAGAAATAAATAATAAAACTAAAAAATAAATGTTACAATCCGTCATTACAAACAATTCTTGAAGATATGGTGCAAGTTGGTAAAGAAGAGGCAGCATTAGCAATTGCAAACGGAGATGTTGATGACAACGGTATTCCATTAATTACCGCAATTGTAGATGGTGCTTGGAGTAAGCGTTCATACAAAACTAATTACAACGCTTCTTCTGGTGTCGCATGCATTATTGGAGCGCAGACCAAAAAATAATGTACATAGGTGTAAAAATAAATTTTGCAGAACATGCCAGCAGCAAAATAAAGATAAGGAGAACGTTGCACTGAAAAATCACAAATGTTTCAAAAATTGAGTGGAACGTCAACCTCGATGGAATCAGCAATTATTTTAGATGGGCTAAAAATTCCTTAGATACACATGGCATTAAGTATGCTAAAATTATTGGGGACGGTGATAGTAGTGTGACTAGAAACATTCGTGTCACCAAACCATACGGACCAACCTTTTTGTCGAGAAGATCGAATGTAAAATCATTTACTACGAAATTTCTGCACTAGAATTAGAGATTTGAAAAACTCAAAACTAAATCCAAAATTAAATATTTTTGAAAAATAATGTTCTGCGTTTCCGCACAGCAATAGTAAGTGCCGCTAGACACAGAATGTGTGAAAATTCATGTAATTATATAAAATAGAAAATTTAAAAGAAGATATTTTAAATGGTCCTAAACATATTATGGGATGTCACGATATGTGTGTCAATTCAGTAGGACAATATAAGTATTATTGTAAAGGACCTAAGTGTGGAGAAGAAAATTTATATCCGCTATTTGTAGAAAGCAGCATTAGTGACGAGTTTGACAGAATAGTCCATAGAATTGCGAATCATGCGGCCAGTTTATTAATCAATTCTCATACAAACGCAGCAGAGTTTTAACAGCCAGGTTAATAAAACAATAGGGGTAAAAGAGTACATTTTAGTCTCAAAGGGAGTTACAGTACAGATGTTATGCTGCTGCTTTAAATTATAATAAAAACCATTTGTATTATACATCCAAAGACAATTAAACAGAAATGCAGTGGGTTACTATACGAATAAGTATTTTCAACATTTTGAAACTGTTGCACCTGCTAAAAATCTCGTAAAAGGCAGAGAGAAGTTTCGTTGGAGGATGCTGACTATGGAACATGTGATGTTGTAGAAGATAAATGTGGTCAAGAATACGAAAATTTGAAAACAAAGTTTTGTCTGAATTAAATGCGGTAGATATTGCAGATGTGGAGATGAATACAAGAGGACAATCTTCAAACCCGCAATGGTTTCGTGAAAATCTATTCGTCTTACTTCCAGCAATTTTGGTAAAATATGTAACATGAGACCGATGACATCCACTGTTACCACTGTCAAAGCTATTTTATATGCAAACAAAATTGGTGCTAAATCATTAGAGTATGGTGTTTTAAATGAGCAAAAAGCTATAAAACAATTTTGTTTCAAATTTAATAAAGCGGTACAACCATGTGGTTTGTTTATTGACCACAACTATACATTTTAGCTGCTTCGCCTGATGGACTAATATTAGGTGAAAATGCTATAATAAAGTAAAATGTCCATACGCTGCTCGCGATATTGAAATTCGTGAAGGAATTCATAAAAAAATAATTACCTATCTATATGTCGACGTAAATGATGAAATAAAATTAAAGAAGAATCATGCTTATATGTACCAAATACAAGGGCAATTGCGAATGACTCAGAGGTCGTTGTGCTATTTTGTTATATACACTTCTAAAGACCTTGTATGTATAGATGTACCACAAGATAGTAGTTTTGGGAAAATATGTGCTCAAAATTAGAAAAATTTTACTTTTCCGCACTTTTGCCAGAAATTATAGATTCTCGCATTAGTCGTAATCTACAACTCAGAAATATTTTGCTAAAGATCTTTAAAATACCTTGTATTGATAATTTGCTACTAACTCGAGAATTGTAATTAAATCGGTTTAATGAGGCGGCGATATATTTGTGAAGAAATTAAAATACTATCACTTATTATTATTGTGTGAAGTGTATCCGGCCCTGCAAGTTTACAAATACATTACTTTTCTAACTAATAAAAAAGTGACATTCATTTCTAAGTGATCATCGCGTATACTAAATTAAAATAACCTCTTACGGAATAGCTGATGTTCGAAACATTTGTTGTAATTATTGTTACTATTCTAATTACTTACATCGTCCTTCATAAATTTGTGTATCTTTGACAATAAGTACAAATTATAAGATAGGTACATATGGGGTGATTTTATTGATTGAAGGTGTTGTGGTTATAAAATTGCTTCATTGTTATAAAACTAACAAAAAAAGGAGTATTTATTAATTTACTAACATTACTCAATATTTAAATAATGCATTAAAACTCCACTAATTTGACTCACTATCGAGCAGGAGGCAGAAAAGAAGAATCCAAACGAAGCTTAAATCGATAAAAAATCACTATGTAGGTAGAAATACAATTAAAAATTAATGTAATAATTATTCAGCAGATAGAATTAGTGAATTATATAACCGTAAGTAGTGCGCATTAATTTTGTACCTAACCAGTAATCCATATTAAAATTAAACATGTTCTTCTAAAATGCATTTAAACATTTTCACTTTATTTATTTACCTACTGATTTTCGGTAATAGGATTATAAAGGTCTGAGTAGTTTACAAGGCCCTCCTGTGGCGAGATACATGTCAACAATTTTTAAATATTTTAGGTATTGTGTGTTGCATATCAAAAAATTACAATTTTAGTTTCACTGCATAGGACCCTTAAGGAAACTTTACTTTACACCTTTTCTGATGAAATAAATGTCCAAAACAACGTTATTTTTACATTTTGTTAAAACTGTAAGGTATCGCCATCTGTCGATAACTTAAACAGTGATGATGTGGGACAGCGTTCCGAAGTCACACTTTCTGTCAGTTCTTTTATATTCGGTGATGTCAATTTTAAACTGTCGCTGTAAGACATTGTATTTTACTAATTTTATAATCTGTACAATAATATCTTTGTTTGATTAATTTGAGTTTTCACTGTCGACAAAACTGAATTGAAAGTTGTCAAAATGCAGTCAGCTAAGCCAACTATGAAAGTATGATTATTATAATTTTTTTTATGAATGAATAAGTTCAAGGTAAATATGTAATTAAAAATTATTATTAATTATTAAATACATAAAAAAAAGTTTACCTCGAGTAGGATATGAACCTACGACCTGTACTTTCTAGAGTATCGCGCTACCAACTGCGCCACCAAGGTTCAAGCCCCAATCGATGTAAATTTTGTCTTTATGTATGTAGAACGGATGTCAAATTCTAAATATAATGAGATTACAATCAAATTACTTATATTAATGGAATGTGAGCCTGCAATATCGCAAGGATTCGCACATACCAAAGCAACTTGACTAATATTAAATTATTATAGTTTTTTTTGTTATGAACGAATAAGTTCAAGGTAAATATGTAATTAAAAATTATTATTAATTTTATTAAATACATAAATAAAAGTTTACCTCGAGTAGGATTCGAACCTACGACCTGTACTTTGCTAGAGTACGCGCTACCAACTGCGCCACCAAGGTTCAAGCCCCAATATGATGTTAACGCAATTAAATAGATGTCTATATTATACGGGTGTCCAGAAACTCTACGGACAAACTTTGCGTAGTGATTCTACACCCAAAAAGAAAAAAGTTCATATAAACCCAGGTCCGGAAACGCTTCGGTTAGACCCAGGGTGTGAAAAATTTTATTTTCCTCGGTTTTATTTATTATTATTAGTGGTATAAAGTTAATTGGCCTTAACTTTTTACCACGGTATATTGACGTTCTGTTTGAATAAGTTTGTTCCTTTCAGTTCTAAGCAAAAAGTACTTGGTCGATGCGTCTCAGATCAACCGTTTTCGAGATATTGGTTGATGAACAGTTCAATTTAATCCCTATAATCCTTGGCTAATTGGAATTAAAAATCAAAGTAACGTATGTTTGCATTTTATTTTAACTTTGAATTTAAGAACGAAAATGAAGAAATAAATAATAAAACTAAAAATAAATGTTACAAAAGGTGTTCCACATGATGACCATTTGTTTCGATACATAATCTCACTGTTTTGTATGTGAATTAAATTGAACTGTTCATCAACCAATATCTCGAAAAAGGTTGATCTGAGAGGCATCGACCAAGTACACCTTTTTTGCTTAGAACTGAAAAGGGAACAAACTAATTCAAACGGAACGTCGATATACCGGGTGATAAAAAAGTTAAGGCCAATTCACTTTTAGCAAACCACTGCAGATGACGCCCTCTGTAGGCAGCATCAAAATCAATAAAATATTTAAGTTTCTCGACCAAAAAAACCCCCGTGCTCCAAATTTCAGGACCATATTCAAATTTGTTGGCAAAATATCGCCATAGAACTGAGAAAAATAAAATTTTTTCACACCATGTAGGTCCTAAACGAAGCGTTTCCGGACCTGGGTTTATATGAACTTTTTTTATTTTGGGTCTAGAATCACTACAAAGTTCCGTAGAGTTTTGGACACCATTTATGTTTCATGTTCGCGTTTGTTGTTGGCCAAAAAATTTAATACAAGTTTCGTGCTTTAAGGATACAGTGCTCCAACTAATGAGAAAATCGCTCTGCGGGCTCGTTTCTCAAAAGAAGCTGTCGCACTGTAAAATCCACTATTAACGCACTCAACTTTAAATAACTATTTACTGTGAAACAATTTTATAACCACAAGATCGTAGAATTGAGGCACTAGTCGACCGACGTCAATAATCTCATTTTATGCCGACAGATTAAAATTTTACAAAAGGTCCTAAGAGTAAAGGGTTCTTCTCAGCTTAATGACACTTTCTATGTTCAGCGGTTTGTACCTTTGTGTTTGTATGGTTGCTGTCTTTCCTAGAAGTGAAAGTTTGTGTCACGGCTTAACGACTTCTTGGGATTTCCCAAGATTGAAGACTACTTAGCTGAAGTGAAGGAATTTGCTTCTAATTTTTATTTTTTGTATTATTACTGTAGGTATTGGTCCGCGAAAATTTTATTATTGTAGTAAACTTTTGTCAAATCGCCATTGTTACTACGATAGAAAAGATAATTAGTGGATTTTTAATATCTTGATAATACGTCGTAATTTGCTAATGGTTTCAAAATATTTTTATTTGTATATTTTTACCTAAGGAATTGTTTGTAACTAATATGTATGTAAACACATGTTAGGGAGTGAGTGGCAGGTGTAGACTTAAAAATTCTTTACTGAAGGGGCGTAACAAATCATTGCAATTTTTTTTATGTAAAAATGTCATTGCTCTAATGATTGATTTCGGCGGGGCAGACCGCGATTAAAAGATATCTTTGTTACTGGGAGACTCGAGAGACGGAAATATAAGGCAGTTACAGACGAATGCATATTTTTAAAATTAAGATGTCGTGCAATAATGATTATGGAACTGTTCCAACATAAATTAATGTTTCTGGGTTTTTTAATTACTTTTTTGGTTTTTCGGGAGTAGATATAGTTAGTTTTGAAATCGAAGGGGGGCAGTTACAGTTAGCTGGTCAATCGAGCCAGATCGATGTTTGGGTTAATTAAATACCTTCATTGTGAACAGTTTCTCTATAAAATAATTCATGCGTGTACATTTTTCTTTTGAATTCGCCAACACTAAGTTGTATTTTTTTTCGGGGTGTCTGTGATCAATTAAGAGAATATTTATTCTAGTGTAAGTATGTATTTTTATATAACTGAAAGCTCGCGGCAAATCGTTTTAGCACCCTAGATAACATATTAAATACCAAACATTGTCTGGCAAAGGTATCTTATTCGCCCGCGGACTCATTAAGCTGAAATATGTTAAAATAAAAGGAAGTAGAGGGCCCTCCCCTCTGGTATTTGTGCGAATTATCATTGTTGGTTGTTAGTTATATTTATAATTGTATAGAGTTTGCTGGTAAATGGGTATATGATGCCGCTGGTTATTATTTGTAAAAGCCAATTGCCAGTTGGTACACACTCCCAAGCCAGACCATTGAACACCTCGAATTCTATTTTGATTGTTTTTATTTGTTGTATAGGTGAATGTGTAACCAGAGAGACAGGGCCGCGGTATTTTTCTAACGCACTCAAACTTATATATCGGTCACGATGTTAGTGATCTATTTATAACGTACCCTTGTGAGGCTTTGTTTTAATGCGTTTGTATTTCAGTTTGTTGAAGTTGAATTGTTTGCCTGCGAGCTGATTTCTCCTTGTATGTGCTTTATTACAATGTGTATTTTGTGCTTCACTAAGCAGTTGAGTACTTTTAAATTCCTTGTCTGTTTTCTTTTGTCCTTGCATTTACCTGTGCAATTTTACTGATGTTGTATTTTATGTACCATGGTTTGCTTTATTTTATGTGCTTATTTATACATGTTTTAAATAAAAATTTATATTTTTATTAAATTAAAATTTTTAAAAAACGTATATTTTCAAAAAGTGCAATTAGTAACATTTGTTTATTAGGGTTAAAACAGAAATTTATTAAATTTTAAAATTTTTTCTGATAAATTTTTAAAAACAAGGAAATTTTTTGTTTTGAAATATGATGTTGAAAATAATTAATTAAATCTAATGAGTTTTTGGTGTGTTTCCTTAATCTTACTGCACCTGTTTGAGGGAACTTTTAGATTCCTGGCCTTTAAAATACCTTGTATTGATAATTTGCTACTAACTCGAGAATTGTAATTAAATCGGTTTAATGAGGCGGCGATATATTTGTGAAGAAATTAAAATACTATCACTTATTATTATTGTGTGAAGTGTATCCGGCCCTGCAAGTTTACAAATACATTACTTTTCTAACTAATAAAAAAGTGACATTCATTTCTAAGTGATCATCGCGTATACTAAATTAAAATAACCTCTTACGGAATAGCTGATGTTCGAAACATTTGTTGTAATTATTGTTACTATTCTAATTACTTACATCGTCCTTCATAAATTTGTGTATCTTTGACAATAAGTACAAATTATAAGATAGGTACATATGGGGTGATTTTTATTGATTGAAGGTGTTGTGGTTATAAAATTGCTTCATTGTTATAAAACTAACAAAAAAAGGAGTATTTATTAATTTACTAACATTACTCAATATTTAAATAATGCATTAAAACTCCACTAATTTGACTCACTATCGAGCAGGAGGCAGAAAAGAAGAATCAAACGAAGCTTAAATCGATAAAAAATCACTATGTAGGTAGAAATACAATTAAAAATTAATGTAATAATTATTCAGCAGATAGAATTAGTGAATTATATAACCGTAAGTAGTGCGCATTAATTTTGTACCTAACCAGTAATCCATATTAAAATTAAACATGTTCTTCTAAAATGCATTTAAACATTTTCACTTTATTTATTTACCTACTGATTTTCGGTAATAGGATTATAAAGGTCTGAGTAGTTTACAAGGCCCTCCTGTGGCGAGATACATGTCAACAATTTTTAAATATTTTAGGTATTGTGTGTTGCATATCAAAAATTACAATTTTAGTTTCACTGCATAGGACCCTTAAGGAAACTTTACTTTACACCTTTTCTGATGAAATAAATGTCCAAAACAACGTTATTTTTACATTTTTAGTTAAAACTGTAAGGTATCGCCATCTGTCGATAACTTAAACAGTGATGATGTGAGGCAGCAGTTCCGAAGTCACACTTTCTGTCAGTTCTTTTATATTCGGTGATGTCAATTTTAAACTGTCGCTGTAAGACATTGTATTTTACTAATTTTATAATCTGTACAATAATATCTTTTGTTTGATTAATTTGAGTTTTCACTGTCAACAAAACTGAATTGAAAGTTGTCAAAATGCAGTCAGCTAAGCCAACTATGAAAGTATGATGTTAACGCAATTAAATAGATGTCTATATTATACGAGGTGTCCAGAAACTCTACGGACGAACTTTTCGTAGTGATTCTAGACCCAAAAATAAGAAAAAAATTCATATAAACCCAGGTCCGGAAACGCTTCGTTTAGGACCTACAGGGTGCGAAAACATTTTATTTTTCTCGGTTTTATGGCGATATTTTGTGAACAAATTTGAATATGGTCCTGAAATTTGGAGCACGGGGGTTTTTGTGGTCGAAAAACTTAAATATTTGATTGATTTTGATACTGCCTGCAGAGGGCGCCATCTACAGTGGTATGCTAAAAGTTAATTGGCCTTAACTTTTTTACCACCCGGTATATCGACGTTCCGTTTGAATTAGTTTGTTTCCTTTTCAGTTCTAAGCAAAAAAGGTGTACTTGGTCGATGCCTCTCAGATCAACCGTTTTCGAGATATTGGTTGATGAACACCTTTTCTAACATTTATTTTTTTATTAAAAGTTTTTGTTATGAACGAATAAGTTAATAAAATTAATAATAATTTTTAATTTATTTTGTTAGTTTTATTATTTATTTCTTCATTTTCGTTCTTAAATTCAAAGTTAAAATAAAAATGCAAATATACGTTATTTTGATTTTTAATTCCAATTCGCTGAGGATTATAGGGAATTAAATTGAACTGTTTATCAACCAATATCTCGAAAACGGTTGATCTGAGACGCATCGACCAAGTATACCTTTTTTGCTTAGAACTGAAAAGGGAACAAACTAATTCAAACGGAACGTCAATATACCGGGTGGTAAAAAAGTTTAGGCCAATTAACTTTTAGCATACCACTGTAGATGGCGCCCTTTGCAGGCAGCATCAAAATCAATCAAATATTTAAGTTTCTTGATCAAAAAAAAACCCCGTGTTCCAAATTTCAGGACCATATTCAAATTTGTTCGCAAAATATCGCCATAAAACTGAAGAAAATAAAATTTTTTCACACCAAGTAGGTCCTAAACGAAGCGTTTCCGGACCTGGGCTTATATGAACTTTTTTTCTTATTTTTGGGTCTAGAATCACTACCCAAAGTTTGTCCGTAGAGTTTCTGGACACCCCGTATTTATGTTTCATGTTCGCGTTTGTTGTCGGCCAAAAAATTTATTACAAGTCTCGCGCGTTAAGGATACAGTGCTCCAACTAATGAGAAAATCGCCCTGCGGGTTCGTTTCTCAGAAGAAGCTGTCGCACTGTAAAATCCACTATTAACGCACTCAACTTTAAATAACTATTTACTGTGAAACAATTTTATAACCACAAGATAGTAGAATTGAGGCACTAGTCGACCGACGTCAACAAGCTCATTTTATGCCGACAGATTAAAATTTTCCAAAAAGGTCCTAAGAGTAAAGGGTTCTTCTCAGCTTAATGACATTTTCTAATATGTTCAACGGTTTGTACCTTTGTGCCTTGTTGTCTTACCTAGAAGTGAAAGTTTGTGTCACGGTTTAAAGACTTCTCGGGATTTCCCAAGATTGAAGACTACTTCTTGTTTTTTTTTTGTATTATTACTGTAGGTAGCGGACCGCGAAAATTTTATTATGGTAATAAACTTTTGTCCAATCGCCATTGTTACCACGATAGAAAAGATAACTAGTGGATTTTTAATATCTTGATAATACGTCGTAATTTGCTAATGGTTTCAAAATATTTTTATTTGTATATTTTTACCTAAGGAATGTAGGATAGTTTGTAACACATGTTAGGGGCGAATGGCAGGTGCAGGCTTAAACATTCTTTACTGAAGGGGCGTAACAAATCATTGCAATTTTTCTTGTGCGCGCCCTTGATGTAAAAATGTCATTGCTCTAATGATTGATTACGGCGGGGAAGACTGCGATTAAAAGATATCTTTGTTACTGGGAGACTTGAGAGACGGAAATATAAGGTTGTTACAGACGAATGCATATTTTTAAAATAAAGATGTGCGATAATTATTATGGAACTATTCCAACATAAATTAATGTTTCTGGTTTTTTTTTATTACTTTTTTGGTTTTTCGGGAGTAGATATACTTAGTTAGTTTTGAAATCGAAGGAGGACAGTTACAGTTAGCTGGTTAATCGAGCCAAATCGATTTTTGGGTTAATAGAATATCTTCATTGTGAACAGTTTGTCTTTAAAATAATTCTTGCGTGTTTTCTTTTGAATTCGCCAACACTAAGTATCTTTTCTTTCGGGGTTAAACCGCGTATGTTAACGATTTGTGTCTGTGATCAATTAAGGGAATATTTATTTTAGTGTACGTATGTATTTTTATGTAACTGAAAGCTCGCGGCAAATCGTTTTACCAGAGTAGATAACAGGTTAAATACCAAACATTGTCTGGCAAAGGTATCTTATTCGTACGCGGACTCATTAAGCTGAAATATGTTAAAATAAAAGGAAGTAGAGGGTCCTCTCCTCTGGTATTTGTGCGAATTATCATTGTTGGTTGTTGGTTATATTTATAATTGTGTAGAGTTGGCTGGTAAATGAGTATAGGATGCCGCTGGTTATTAATTGTAAAAGGAAATTGCCAGTTGGTACACACTCCCAAGCCAGACCATTAAACACCTCGAATTTTATTTTTATTGTTTTTATTTGTTGTATAGGTGAATGTGTAACCAGAGAGACAAGGACACGGTATTTTTCTAACGCACTCAAACTTATATATCGGTCACGATGTTAGTGATCTATTTATAACGTACCCTTGTAAGGCTTTGTTTTAATGAGTTTGCATTTCAGTTTGTTGAAGTTGAATTGTTTGCCTACGAGCTGATTTCTTCTTTTGTGTGCTTTATTACAACTTGTATTTTGTGCTTTAGTTGTCACTAAGCAGTTGGGTACTTTTAAATTCCTTGTCTTTTCTCTTTTGTCCTCGCATTTACCTTATTACATGTGCAATTTTACTGTTGTATTTTATATGTACCATGGTTTGCTTTATTGTTTTATGTGCTTATTTACTTAAAGACCAACATGATTGGTTTTTTCAAAGGGTCACATGTTTAGTGTTACGATTTCTATTTTGATTATTTATGACCCAATTGTGCGTGTGACTACATGTGTTTTTTTATTGCGTTTCTGTATAACTATACTGCTTTTATTCATGTTCTCCTATTATAATTTTGTACGCGCTTTGGCCTGATTTAATGGTGTTTTGTTATACATTTAACCCTTTCATCGTTTTTTTTTGTGTTATTTGATTTATTAATGTACTTGTGCAATTGCTTATTTATGAATAAAGTGGGTTTTATTGGTGGTTCTTTTCCACAATGGTAGATTGACGAGCTGAACCACCGCTGCGTAAAGTTCGTTGATTTTAATTTGAGTAGTTTCATTTTTTTACCTGCCCGTCATGATGCAACACGTATGTCATCTAGACTATCTCATTCAGATAGCATAACGTACCTAACACTAGACGGCCACTTCGTTTAATCTGATTTGAGGCTTGTGAGTAATTAAATATCAGACTTGTAAATAAATTCTAATGTTTTAATTATTGCCCGGAAAGTCAAAGTAAGGCAGGCAATTAATTTGAGTAATAGTGACATTATTGTCAGTCAAGTCAAGATAAATCACTTAGCGATTGCTTTGTTCTTGAATTTGCATTCTTGCAAATACGTTCAAATTACGCTTTTCAAGATAGGGTACCTGGGGGCGCCATTACCTAATCCAGATTAACGTTAATCGTCTGATTAAGTCTATTTTTAGAAATAAAACTTCAAATTCAAATTTGTGGGGATTAATCAAAATGATTTATTGCAATCGAATTACTTACTATAATTAGAAGAAAAACACTTTAGACATAAGTAGTTGAAAAGAGTTTTACTTACAGGGTAAAAAAATATGTATTACTTAATGATTTTTTCAATATCGCTGCCCTAATCCAGGCGGAAGAATTGTGTATCGGGGAAACCTCATTTTGTTTTCATTTTGGTTAAATCTATGGGATTTGCAAATTATAATTCAGCTCTACTTTGAATAGTTTCATTTTTTTCCGTTTGAAATTTAATTCTCATTGATTCACCGTTGTAACGGGTGCCGGAGAAATTGAAATTTCGCCCTAAGTTATATGATATTTGATTGTTTATTATTTATATATAAATGTATTTAATACTGAGAAGAATAGCTTGAATTACTTCAATAAGTTATGTATATAATTAATTAGAAAATATTTAAAGTAAACTTGAATGCGTTATAGAAGGAGGGGAAGACGCGATCGAAATGACTGGCAATTTTTTTAATAAGAAATAGTTAGATCTCCTCTAGATTGAGAAAACACAATAAAATTTAGTTAATATTGAACTAAGGAAGTAAAACAATACTTCCCTTATTAAAAGATAAAGGATTAAAGTGAGTAACGAGTGCGAATATTGTCAAAGTGGCGATAATAAGAAAGGCGAGGCAATAATTTAAAATAACGCTTTTGTGCGTATCGAAAGTCGTCCACGATTGTGTTTAAATGATGAACGATAAATATAAAATACGACAAGCGATCCAGTGTAATAAATCAATATTAAAGAACAATAACTAGAAAGTATTGATAGTTAAAGTAGAATCATTGCTGTGAGAAGTAAAATTGATTAATAGATCCAGAAAATATTAAACGAATCGATAGGCGGAAATTGGAATTGTATTAATCCGCAACACAGGTTTAAAGAAGATATTGGGGGAACAAAGGAACGCGGCTCCAGGGCTGGCGGAAGAGCAACGATATTATCCCATTTGTGGCCTCAAGAAGTGACAAGTAAGATTCTTAACTGTGTAATAAAAGCAACGTCTTTGTGTTTTACTTTTCTTTAAATTTGTGGTTGAATATCAACACTGGACGGAAACCATTCCATTTCATTCATTGTTGATAAAAATTATTTGTGCATGTTAGGTATTAAGAATACGAAATATAATAATAGGATTGCTTTATATATTATTGTAAAAAAGTATTTGTGCATTTTTTTTCGAGTTTTAGTTGAATTAAAAAAAAGTAACGTTTGATTTACTTTTATTATTAACAACTATTACGAATACTAAAAACAATAAAGTTACAAATTACATAAACATTAAGAAATCAAACTGAATATAATTTTGGTAAAGGATAACAATAATCATTTCTTTTAATAATCGAGCGGAGAATCCCGATAAAAAAGGAAGCAAACATTAAAGTTCATTTACTCAAACAGAAACCTGATATAGCAAGTCAAGTATATTTAAATTAATGAATATCTTTACATTTTAAGTTCTCACAAGAACAATATAAATTATAATTAGAGGATTTTGAAATTATTAAAATAAAACAAAGAACCCTAAATTACATTCTTTGTGGCGAGTGTAAACAAACCAAAGGTATAGATCCATGTTTGCGCCCGTTACGAATGCCGCCCAACCCGGTATATGTTTAGACCCATCACAACACGGCAACAAAGGAGGAATCATCACGTCACCCTACGTTAAAGCCACCGCACCGTTAATGGAATACTTAACACGTTAACTGCCTCAATGTAAACTCAAAAAAGTAAATCTTGGGACCAAGTTGTTAAAATTTTTTAAAACACTTGGTTACGCATTTTAAACGGTTTTTCTTGATATTCGGTGTTTAATTTTGTATTTTTGAATTTTTGTCTATATTTCAAATTGAGAAGCACGTATACATCTCGCGGCCTTGATCGACATGTTTGTTTAAGTGGCCACTGTGATTCATACGTGCTTCTCAATAAATCGCGAATATTCCTGCCGCAACACGTATATTTTGCACGTTATAAGCAAAATACGAGCCGCGTACGTGTCATTATATTATTAGTTATCGGAAAGTAAAGTAGTAAATGTGGGTTTTGTTGTTTTATCATGTCGTATGAGAAGGATTAGGAGCAATTGCAGAGATTCGTGGAAGAATTTTTATCAGATGAAAATAGTGATGACAGTGTAGGCGATAAAGACTATGAATTAAGTAGTGATGAACAAACCAGTGATTATTCATCAAGTGAGAATGTAATATCTCAGCACTAACTGCCAGAAGACGAGAATTCTTCGTCTTCAAACGAGAAGAACCCTGTAGATGACAATAATTTACCTATGAGTTGGAGAAATGTAGATGGCCAATGTTTAAAAAATATTACGGTTAGTTCGCCGAAATGTGGAGTTTTTTGAACGATGATATTGTTGAGTTGATTGTGGTGGAGCAATCGATATGCGCGTCAGAAGTTGAATGCAGGTGATATCCGTCCAAGAGCGAGAATTTCAAAGTGGGTAGATACTAATGCACAAGAAATAAAGACATTCTGGGCCCTGCTTTTGTGGATGGGTTTAAAATAATTGCCAAAGCTCTGTACGTATTGGTCCAAAAGTCCCTTATACGATAATAAAATAAAGTTCCTTATGTCGCGTAATCGTTTCCAGTTATATTGCTTGCGCATATACATTTTAGTGATAATGAGAGTCGTGAAGATCAAACTAGAATGTATAAATTATCGCCGCTTTTGCAGAAGCTGATACCAAAATACCAAATAGAGGTTATACTTATGACCTTCAAATATATTGCGGAAATGACAAGGTCGAAAATAAACCGGTTTCAGATTCTGTTGTGTTCCGTTTAGCCGAGAGTTTATTAGGTGTGGGGCGTACTATATACACAGATAACTATTATACGAGTGTGACTTTAGCGCATAGTTTGTTAGACGGAAATACAAATTTAGTTGGAACATTGAGGCAAAATAGAAAACTGAATCCGGAAGAAGTGACTGATGCTAAATTAAAAAAGCAGAGATTGTTGGAAGTGAGAGCTATACAAAAGTGATGGTGACAAAGTGAGAGGATAACAAGTTGAGTACAAAACATACTGCTGAAATGGTAAACGTCAACCAGAGAGTAGGAGTAGCTCAAAAACCATCTTCAATCGTCGATTATAAGGATTTATAGATATATCTGACCAAATAAAAGCATGTTCGAACCATTACGCAAATCAGTGAAGTGGTATCCAAAATAACGATTGAGCTTCTTTTGGGATCAGCGGTTGTAAATGCTGTATAGTTCATCAGAAAATCACAAATAAGAAAATGTCCAGCACGTCCTTCAAGGAAAAATTAGTTTGTCAACTAATCGATCTTTCCAAAATTCTTACATAAGATCGGCCATCATCAGTTGGATGGGACCTGCTAGATGCGAGTCACCATTTCGAAGAAGTGCGAACCTCAGAGCGAAGATGATGTTCCAGTTGCTATGCCAAAAATTCTGAAGAACACGACAGAAGCTTTGCACAGACGAAAACAAAAGTTTCACGCTACAAATGTATTCAGTGCGATAAATTCTATGGTATAACATGTTTTTGCGATGTTCATGTATGCACAGTATAGTTGCAACGTCTTTGTTATATTATATATAGTTCAATAAAATAAACAGACGTAGTTCCTCCATAAAAATCTTATACTTTTTTTTCAATGTACATTTTGCCTGAACCCAGAATTTCAAGTACTTGGGATAAACATACGAATGGGTTTACCAGGCCACTAAGAAAGTAAAACCCATATAGAAACACAGCTTGTGTGAAGCGCCCTTGAACCACGTAGCCTTAAAATATAGTAAAGCATGAGATGCAAGTGTGCACCTCGCGGCGCAAATACGTAGCAGTCTCAGATGCAAACTGTCTTCTCGTGGCAGTTGACGTGTTAACTGCAGATGATATTTAAAATCTTTGGTAATGGTGCTTTAAGTACTAAAGACTTAAAGAAAACGCATGGTCTTCTTATGAATAAAGCGTGGTTTGAAAAAAATGATCTTTTTTATGGAGGTGCTGTACAACTTTTGCGCCATCTTAGAATTTTTACTTCCAGTAGTAATATTGATGTTTCCGGATACAATGTCTTAAAATTGATCTATCATCTTAAAATCCAGTCCTTTTATCAGAATTCAGCATCTTGAAATCTGATTGGAGTGCTGCATCTTGATTTGATAAAGGTCAAGTATCTTTCAATTTTATCCGTTGGACAGAATGCGTATCTAATTATCAGAATGTCTTCCAATTATCGGCATTAGGTAAAGATTGTAGGTATCTTCTTAGTCCGGCTACGGAGTTTCACGTTAACAATATTTTTGTTAAAACTGGTCCGGATGTGGAGTTCAAATTAAAATCTTTATGTTAGAACTGGAGAAGGTGTAGGTTTCAGACTTAATTACCTTGAGTCTGTTTGTTTGTTTACCTACTCAACAGCTTCTAATTATTTGTACTTTTTTAGTTGTTTTCATCCGTAATGTGATTTGAGCGTTTCGAAATTATTTTAGATTACTCACACCATAATAAACTGAAAGTTATAGAAAACATATGATTTCAGTTATTTAGTGTTTCGTAATATAAATATAGGAGTGCATAACCTGCGCCATTCTTATTTTGTTAGCATTGGTCATATATTTTAGTTTTTACATTGGACTTATTCAGTGTGAATTTCAACTGCCATTTTGAAATAATTCTACGTAAAGATAAGTTATATTTTATGTCTAGTTCAAGATTCTATTAACAATTAGTTTTACTATCGCAAAACTTTGCGAAAAGTAAAATTGGATTTATTCGGTACTTAGTCAGTAGACATTAATTTGATTTATTGAATATACAAATAAATACAGATGAGTGGCGTCTGGCGACCTGTAGATGAAAAAGAGAGCTCTCAATTTGCAGCAAGTATTTTAATTTATGTCTTCGATGAGTTCTGTGGTGCAAAATTATTCTTTTATAAGTTGATATTACTGTACCTAAATAATATTCAATATAATATATCAATAATATCAATATAACAAATTTAAACAGCAGCTTTCATCCGAACAATTTTTTTTGTTGTAAATTCGCGCATTCAGTATGCTACCCCAGACAAACAACCCAGTAATGTCAAGTAGAGAACCACACAAACAATAAACCACAAGAAAACAAACGAACTAACAGTAGACCAAGAACGCCAGCAGACAAACAAACCACAAGTAAACTGTCATTCGGTCGTGATTTTATCGAATATTTGCCGTTAGTTTCGAAATTAGAAGTTATTCATTAATACCGGACTTCTGAAATGTAGTATTAATGTCTGAGTGAGTGAAGCACCACATGTACTCCATACATTCTAGTGGTGGGGCAACCAGCCGGTCTCTACCAGTTACGTCGACAAGGCGTTGCAAGGCTGGTGGAGCAACCAAGCTGGTGGAACAACCAAACCGACACCTGGTGTTGCAACCGGTTCCGCTACCGTGTTGTCCTAGTGAGATATAGCCCTTAGTGCACACCGCAACCAATAGCTTTATTTTTATATAGTAACTATCCAATTTTTTAGCATTTGTAGAGTGATTGCAAATCCCTGCTCGGGCGCCAATATTGAAGCCACCTTCAATATTTTGAAGCCGCCTGTAGGTAGCGGACCGCGAAAATTTTATTATTGTAATAAACGTTTTGTCAAATCGCTGTTGTTACCGCAATAGGAAAGATAATTAATGGGTTTTTAATATCTTGACAATAAGTCGTAATTTGCTAATGTTTTCGGAATATTTTTGTTATGTATTTTATGTAAGAAATGTGGGAATGTACCTAATTGATATTTGAGTAAGGGTTGAAAAGAAAAAGAAAACATATATTAGGGTAGAGAAACAGGTGTTCTGCCGAAACTGGCGTGACGAATCGTTTGGAAGTTTCTACGCGGCCATTCTTCATGTAAAAATGTCACTAGTTTAATAATTAATTATGCCGGTACACGTCGCGATCAAAGACATTTTTGTTTGGTACTTTGAAACTCGAGATCTAAATATCAGGTTTGTTACGGACGAATGCATATTTCTAAAATTAAGACTTCGTTCAGTAAAGAATGCGGAAAAATCTTCCCATGTAATAATTTCTTGCTTTTTTTCTTTTGAAAGACGGGGGTTGATTTTCGGGAGTAAATATAGCTAGTTTGAAAATGAAGGGGAAGGCAGTTACAGTTGAAGTTTTGATTGAGCCGGATTTCTTTGAGTTTTTAAATTAGAAACTCCCATTGTCAACCGTTCGGTTTAATAATATTTTGTCGTGTACCTTTTAGAAAAACTAAACCGCTAATTCGTTCTTTTCTTTTTGTGTAGGTTTTAATGTAAGTTTTTCCAAAAATTAATCTATCATTAATAGTCGTTGCCTCGAGTTTAAAACGCGTATCGTAACTTGTGGTGTTGTGGTAAATTGTTTAACAAAAGGGAATATATTCAAGTGTAAGTAGGTATTTTAATATAAATTAAAGCTCGTAGCAAATAATTCTACAAGCCTATGTAACGTATTAAAAATAAAGTATTGCCTTACAAAAAGTATCTAATTACGCACGCTGGCTCATTGAGTTGAAATTTGTTAAAAATAAAGGGGTTAGCGTCAGACGGTACAGGGCTCTCTCGCCCATGTACTTGGGCGAATTAGCATTGTTGTTTGTTGATTATATTTATATTTGTGTAGAGGTGGGCGTGGACAAACGTGCAAAAGATAGCTTTCGGTTATAATTGTAAATAGGCAATTACCGATTGATCTACATACGCACGGGTCCTGATGACCATTAAAACACCTCGAAATATATTTTTACTGTTTTTATTGTGTTGTATGTATGGATCTGTAACCCGAGAAAGGGACACTGTATTTTTCTAACGCTCAAGCTTGTGTATCGGTCACGTTGTTATTTACTTGCTCCCTTTCATTATCTTTTGTGTCATTGGACTTGTGCAATTACTTATTTACGAATAAATTGGAATTTCTTGATGGTTCTTTCCCAAAATTAAATTAATTTTAATTCGAGTACTTTCATTGTTTACCTGTCCCACATGATGCAACACTTAACCTCATCAAGCCTATCTAATTCAAATAACACACTAGATAGCCAATTCTTTTGATCAGATTTAAGGTTTGCGAGTAATCAGATTTAATTAGAAATAAATTCTAATGTTTTAATTATTGCCAGGAAAGTCGATGTAAGGCAAGCAATTAATTTGAGTAATATTAGCATTATTGTCAGTAAAGTCAAGATAAATCTCGAATCAGTTCAAATTACGCTTTTTAAGATGGGGTACCTGGGGGACGCTACACGCCTTCAATATTGATTGATATAAAATCAATTTAATTTTTCAGGTATATCGGGCTTTTAATTTAAAAGAAAACTCTCAATATATTTGATTTATATGTTTGTTATGACTTTTTTTTGGTGAATAAACTCATAATGGCACTTTTCGGTAAATTTTAATACGTGTATTTTGTCTTGTAAAAAATAATATAGATCAACCATAACCTAACGAATTGACGTAACATTTTTAGTGGTGTGTATTCTATTATTGTGCACCTATGAAGTTGGTCTTCCGAAAGAGACGGAAGGGTGATTATCGAGTGTGCGGGAATAGTACGATTACCTTTAAATAAAAGCGTGTAAAAAGCAAAAATTGGCTTAAAATGCAGTTGAAACACGTAAAATTCGTCAAAATTCAGAGGGGTGTGCCTCACAGATCTAATTAGGGACAAGATTTTTATGTGAATTGTGTTCTCGTATATTTAAAGCAACCGTACTGATTGTTGACGAAAATAAATTAGGTACTGTATCATAAGCATTACGTTGCGAGTGGGGTAGGTTCAAATGTCCTACTTCTCTTTTAAAAACTCCAATATTTTTAGATTTTTATTTCCACCCTCCTAAAACAATGTGACTCAATGTAGAAACCTTCACACGTAAACTTCAGGGTTTATTAATAATCGATGTCATATTCACGAACACGCGTGATCACATATTTGGTGGACAAGGATGCATTGGTAAGTACAGGTTAGTCACGTGTTTAACGTAACAGCTCAACTGAAACTCGGTTTTTGCGTTTTTATGACAATAAATTTGCTTCCTGTAGCTTTTTATACACGTTGTTAACCTTCCAATGGATACACTTGTTGGGTTCTTAAAATGTAGAATTAGTCTAATTAACTACCCATTTAAAATTCAATTCGAACAAATCTCTTAAAATCGTTAAACTTGACTAAGTGCGAAGGTTGTACGTATAATAAAAATGGAAACAGGCTAAGATTAATTAAACATTTTGAAATAATCGGCCTTTATCACGCATTGCATGTTTGCATCTTTAGTTTCATGTTAATTTTCTAGTGGGTGCATTTCCACAATAGTTAAATAGATGAGATTTGTTTAGTAAACTTGAATTTTTTACTTATGTGTTCTCACTTTCTCATTATTACGCATTATTTTCATTAATAAAAATTGCAATGCGTAAGAGATAATCTTTTTTTTTAATACCGAGCTAGTAGCGTCCTGCTTAGCATACGGGAGGTAATGGATTCGATTCCCGTTACCGTATGAGGTTTTTTTCAGGGGTTTTTCCTCATACACATGTAGTGGCATGATCACTGAGTATATGCACACCATGTGCGGCTACTTAGGGGAACGCTGGGATAGTATTTCCCCCCTCAGAACCTTAACTCCGTTTCTTTCGATCATATCCTGACCACACCCATCCTTAATCCTACCATGCATATATACGTAATGTATGTATGCTGGAACCCATGATTGTGTCTGAAGTAGCTTGGAAAGCTAGCAGCCCGCCGTCCCCCTTGGGGAGGGAATGAAATACGTGGCCTTTTTCCTTTTTCCTCCATTTTTAGTGTTGAATTGGATTCAATACGTTCAATATAAAACGTTTCCACATATTTAGAAAATTAATGTGAAATCAGGGAAGCTAATTTTCAAATATTTGCAGTATTTAAGTTTTGTGTGGGGTCTGGGATAAATGAAATCAATTACTAACTACGTGAATGCTAGTGTATTAAAGGTCTTTCTTGCAAAATACTAAAAAATATATGGGGTATTTTTATATCTTTGAAATATTCAGCTGTTTTAAAAATATTGAATAAAAACCAAAAACTGACGCTAGTAAACTACAAACATCAAGGCCGATCTTGACAAAAATATACATGTGTAGGTTGAAGGTAAAAATAGATATATCATTTTGTAATAGTCCTGCACATCCTTCCTAAACATTCCTATCCTTGTAAATAAATTCCTCAAAACTTATTTCCTACTTCCTTCCACAACTGTATTTACCTTATTTAAGTTATCAATTGTTCCCCACTCTCACCAAAATCTCTATATAAACACTAGCTTCCCATTCAAGATTATGATTGCTATACCCAGACTATCCCTTCGATCACCCAATTACTCTCCTGCCTGAAACCACTCATCATTATTCCTGCCTGTTGTTATAATCATTCCTGCCTTCATTTTATCCCGTCAACCTGAAATCACACATATTTCTGCTTATTCACATTCATTCATCATCATCTCTCAGTTCCTATTAATAACCTGAAAACCATCTATTTATTCCACCTGACCCACCTAGATTATACGATCCTGAACATCCAGCCATACAATCCTTTAAAACCCTTATCTACCAGTCTACCCAAGTTATCCCTACACCCATACTTTAACACCCTAATTAGGTATAGACCTTATTGTGGGTTATGGCCCCGATTTGAGTATAACTAAAGAAAGTTAAGTGTACAGAAACAGACGGAGGTCATTTACACCCCGAATGCTTCTAGATACTAAACTACACCTTTTCTAATCCATTTTACCGAGTCAAACAGAGATTCTACCCCTATGAGCTTGTTGAAGGTCTAAGCCGCGACAAGGATAGGTTGTAGATATTCTAGCGACTATAGTGAAATGGTATCTTGCTCCGAAACATTCTCTATTGTCACGACCAATATTATCCCTTTAATTCTCCCCTTTGACGGTTTCGGTTTTCGCCCCGAAAAAGGATTTTTCTATATCCAAATATACATCCCAGTTTCACTTCCGTCACTTATCATATTACCCCCATAACATACATATCGTCTTCATCCCCTTATAAATTACCACCTGTCACCCTACACAAATTATATCATACCTACTTCTTCAGTTACCTTTTATTTAGTCATCCTGTATAGATATACTCCAACCTAACTTCTACTATTATTCGTCCCTACATAATATCCACACTCAACCAACCCGAAATTAACCCTACACGTGAATAAAACCTGTTGTTCCTGTTTCACCATCAAATACCATTTCTAATTTAAATTAGAAAGAAAGCAAATCCCGTACTTACTCAGTATGTAATCACATCCTCGCACCATTAATACACCACGTTTTTTACACTAACTAGTTATTATCCCTCGTAATTTATTAAACACATCTGTTCACCATTACACCACGTTTTTATCATATGCTTTCAGATTTAAAAGCGTAGCACTAAAGGAGAGGTTTGAACCTAAACTAGACCAGATGCGTAGACTTTTTACAAAGTCGAGGAAGAATCAATAGAATATTATTTAACATAGTTTCTTTGAATTATATACTCGTTTATTTTCAGTTTTATTTAATTTTGTTAGAATCATATTATAATTTCCAGTTTTCATTGTAAATAAACCTATCCTGTTATTGTGGTAAATGTTTGTATAGTTAGGCTAGGTTAGGCAACCCAACCTACTTCCAAGCATCCAAAGTAATCTGAACCTCCCCTTGAGAAAGTATTCATGTTCAAACAAATTGTAAAGTAATAAATTTTGTAACAGGTAAAAGTCACGTAGCAGCTACCAGAACCAGGAAGCATTACAGTGGCGCCAACGTGGGGCTCGAACCCACGACCCTGAGATTAAGAGTCTCATGCTCTACCGACTGAGCTACGCCCCCTGGCCCGGTATACCCCTCATTATACAACCTGGACCTGGGGTATTTTTATATCTTTGAAATATTCAGCTGTTTTAAAAATATTGAATAAAAACCAAAAACTGACGCTAATAAACTCCAGACATCAAGGCCGATCTTGACAAAAATATACATATGTAGGTTGAAAGTAAAAATAGATATCTAGTTTATCTTTGAAGATAACTATGGACTGTTTCATATCATTTTAATGCAAATTTCGCTCCCTTTTAAATAAAGTAAGAACATATGTATGTTATACCAGCAATATGAGAAATGTTTTCAATTTCCGGAAAAACCGGAAATATTTGAAAATTCATACCTCCTATACTAGTAGCTTCAGAAGAAGCAGGTTAGCTGCATTCATAAGAGTGCCCATAACATATAAAAAAAAATGCTTGGAGAGAATTTTGGCCCCTTAAATGTATCATAATTTATTACTTAAAGAAATCCCTTTAAAGAACCTGTACTTAACTACACATTTCTATTTCTAATTCTTTTGTATATTGAACGGTATCGGATATATATATATATATATATATATATATATATATATATATTTCTACAAAAAACATGTATATGTGACTGTAGCCTCGGCGATATTCAATTTTGAAAGTTTTAAAAAATTGCATTTCATGCGAGTTATTGATGACCTGAGTTTCAATCTTCTATGTTAAAATTTGAAAATTTACCCCCAAAATAACACCCTTATTTTAACCCTCTGTATACCTATTGCGATTAAAAGCTTGTTTTGTCGACATAATTGTCTCGTACGCCTTCACACAAGCACGCACACAAACACACACACACGCACACACACACGCGCGCGCGCGCATACATACACGCAGACACACACGCAGACACACACATTGACACACACGCAGATACACACGCACACACACGCAGACACAGACGTAGACACACACGCAGACACACGCCGACACACGCAGATACACGCAGACACACGCACGCACACACACACATTTTAACAAATTTTCAAAAATTTTTTTTCGGGTTCAGGGAGTCGTAAAACATCAAAATAATGCAACTTATGTTTTTCGATTTTTTTTCGACCGCTTTACTTTCTTGTTTAGCAAGAAAGTAAAAATGGAACTGTGTAACTAAGTGGCCTCATCACAACCATTGTGTTGTGAGACCTTCTTATGTGTTTGTAATATTACGAATAAAAAATTATTTTTGGGAATACGTTGATTTCGATGTTACTTCGTACAATAGTATTTCAAATCGTAATTTTCCTTCACTTGACAGCTCGCATTTATTGCTGTGTTTTGGTGTTACGATATACAACGTCTATTTAGGCCGTATTTAGCTACGGAAACGCAGGGGTTTCGGTTGTAGAGGAATCTTCTTAGGCGATAAGAGCTGTGTAAGAAGAAAGAAAAAAGCGTTCTTCGCCAAAGTAGTGGTGAAATTGGCAAATTAAGTAAGCTTGGTTGATAAATTTTTCACGTCAGGCAACACACTATACGGGAAGGAATTTGTGGTAAAAAACCTGTAGGCAAATATCTAAGTATATTTTGAAAGATAGCGAAAATGAAAATCACAGCAAATAAATTTGTGCAACGAGCCATATGAGTAGAAAAGGGAAAACAGGGAGACCAAGAGCGTATAGTGTTCCAAGTGTAGCAGAATTTATTAAAAAAAACGTGAACAGGAATCCCCAGAGGGGTTTCAGAGGAAGGAGATGGAACAGTTAACTGTAAGGAAAATTGCAAAAAAGAGCAAACACCCTCAAAATCCAGGAGGGCCACAGGAGGAAATTGGATGAAGTTAGAGATGACCTAAAACAGGATTTCAACAAACAAATAACAGTCATAAAGGAAGAATTCACAAAAGTTAAGCAGGAATTACAGAAGGTAAAAGCAAATGGGAAGAAAAAGCTAACATTTGGCAAGAAGGAAAGAGGAGATGGAAAAGAGGATTAGCGGACTTGAACACAACTTAGAAACTTGAAAAATCTGGAACACTGGAACTGTGGCAGGATCTGTAACAAACAAAATACACCCACGTACCACACAAAATTAAAAAACACCGAAAGCGTTTCCATAGCTACGCTATCATCATTAGCGATCAACTAGGGCGGACTAAAGAAAATTTCTAACATTTATATTTGTGTGGTACGTGGGTCTATTTTGTTTGTTACAACTTAGAAAAACAAGAAAGAGAAAAAGAGGAACAATCTAGTGATCAAAGGTGCAGTTTTCAACAACCCCAATAGAGAAGAAGAAGTGAAACAGTTTCTGAAGATGTCGAAGTAAATAAAGCATATTCAATTAAAAATAGATAAGGCGCTGAGTTAACAGTAGCAGAGATTCAACACTGGGAGAAAAAACGGATGTAATGCAAAACAAGAACAGATTGAAAGTTTCAAGAATACGAGTGAAAATGATAGGACCTGGCAGGGAAGACCAATAATGGGAGAAATAAGAAAAACAGCAAATGAGACGAATAATAAGGGGAAAAACACGAATTGGATATAAAAAGATTCTCATAGACGAGAATACGCCTCCCCGTCTATGAGAATTTTGAGAATATGTATGGAATGAAGTTACTAATAGATTAATGCGCGCAACAAACTGAAATTGCATAAGGACGGAAGCAGAAAGGAAACGAATACGGCAATGAAAAAGGACAATTGGACCCGAAAAGGAAATACAAGGAAAAGGGTAAAATAGTTTAATGAATGCATCTTACAATAGAATAAACAAAAAAGGCAATACAAGCAAGAGAATAGAAAAAAATATGGAGAATAGGAACCTGTAATATTACAATCGTACACAGTAAAGAGAACCAGCTAATGGAAGAACTTGAAAACAATAAATTAGATATATTAGGTATGACAGAAACGAAACAGAAAGAATCAGAAGTAGAAGGGGAATACACAATGTTATACAGCGGAGTAAAACAGAACCAAAGATCAAAAACGGGAAGTAGGTTGTATTATAAGAAAAGATGAAGCAAAATACATAAAAAAAGGGACAGGAATATCCGAGAGATTATTGAAAATCGAAATGGACACAGGGAGCGAGGAAGAAACAGTACTACTGATTGTACCATATGGATCAAATGAAGATGAAAATACAAAAAGGAAGGATCAATTTTGGGAACAACTTTTGGAAGTTATGGAAGATTATAAAGTAAGAATGATAATTGGAGATATGAACGGTAGGGTAAGCAAACCGGACGATGAGGCGGTGAATGAGTGGGAAGACATGATGAAAGTGTGAGAAATAACAACGGTAAGCTACTCATTGATTTCGGCACTGCCAATGACCTAAAAATAACGAAAACATCAGAAACGAGAAATCTACTATAGACTATATATAATTGTCAACAATAAATACAAGAACGAAGTGAAAGAGATACGAGTCAAAAGTGGAGCAGAAATATATTCGGATCATTATCTGTTAACATCAAAAATAGGAATAAAGGAAGGGAGGGAAAGTCTTGCAAAAATGGACTCGTTATACGATAATGAAAAAGAAATGGATACAGCTATGGAAAGAGATAAAGAGAATATTAAATGAAACTGGTAAAGAAATATGCGGAAGTATTAAAATAAACAAGAACAGAAAACAAACAAGATGGTGGAGTCGGAAACTTAAAGCAGAGGTCAAAACTAAAGAAAAACTACTTACAAGCTAGAACAACTGAGAAATATAATGATTATAAAGAACAGAGACGTAAAGTGAAGGAATTGCTAAAACAAGAAGCATGGGAAGAGTTCGGGGAGAAACTAGAAAGGGACAGACACGGAAGTCAAAAGTTGTTTTACAAAGCACTCATAACTATGAGAAAAGGAAAGAAAGTTACAGTTAAAAGTGCATAAATAACAAAAATGGCAAAATAATACACGACAAGAAAGCGGTGATAATGAGATGCAAGGAGTACTTACATCGAGGAAATGCTAAATACAGGTCAAATATGTCAAGCAGAAGACAATTGCGAAGACGAATGAGTATGCCAAAGCTAACTGCAAGACATACAAGAAATAACGTTGGCAGAAATTAATGATTCGTTCAACACACTGAAGAGAGGCAAAGCATCTGGACACGACAGCATAACCCCAAAAATGAAAAATACAATGACAGTTACCGTCTGTCATTATAGTTACAATTAATGTGATAATCACAGTTATAATCATATCGCAATAATTAATATCGACTTCAATACAAATTCAAATGTCAAAACACACCCACACGCGCGCTCAAGTACGTGATTAAACGCTCTTTAAACATTACAAGCAGAAATATTTGTTTGAACACAAGACCTAATAAATAAAAATCAATAATTCATTCAACAAAAGAAGTGACAATCTAAATAAATAATTGTCAATTAAACAAAAGAAATAAAACCCGTTCAAAAGCCTTAATGTAATACTTGTGTACTAAGGGGTATCTGCCGTTTCCTATAATGTTAACTAACTAGTGAAATTTATAACACTCCTTAATGAGATTTTAATTTACGAATGCTTATCACTGATCGATGAATCTTGAATCGTCCTATTTATAACATAGCATAACAATTATGATATTTTAGTAGTTTAATTTAAATTATTAAAAATGCTTGCTTTTTTACAACACGCGAGTCTTTTGTTTAACGTGAAAGGATAGATTGTAAAATTTTATAAGAAGCCGATTTCAATTTGTTGAACTGGATAGATTAAAGTATAAAATACCCGATAAACTAAACACACCTCGGTAGTATTGAACTAATAAAAAACCTTTAATTATTACCCGGGAACCGGTTCAACTGCTAGATGAATTCCGGCTGAGTAGATCTAAAAAGTAATACTATTAACAATATTTTATTAGGGTTAATCAAAGTTAATGCGTTATGTTAAATTAATATTGAGGATTTTAGGTTAAATCCACTAAGTGGAAAAGTCGGTTAATCTTCTAATTTAATAACGCGTAAGTAAAATTTGGATTTATAGGATGCAAAAGTATGAAAATGTTTCATCCGGAAGTAAATACACCCTAAAAAGCAACATCCCCCTAAAAAATTTTCTGTGAACATTAAGTAGGTTTGCTTGGTTACCTATCCTGTGATACGTAACCGAGAAAACCATCTACAGATGTAGCAAATCTTGTTGGTTGACCGAGGACTTGTTTATGGGATGGCTTAAACATTTTAAAATAACTGTCCATGCATCAATGTAGGACCCTGTTCTCCTTACTTTGGACAATCATAGTAGCCACACCTCCCTTAGCAGTTATCTATTTTGTAGACAAAATGGAATTCATTGCCGCCCCACACGTCGATGAATCCACTGGACGTAACCGTATTTGGGCCATTAACAACTGCATTAAGTAGAGAATTGGACCTTTTCATAAAATCTAGACAGTATAAACGAATTACACCATATGATTTGACATCCTTATTCAACTCCGCCTGCAGTAGAGAAAGCAGCGAAGGGATTTGAAGTGACAAGTATGTGTCCTATTGATCCAAACTGATGAAGATTTCTTGGCATTTGATTCTTTACGGTATCCAAAAATTTCGGATAGAAACGAAAAAGCGCAGCAAAGAAATGAAAGATCTCTAAGCGCCAAATGTTGGTTTCAGTCGAAAGGAATATACGAATTCGCCTGAATGCCGACTCCTGTACTATCTAAACGCTAGATCAAAGCTACTACTAAACGAAAACAACACTTAGTAACTCTGACTTCGACTCCTTTGAAGTACTTTTCGAAAAAGATAAACGGCGTGTAAGTAAAAAGCCAGAACAGTTCAAGGACCCTGTAGTTAAATGGGAATAAGGAGCAGCTAAAGGAAAGATACATACTATAGAATCCTCTGAATCTAATGAAAATGATAGTTTGGATGAAAATAAGCTATGTGATGATGACGAACTTGATGATGCTGATCTTAATCAGTGTTGTATAATTTGCAACGACCTTAGTAAAGACGGGCAACTGTGTTTTAGGTGCAGAAGACGTGGTAAGTGGGTTCATCAAGAGTGTAGGGGTTGCGAAAAAGCAAAACTGTACATATATATGACATTTATAGTGGGCAATAAAAAAAGAATACTGTCTTAATGTTGTATAAGATCACCGAGCGGCATTACCCCAGCACTCTGGGAAATGCCGCTCAGTGTAATGTTTAATATTTTTATTTTTTGTAGTAATTACATACTCTCTATCAGTGATTTGTTTGAGTATATTGCTAAAGTTAAGATTGAAGTTTATGGAGTGTATCCTAAACAATAGGTTTTTCTCTTTGTTCCAATAAAATTTCCATTTTAGGTTAAGTGGGCGCCATTCACCTCACTCTCCTCTACTCTTATATCTTCCCACATCTTTATTAAACAAAAATATGCTGAACTCAAATTTAGGTTATAAAAATACATCTAATTTGGTACAATTTTTCATATTTACGTCATCATTTAAACGTCTAATAAGCTCACGCCCACTAAAGGGTTAAAATGTTTGTTTTCTTTGAGCAAAACTTCAAAAGTATTAATGCCGTCCATGCAGGAGGTGCTGATGAGAAAAGGATGCGAAGGACCCCCACAAAGCACAATTTGTAGAAACGCTTCGAAAACCTTTTTGCACTTGAGTAGTACTGCAACACTTGACGCCATCTTGGATTTTCTCGGGAAAACCCACCTTTCACTTTTTTATATTCCCACGTGGGGGACCGTATTTTCCAACCCTATGGTTTCTTTTCGGAGGCCTTTTTCAACCCTTGATGGGATTTTCATCCCTAATTAAGGCCTTTTTTGTTTTTACTCGCTTACTTGAGGGGCGAATTTTTTTCACCCCTATTTTATGGCCGCCCACGTGTAGGACATGTTTTTTTCACCCCTATTTTATGACAGCTCACGTATAGGACGCGTTTTTTCTACCCCTATGGTTTCTTTTCGAGGGTCAACCCTTGATAGAATTTCAATGTTGTTGTATTAATAGCCTTTCTGACAGCAATTTTTGTACTTGCTCACGTGAGGGGCAGATGTAGGGGTTGGTCTTGGACTTGGGGTTGGTCTTAGGGTTATTTTTTATGGTCATCTAATTATGGTCCTTTTGGTAGTTTAGACCCTGGAGGTTAGGCAAACGCACACGCATACAATGCTGGAAATTGCATAATTACCCTAATAAGATATTATTATTAAAATTATCGATCCTATTGTTTTAAAATGGTCATATATTATTAGATACGTTCGGATGATCTTTTACCTGGAAATTTATTTATACGTTGTATTTCTAATAAGGAGTTCTTGTAAGACACGTGTAGGGCTTCGCAACTTGTTCTCGGGCTTTCGCCTTCCTGGCTGGAGATGCTATGGGAACCCTAACCTTATAAGACAAGTGTAGAGTTTAGCCCCTATCGTGGCCCCCTTGGTGCAATTGTATGCGGGTTCTAACTTAATCTTACAGCTGTAGGCCTTCGCCCTCCGTCATACAAAATTGTATTCTAATAAGGCGGCCCTAGCATTGTAAGATAAGACTTGTATCAGGGTCTGCGCCCTGGCCCCTTTGAGTTAAAATTGATTTTAGTGTCATCTAGTGGCGTATAGACTAACGAACATTTTCTATAATAGAAGTTGATAATGCATACCTCTCTCTTGCTCTATCTTGTTTCTCTCTCTCCCTCTCTCTTTGGGCTCTTTCTCACACACAAACAAATCAATTAATTAATCAATCTCAAACGCTCGATTACCAGATCAATCTCAATCAATCAATCAACCGAAATTATGCCTTACAGTTTGGGGAAACCAGATTACAGTTCAAAACTGAATACATTAAGGTCTAATTAAATATGACGTGAAATAATAAATAATTTCTACCCTAATGCAATGATGCTTTATGTATAGGCAGATTCTCTAAACAGTCACCATCTATACATTCGGAACATTATATCTGATTTATTTGCATGTTCAATTACATACACACAAAATTGTTTCATTGTAACGTGTTCATTAACAGTTGTAAAACCCCATTAAAAAAGACTGGAAAATAATAATTACTTATATACAGGGTGTCCGGTGAGGAACTGTACAAACTGAAATGGTATGTTCCTTGGGTCAATTTAAGTAAAAAAAGTCCCATAAACATAGGTCTGATTCGCAATAGTTACCCAGATACAAGCGTTTAAAGTTTATAAATGATCACATATTTTTTCAAAAGTAATTATTATTAGTCAACTAGAAAAACAAAACCGAAACAATCTGTCATTTATTCGTTTGTGTTCTAATAATGACAAAGTGGATTGTAGTAAATTAAGTGTAATTTAAATTTAAAATGCCTTTTCAATTTTCTAATGAAGAGTATGCTCACATCATTTACATTTATGGATTTTGTGATGGAAATGCGAGAGTTGCCGTTAGGGAATATGAACGAAAATTTCCCAACAGGAGGATTCCAAATCACCAAACCTTTTCTTCTGTGTTTCAACACGTTCGAACTCATGGTTCATTTCCATCAGTTTCAATAAGATCTGATCGTCCTGTGGAGTTAAATGTGAATGAGCAAGAAAACATTCTACAGATGGTTGATCGGAGTCCAGGGTTGAGTGTTAGAAGAATTTCTTCTCGAACGGGAGTCCCCCGTATGTCAGCATGGCAAACATTACATGATGGGCTTTTGTATCCCTATCATACACAAAACGTTCAGCACCTTGAACCTGGAGATTTTGCTTTGCGGTTGAATTTCTGCCAGTGGCTACAAGAAAAACCACAACTAGTTCCATTCATTTTATTTAGTGACGAGGCGCAATTTACTAGAGATGGAGTGAACAATACACGCAATTCTCATTTGTGGCCAGATAAAAATCCACATGGTACAAGAGAAGCTAACTTTCAGCGCAGATTTTCTGTTATTGTATGGTGTGGTATGATTGACGATGTAAATGATGTCAGCATACTCTTCGTTAGAAAATTGAAAAGGCATTTTAAATTTAAAATACACTTAATTTACTACAATCCAGTTTGTCATTATTAGAACACAAACGAATAAATGACAGATTGTTTCGGTTTTGTTTTTCCAGTTGACTAATAATAATTACTTTTGAAAAAATATGTGATCATTGATAAACTTTAAACGCTTGTATCTGGGTAACTATTGCGAATCAGACCTATGTTTATGGGACTTTTTTTACTTAACTTGACCCAAGGAAAATACCATTTCAGTTTGTACAGTTCCTCACCGGACACCCTGTAAAATATAAAGTTAAATTAAATTAACATGTTTTTAAGAATATCAAACTGATATAATGGAAATAAAAGGCAAAAGGTTTTAATGGTTTTATTATTATACGCGAATTAACAACTAAAAGTTTAAAATCCACGAATACGTACCAGCTATTGGTAGAGTTGATCTATCTTATGACGTCATCCTATAAGAGTAATAATACATTTTAAAAATCTTTATCGACATTTTTATTGGCAATATACGGTAAACACACACACACGCACACACACACACACACACACACACACACACACACAATATATTATATATATATATATATATATATATATATATATTAAAAATAATACGTTTACCTTTAGACGTGTTTTTTCCTTCAGTTATTCTAATAACGATAACTATACGTTGAACTGAAATTTTTTTTATACAACGTGTCTACATGTGGTCTCACTAGACACGCTCTGTGAATGGTTGGTCTTAAACTGGCTATTACATTCCCATCATTAACTAATTTAGAAAGTAATACACAAAACCTGATTACTGCTACTCGTATTTAGCAAATATGTTGTACTTATTTTACATTCAAAACACTTACAAATATTTTAAAAATTTTACTAGCGCACACACACATATGTACTTCACGTTGTATGTATTTTTACCAGTTGAAATTAATAGCAATGTTAACTAAATGCTTTTAAATTTTTAATCTGAAAAAAGAGTGACGTAATCTAATTTTATTTGAAATTTCATAGAGAGCATCACCATCATCATCGAGGTTTTGAGATACAATCACCTCATTGTCTTCACCTTGAGCGATTATATTGTAACAACCTATAAAGCAGCTAATAACCTAACAGTTTTATCAGACATTATTATTACATGGACACGAGATTATCCCTAAATTAACTGGTTTCAACACGGCTCTGGAAATGCTGCACACTCTTCAAATCTTTCAGCTCCTTCTAAGAAGCTGTACCGTATTCATTTCCTTCAATTTTATCTGCATTCTGTTTCGAGACCGTAGTACGTTTTTCTAATACATAAACAGAATATTCAATACTGTGATGCGTGTAGCAGCAGCAAAACACGTTAGCTAGCTAGTTTCACATATATATTATTTTACATGCAAGAATGAAATTATCATAAATACATCTGCCAAAAAGCTAATTAAACATAGCTCCACGGACTGGGCATAGCAAGCAGCGTTTCCAATTATGGCTTTTAGTCAACACAATATTGCCTACAACTACATACAATCGACTATCATTGTTTAGCACGAGGAGTAAACGAAAACATGCACGCACGCACGCATGTACGCACGCACGCATGTACGCACGCACGCACGTACGCGTGCACGCACGCACGCACCCACCCACGCACGCACGCACACTCAGACACACAACACACACTCACACACACACACACACACACACACACACACACACACACACACACACACACACACACACACACACACACACACACACACACACACACACACACACCCACACACACACACACACACACACACACACACACACACACACAAACACACACACACACACACACACACACACACACACACACACACACACACACACACACACACACACACACACACGAGCGCGCGTAAACACGCAAACGCAAAAACACACCAACACAAAAAAAACACGCTAATGCGAAAATACGTAAAACGAAAAACACGCTAATACGAAAACACGCAAACGCGAAGACATACAAATGCGAAAACACGTAAAATGAAAACACGCAAATACGGAAACACACAAACGAAAAACACGCCAGCCATATCATGATATTCTTAAAAATATGTTAATTTAATTTAACTCTATGTTATATATAACTAATTATTAGTTTCCAGTCTTTTTTAATGGGGTTTTACAACTGTTAATGAACACGTTACAATGAAACAATTTTGTGTGTATGTAATTGAACATGCAAATAAATCAGATATAATGTTCCGAATGTATAGATGGTGACTGTTTAGAGAATCTGCCTATACATAAAGCATCATTGCATTAGGGTAGAAATTATTTATTATTTCACGTCATATTTAATTAGACCTTAATGTATTCAGTTTTGAACTGTAATCTGGTTTCCCCAAACTGTAAGACATAATTTCGGTTGATTGATTGATTGAGATTGATCTGGTGATCGAGCGTGATTTGTTTGAGATTGATTAATTAATTGATTTCTTTGTGTGTGAGAAACAGCCGAAAGAGAGAGAGAAACAAGATAGAGCAAGAGAAAGGTGTGCATTATCAACTTCTATTATAGAAAATGTTCGTTAGTCTATACGCCACTAGATGGCACTAAAATCAATTTTAGCTCAAAGGGGCCAGGGCGTAGACCCTGATACAAGTCTTGTCTTACAATGCTAGGGCCGCCTTATTAGAATACAATTTTGTATAACGGGGGGCGAAGGCCTACAGCTGTAAGATTAAGTTAGAACCCGCATACAATTGCACCAAGGGGGCCACGATAGGGGCTAAGCTCTACACTTATCTTATAAGGTTAGGGTTCCCATACCATCTCCAGCCAGAAGGGCGAAGGTCCGAGAACAAGTTGCGAAGCCCTACACGTGTCTTACAAGAACCTCCTTATTAGAAATACAACGTATAAATAAATTTCCAGGTAAAAGATCATCCGAACGTACCCAATAGCATATGACCATTTTAAAACAATAGCATCGATAATTTTAATAATAATATCTTATTAGGGTAATTATGCAATTTTCAGCATTGTATGCGTGTGCGTTTGTCTAACCTCCAGGGTCTAAACTACCAAAAGGACCGTAATTAGATGACCATAAAAAATAACCCTAAGACCAACCCCAAGTCCAAGACCAACCCCTACATCTGCCCCTCACGTGAGCAAGTACAAAAATTACTGTCAAAAAGGCTCTTAATAACAACAACATTGAAATTCTGTGAGCTGTCATAAAATAGGGGTGAAAAAAACATGTCCTACACGTGGGCGGCCATAAAATAGGGGTAAAAAATACGCCCCTCAAGTAAGCGAGTAAAAACAATAAAGGCCTTAATTTGGGATGAAAATCCCATCAAGGGTTGAAAAAGGCCTCCGAAAAGAAACCATAGGGGTGGAAAATACGGTCCCCCACGTGGGCATATAAAAAAGTGAAAGATGGGTTTTCCCCAGAAAATCCAAGATGGCGTCAAGTGTCGCAGCACTACTCACTTGCGTTAAAGACGACGCTGGCTATCAGAAACAAGTTGTTATGCACTCCAATATTTAACATTTTAGATTTATGAAGTTACAAATAAATCTACTTTCCTTATTTATTAAATCATAACTATTCAATTTAAATATGTGCCATACACTGTCACTTACTTTATAGTATAACCTCACTTTTAACTTTTAAATGTAAATCTCAAACGGAGCATAAACCCACCTTTAGTGTATGTTTAATATGACAAAATGGACGTTCTTTGTTTTTATTATGATTATAGTTTTTTTTAACCTGATGTAAACTTGTATTTATTCCCATGACAATGATTGTTATCCATAGCCAGCTATACTATACACTAAACAATAATCCATTAGAAAAAAATAATCCAGTTATCCTAGAAGATTGGTAAAAGGGGCTACCTTGAGAAGCGTTAGTAGTAATTGTATGTTAAGGAGTACGATGTTGATGACCTTAAAAACTAAAGTCTTATTCTTGCTGTAACACATGTACTTACTGTATTTAACTCTATAATTAGTTTACTGTATTTTCCAGTCAAATCCAAACACATTAAATTAGACAATTTTAAATGGATAAATCATTAATTAACGGAACGATATAACTCAGTTACTTTTACGTTTGTTAAATTAATAATTTTTTACCCTTTAATTACATTAATTGCAGAAACTAACTGGGTTAACCGAGAGGTCGTTTTAATTAATTAGGTGTGTTATTTAATTTTCTCGCTAAGAAACTGTTTGCCTTATCAATGACGTCACATACACGTACACAAAAAATCAACGCCTTAACAGTAAACAATTGAAATTCTTATCGATAAACGGTTACCACAACTTTAGCATGTTTTTAATATCAAACCGCGATATGAAAACAGAAAACGCATAGAACGATATACTGTATTATTAAAGATTTTTGACAAACAAAACATTTTCAAGTAATTCTAGAGATATCTAGGCTGTTCCGATTGATAAACGGAAGTATAAAAATAGACATTTAAAATTGGAATAGAAAATAAGATGATTCTATGTATCTTCTTGCTTTGTGTAATTAAGTTTACTTTTTTAAATTAAAAGATTTTCTCACAGATAGTATTTTATTGTGGCGATTCTGTAGTAACTGAATTTAAATTATTAAAATTTTACCGCAAATTTGCAATTAAGAGGATGTGGGATTTCGACAGAAATGGATGGGAATAATAAACTAGGGGTGAAGGACACAATTAACCGATTAATTTTCTAGAACCGAGATGGTGATACCAATGCTTTGTAGTATCACTAAAGTGGCAACAAACAAGGAAAATTCAAACACCACCACATTCAGAGTAATTGCAGAAAGTTGTAAAGATGACTCTTTTTGAAAAATTAAAAATTTTCCATTTAAAAATGTTTTCGCTGAGGGGTTAGTTCTATTCACGAGAAGAGCGACAAAAATTATTTTCGACCACTTTCTGAATACATGGTTACTTTAACCTCATCATTGATTAAGTTGAGCTAAAGTTACAAGAAATGCTAGTTCTACGTACCACGCATCTAAATTTGTTTAATCAAAGTTTGCTACGGAAAAAAATAGTTACGTCATTTCCAACTGGATAAAAAAATGCGTTAAGATGTCTAAAAATTGAAAGATGCGTGTATTATTAGTTTGTCAGTGCTTCTCTCTATCTCTTTTTGTGTTTGAGATTTAAACAAGTAATGTTTATCTCCCTTATCTTTCTGTTATTATTATGATGATTATTTTCATCATGTGTTTGTTCTCAAAGTTATATTCGGTTTTACTTTCTCTTGTGTTGTAATCGTTATCATGTTTATTCAGTCGTCATTTAATCGTGATTCATAGTGCTCAAACATGATTCAATCTTCATTATTGCCATCATAATTATGATCGTCAGTATTGCCGTCAGAATAATTGCCATTACTGATATTATATCTATTATTAGCAGTAGCATGAATGTCTAGTAATGAAGCTTTTCCTTTTAAATGGTGTTTTTCACCACAGCCCTAAAGAATCCTTGTTTCAAACATATTCCAACTAGAGGGTGATCCAGATTTATTGAAGTGGTCCGCTTACTTCAAAAAAGCTTTGCTTCACTTATCTCATTTAGTAATCCATTTCCAATGGTGTACAGGAAGGCCAATTAACCATGCGAGGTAAGGTGAAGTGGGGCAAATGTGATGCAGAAATTGAATAGTTCAACTTTTAAGGCTCATCATCCTTAGATTTTAAAAATTTGAAAAAATTATGGAAGACTACCTAATTATACCTTAAACAAGGTGTATAATTAAATTCTGCTGATTGTATTTTCCAAAAAAGTTATACACAATTTTTTAAAACAATGTCACTGTATTACAATTACCCCGCAATTTGGGGCAAATGTGATAAAGGTATACCTAAAAATATGAAAAAAATGCTTCAAATACGTTTTTTATTGAACATTATACAGTTATAAACAAGGATGTTATGAACTTTTTTAAAAAAAAGAAAGCGTTCGTAAAAAATAGTCATATTTGAATGTTAATAAAAACTTAAAAAACTTCAACTTATTTCTAATTTTTAAACCAAATTTTAAATTCTACATTAAACTATAGATATACATATTATTGTAAATTGAACCCCGCAAAAGATGTAGAAAATTTATATGAACCACGTCTGTCAATTATAGGTTCCGGTAATATTCTAATTTTGTTCTCTTCTACGGTGTCAATATCGTTGACTTTAGGCCACACAAATTTGCTCTTTTTATAAAGCCTTGTAAATTTTATGTCCCATGCTTCATTATTTTTGCGATAATTTGCCCTACAAAATACTTAACAACCTTTTTGGAGCAGTTATACTGCACCAATACTCATGAGTATAAAGTTAAATCATGTTTGTCTGTTATTTCCATATTTTCTTTTTCTTTTAGTAAATCACGTCTGAAATCAGAAGAATTATCGTCATCAGAATTCATTACTGACTCTACGGACAGAGAACTTTCGCTGCTAGTAGACAATCGGGTTTGTTTTTTGGTTTTTGTTGCAACTTTTTGTTTGGTAGATGGATTTGTTTGTTCTAGCAGCCTATTAAATGCATTGGTTGATGTTATTACTTCAGCACCAGGACACACTCTTGAGCGTTTTTGAGGTTGACATTTCGCAGTCTGTTTAACGGCACTTAGCAACAGATCTTCAAAAGACGTACCTGAATTTGTTTCAATTTCCACTGAAACTTTTTCGGTATGTTTGTTGGGTTCTGCATCAGGTACTAGTGGCGTTTGGCTCTGATGTGAAGGTCCAAGAATCGCTTCAATTTGTACTGAAGTTGTTTCTTCACGAATATTTTCAGATCCTCCCTCTATATTAGTCTGAGTTGCTTTATTTTCTTTCCACCTTTTAAGAGAATCAGGGGTGAAACTTGTTTCTGGTATAACGTTTCTGTTAAATGGGTAGATCCCACTTTTTCGGAATCCATTTGCAATAACGTCTGGTTTTATATTTGTCCAAGTTTCGCAAAGAAATTGAGAAAAGAGCTTTTTCGGTAGTTTTTGTCCCACATGCTGTCTTTGCCATATTACCAGCTTTTCGTCCCATTTTTATTTAAAGGATTTAAATACTGATAGATCCAGAGGCTGGAGCAAATGGCTAGAGTGAGGGGGTAATTTTATAATTGTAATTTGTTCTTCAATGGCCTTTTCTAATAAGTCAATCTGCATATGTGTAGAGTGCCCATCATAAACTATTAATACAGGCCTTTCAGTGCCTACTGTAGGAAGAATCGTGTTTACAAAATAATTTTTAAAAATTTCACCCTCCATCCAGCCTTTCTTACTGGCTGCGTAAACGGTTCCTTTGAATTCAACATCTGGTGGTGCGAGTCACTGATCCCATATGTGCACCCCTTTATAGATAATCAATGGGGGCGCTTTCTCCCCTGCTGCGTTACACATTAATAATATTGTAGTATTCTCTCTACCTGGAGAGCTAACTGTCCTTGATGAAGGTGCATTTCTAGCCCCTAAAACTTTTGATTTCCGGGGATCTATGGATAAACTACTTTCATCTAAGTTCCATAATCTTTCTGGTTTATTGGCAATGCCAAGTTCATCTAGTTTACTTTGAAGCAAATCAAAATATGGGTATATAATAAATGGATGTAACGCTTTTTTTCTGGCATACTCTACATTTTGTGGAATTTTAAAACTTAAGTTATGCCTTTTCTTAAAGCCTAAAAACCAGTCCTCTCCAGGATAACCATCCTTAAATTGAGTCTTCAATTTATTGGTCTTAACGAAACTCGCAACTGTTTCCAGTACCTCTTTCCTTGATAGGCCGTATCCCCATTTTTCTAACGTTTTGAGCCCATTACTTAATCTAACTTCTTGCGCAAATGAAATACACGTAGGACAACCCTTAGAATCCTTCTTAGCATCACGTATGCCTTTTAAACGAGAATACAGTGTTATATAAGGTACATTATAAATTTTTGCAGCCCGATAAACTGTAGTTCGACCAGCTCTTACATCATCAATAGCATGAGCAAGGTCATCTTTTGAATATTTATCGGCATCAGTGGTTTCTCTTTTATAATTTCGTACCATAGTGAATCTGCAACAATGAGGGGCAAATGTAATATATTTGATACATTTTCCCTTACTTACTAATACACATTTACCCCACATACAAGATTTCAAGGGGTAAATGTGACATACTAACAAATAAATAGTAAAAAAGTATTCTTATCAAAATCACGCGTACTAACGTTTCTGACACGGTAGTAAAGTGTATCAAATATATAAAATTGAACTTACCTCTAAAAACACTAATGTTATGAATTTATTGCGTAAAAACACTACACTCAGCTTTTCTTTAATTTTACGGATTAAGATATAACGTGCGTATGCTGACTGTACATAAACCCAGTAACATAACTGTAGTTGCGCGATCGTCTGCACGATGCTTCTGAACTCTTATTCACAGATGGCGATACTAAATACATTTGTATAATTATTTTGATAACGATTATTACATTTACCCCTTTCTTACATTTACCCCACTTCACCTTACTGTATCTGGGAAACTATCCATCGTAGAGGCTTGCGCAAAAAAAAAGTTATTACTAAAACGGCCAATACAAAAACCTGGAAAATATTTTCATGTTTCTGAAATGGCCGCTAGGGTAACTGCAATCTTGAATCTAGAAAAATGATGTTTCAGTGAATTCTGCTATATTAACCTAATAAAAAAATAACTGATGTTTGAGGTCGAGGATAATCTGAACTTTTTTTGTTTGGCACTTTTTGACGTATCTATAAAAATAAAGTGGTGATGGGAGGGGGGGTATCCTTAAATAACCCCCTGTATCTTCGAAACCGCTAAGCCGATTTTAACAAACTTGGGCGCGTTGAAATGGGCTAATCTTGGGCTACGAAGTTTTGTTAGTTTTACATGTCGAAACAGTTAATTTTCGCAAAAAAATTAAATGCATTGCTATGACTTTTTTCCATAAATAAGTAGCTAAATGATGCCTAAACAAGCTTGCGAAAACCGCATCTCGATATGTTGTTCCTAACCTAAAATATCGTCCAAAGAAAACTTTATACGAAAATCCCTTAAATTTTTATTTTTTTTAACTAAATTTTTCTGGAATTGTTTTCTATTATGTAAGTTGTGGCCTTAAAAAGGACCGATTTAAAGGAGAAAGGTTTTTAATGCCCCCGTAAATGCTCGAAATGCTGACCATCGCGCTCTATGCATTGCTGAAGCCTCTCATGACTAGACAAAACTGCAGCTTCAATTTCGGCTATCGGTATGTTACGTATTGCGTTACGAATCCGGTTTTTCATATCTTCTCTAGTAGTGGGTTCAGTCCGAAACACGATGTCCTTTAAGCGCCCCCATAAATAAAAATCGAGGCAAGTTAAGTCTGGCGATCGCGGAGGCCATGGAAACAGACTTCCTCTTCCAATCCAGCGCTGTTGAAATACTACATTAATGTGCTCTCGCACGTTTATAGCAAAATGTGCTGGGCAACCACCCAACTGCAAAAACAAATTTTGCCTTGTTTCCAGAAGCACACCTTCCAACAACAACGGTAATTGATTGGCCAAAAAGTCAAGAAATACATTTCGATTTAGGAGTTGAAATAAAAATTCTCTATTTTCGCGTATCATGCCTAACATCCAATGGCAATAGTCTAACCTTCGTTCAAAATCTTCCTCTTTCAAGGTCTGATGCAAAACGACATTATATGGGTGCATTCTTAAAGTAATTAAAAAAAATTTAAACGAACACCTATATATTTTGATGGCCATTAGAACTTACATATGGTCCTTCAAAATATTTTGAACCGTTGTCCGTGATATGCCCACCTCAGTAGATAATGCTCTTGCGCTAACATGAAGATTTCCTTCAATATAGCCAAGTACACGGTTAATATTTTCTTGTGTTCTTCCAATTCTTTGCCGTTGAAACGTAGGCCGAAAACTACCATTGGCTCGTAAGCTCGCCACTAATCGGGGAAAAACTCTTACATCGCAAGGACGCCGATTTGGATATCGAGCCGCGTAAACTCTTTTAGCTACTGCGGCGTTCTGAAGACATTCAAAATAAACCGCAAGCATATCAACAGCTTTGTTATTCGTAAAACACATTTTGAAAGCGCGAAAGTATTGACAACTATTAACAATTTGAGGATTATGTATGTTTTGTTTAGGTATCTGTTCCAATTGCCTGCTTTTATTAATTGTATCTTTCGTATATATCCATAGTGAATATGCATATAAACAAACAAAAAATAGGTCTTTCGTATAACTTTTAGCATTGCTTACTTGCCCGTAGTAATTTCAAAAAGGGTGATTTTATTCTGGTGTATAAATTTACAAACATTTAAATTCGCAATTTCTAGGTAACCTATTCAGAGTCGAAATTGAAGCTGCAGTTTTGTCTACCCGTAAGAGGCCTCAGCAATGCACAGAGTATTTGGTCAGCATTTCCAGCATTTACGGGGGCATTAAAAACCTTCCTCCTTTAAATCGGTCCTTTTTAGGGCCACAACTTACATAATAGAAACAATTCCAGAAAAATATAGTTAAAAAAAATAAAAATTTAAGGGATTTTCATATAAAGTTTTCTTTGGCCGATATTTTAGGTTAGGAACAAGATATCGAGATGCGGTTTTCTCAGGCTTGTTTAGGCATCATTTAGCTACTTGTTGTGAAAAAAAGTCATACCAATGCATTTAATTTTTTTGCGAAAATTAACCGTTTCTGTCGCAATGTCGAACAAAGCCCTCTAGCGACGACATGTGAAACTAACAAAACATCAACATTTGTAGCCCAAGAAAAGCTCTTTTCAACGAGCCCAACTTTGTTAAAATCGAATTAGCCGTTTCGAAGATACGGGGGGTTATTTAAGGAAACCTTTGAATACCCCCCACCACTTTATTTTTATAGATACGTCAAAAAGTGCCAAACAAAAAAAGTTCAGATTATTTTTTTATTAGGTTAATATAGCAGAATTCACAGAAACATCACTTTTTTAGATTCAAGATTGCAGTTACGCCCCCTAGCGGCCATTTCAGAAACATGAAAATATTTTCCAGGTTTCTGTATTGGCCGTTTTAGTAATAACTTGTTTTTGCGCAAGTCTCTACGATGGATAGTTTCCGAGATACAGTACCTCGCATTCTTAGTTGACCACCCCGTACATACGGGTATTACTCATTGGACGGGAAATTCAAATGTTGATGGTATATCCACTATAAATACAGCAAAATTTTAAATGACATAAATAGTCTGTATTTCTTGATTGTTGAACTACCTCCATCTTAATGTTATTATTAAAAATGCCAATGAGTAAATGGAATGTTTTTATTTCAATTTGACAGATGACGGAGACAGGTTATAGTCTCCGAAAGCTTATAATAGGAGCTGAAAATGTTGTCCATTATTTTCTAAGCATCAATTTACTCTACGTTTAATATTCTCGAAGGAGGCTGCTAACTGTTGTGAGGTTATACATTAACAGCGTTCACTATGGCATTCTATAACTCCTCAACCGTATGCAAACGATTTGCATACGCATCATTTTTAAGATGACCAAAGAGAAAGGAGTCAAACGGAGTCAAGTAAGGAGATCGTGGTGCCCATCGATTTTTGCATATTATTCTATCATCATTCAGTTGACCAGGTTCGGCAATTTTGGGAATTTATATAGCCGCTTAGATGAAACCATGCCTCGTTACTGAAGAAACATCATCGTTATTGAGATTGTCGTTAAACCAGGTATAGTACGTTCGACGCTTTTCAAAATCAGTTGGCAGCAATTCTTGTAATACAGACATATTGTACAGGTGCATTTTGAGTTTTTTACAAGCCCTCTGGCATGTCCCCGACAATTACAATTAATACATAATCAACATTTAGTAATAAAAACAATTTTTACTCAATTATCACTTTGAGCAGACAATCGTCTTAAAGATTTATTTTGACTAGCTTGCAATCGCCCGTAATATCTTCTAAGCCTTCTTCGTCAAGTACAGGTCTTTTGCCAGGAGATTTACCATTGGATACGGAGCCGGTGTCACGAAAACGTTGAACAATTCGACGAACATGCTGTGTGAATGTTTCGTAGGTAACATCAATGTTGGGCAAACCGTTGTTGGAATTCCTCGAAGTAAGAAACTTGCGAATATTTCCAGACAACACCTTCATCTCGCGTCCCAGACGGAAAATAAGCCTCCAAGATAAACTTCCGAAAACATGACACTAACAATTATAACCTAAAAATTATTCTCATTTTATTTTTATTCTAAACAGAGCTCTGTATTTATTTACTGATCAGATCAGTTATGTGCAGTTTTTGTCTTGAAACAGATTTTACGTGAATTACAGGACCAATAAAAAGACAAAAAAAGCGACAAGAACAGAAGGAAGCAAATTATGACAGTTTATACATACGTATTTTCGCACGCTCATGACCCCAGCAGATGAAAGTTTTGATGAACAACTTACACTTTCCAGTGTTAGAACACATTTTTGATAACAATATGACCATAGCGAAGTTACAAACCCTACAATCAATCCGGATCACGCTGTACATTACCTACAAGTTTTAAGAATCAATGCTTTTTTCTGCGCTCTTAAATTTTTTTGATGATGATGAAAGTTGCTCAAAAAGTTCTATGAACGAATAAAGTGTTATTACAATGGCTAATATAAATAAGCGACACTTAGTACTTTTTCTTACATTATAACCGGTATCATGTTATTCATTTGTTACTCAATCGTGATTCAATCACACTTCAATTTTATTATTGCCATTATTGTAATGTTCGCCACTATAGTCATCATAATTATCGTCAAAATAATCTACAATTATAACCGTAAACCGTAATCATTATCGTAATTATCTACACTAGTATCAATCTTTATTATAGTCACGATCGCCACTATTGTAATTATGATCAATATGATTAATTCGCATTATCCCGATTCTCGCCATCAGCGTCAGAATAGTCATCAACGTCTTTATCGTAATTATCGTCATTAACGTGAATATTTATTATCGCCGTTATTGTCACGATCGCCAATATGGGCATGGTAATTATCGCTATTATCATCATCTAAGCCGCCATTTTTTTTTATTACCATCATAATTATGGTAATTATCGTCGCTTGATTATCATCATGATCACCACTGTCATTATCGGTATTATCGTTATTATTATTGCTATTATCGTCATGACGGTTAATTATCGCCATCGTCCTTGTAGTCATCATGATCGCTATTGTAAGTATTAGGGTAATTATCGCCATTACCGGCGATATGTATTATCGTCATAATCGCCACTATCGTTCTGCAAAGTGTGAAAATTAAGTGCCAGAGTTATTTTAATTTGCATAAAGTGTTCTGTAACACTAGTGAAGATACTACAAGAAGTTATCCCATATATAAGGCCAGACACTCTTAACAGTTAAGATTATAAACACCAGAAGCATTCGAGTAATAGATTTGTCTTTGAAATTACACACACAAGCGTTGAAAGAGTGTGATACATTAAAGCACAGTTTAAACCTGAGCTTTTACAATAACTGATAAAGAAGCACTTGTACTTTTTCTTAACTTCTAATCGTGATGATTATTCAAACATGATATCGTGATTTGAATGCAATTAAATTCTCATTATCGTCATAATAGTAATTATTGTCAACGTTATTATCGATATTACTCATTGTCTATCGTCACAATCGCCATTATGATCATAATCGTAATTATCGTCATTCTTTATTAACGCTGTTATTGTCATGATCCTCGATATGGTTATTTTTGCCATTATCGTCATAATGGTAATATCGACATCATTATCGCTATTATCATCATCATGATCACTATTATTATGATCCTTATTCAAACCACGATCATTCTGCATTAGTGTTAAGCTTTATTATTATTATTACTGCCATCGTTAATAAGATATGTTACAATTACTGATATACTTGTAAAAGTTATCATCACTGTATCGTCCTTATTAAATAGTGATTCAATTGCCAGTCAATTCTCGTTGTAATCGTCCTTATGTTCAACGTAATTATCGTTGTTATCGTCACCATAATCGCTATTTGTCGTCATGATCGTCATCATTACCATAATTCCCATCATTATCGTCAATGTTACTATCACCTTGATAGCCACTTCCTCATTGTTATTTATCCTAACCATCGTTACTACCGCCAAGGTTTATTGACATGATTGCCATTATCGCTTTTAACCTTGTTGGTTGTCATAATTTCAATTATCGTTAGTCATTATTGTTATTATCGTCATTATATCTATTTTCGTCCATCTTTATTATGTTCATGATAATCATCAACGTCATGTTAGCGTGCTTATCTTCTTTACCTTTAATCTTTATTCCCATCATTGTCGCCATTTACGTGAAGTATTTCTATGAATCAAAATTCAAATGTAACAAATATATCTGCAATTGGATTATTTTTTGGGGCGAGAGGAACATTAACGAATGATTATAATTTTTCAGAAAATTTCAACTGCTAAAATCTTTGTTAATTATGTGTGGTTTAGTTAATACTTTAAGACATTATTTATACAGAATTAAAACGTTTCTTAAGTTATTAATAGTTACATTAGTTTATAATTGATTTATTTGTTGGAAATATTTATCTTTAAGTAGTATAAGTTTAGAAATATTTGTTATATTGCGTCGTAAGACAAGTAGGAATTGTAGGTAAGTCGTTCAATAATGAATTAACAAGCACATGATGGATATAAACGGCACGTCATTACTATAAAAAATGTCATGATTTATCGTAATGAGAACTTGTGTAAGAATATTAAGTAATGTGCCATGTTCGTTTAAAAATTTCTTTTTGAATTTTTATTGACATATTCCGACTATCATGTACCTACTATCTAAGTTATCGATGATGTAACGTTCCAACATGAGCTACCGACTTATATTGTTTTGTGCGATGGGAATTTAAGTCAATCGCTACAACCCCCAACAGTTGTTAATCGTAATTGAATTGAATAGGGATTCGATGCTACTATATGTTTATACGTTTATAAGTTGCATATGACATTGATTACTACTAGGTTTAATGGATACGTAGAAAAACACGTCTAAATTTAATCAACGTTTATTTGGTTTGTACTTCTGTACGTACAAAGATTAAAAGCAATTGTATATTACCACGATAAGATAAAATTTTATTCATCCATTCGTAACCCATTGCAGCATTAATCAGTTGCCGAATTATATACCTACGATATAATTGTTGGAATGCTTCCCAAGTGAATAAATGTTTTTGTACGAATTTTTCCGTTTACTCATTATAGCATTAAATTGATTTTGTTTGATCTAAAACATTGATAACTTTATAAAAGATTTCAAAACGTTCACTAATATTTTTCCGTGCACGTGTGTGCTACCGTGTTCATTTTTGTAGACGCCAAAATTTTAAGCCGTTCAAATTTATCCTTGTATTTAATCAGACCATATGTAAGATAAATTTTTAAGTAGAATCTGTTGCGTTCCTTTGTAGTAATAGGGAGCGTTAGCACTTTTAAGTAATACCTTATCAGTCGCGTTCAATGTGGACACCATTAGAATATACTTTATTAGTTTAAAGAAAAATGAGTACGAATAAGCGGCGTCTGGTTTCGGTGTCGTTCAGTTTGTTCTCATCAACACCAATGTTGGTCAAAAATTAAATAGCATTTCGATTTGTTTAAAAAAGAAGTTAGTAGATAAGTGTATCTAAGTGAGGTTATTTGAATGCTTACTCTTAATTAATTTATGAATTTGTCTGCATTATTATAGTAGTTATAAAGTTCAGACTACTAAAGTCTGTCCAGAAACGAAGCGAATGAATAAATTAAAATAGTTCATTTATTTTACATATAAGCGGTACACGATTTTGTATTAAGTAGGTACTTAATAGATTTCTTAAACTAGTGTTAGGATATACCGCTTCCATACTATAGCGTTACAACGCAAGTTATTTATCAATAGCAGCTAATCCTTTAACAATGGGACGTACAGTTGTTGAGTTCTAAAGTAAAGATCATAGGCGTGTGCATGGGTTTTGCAGACAAACAAGTGTATGTATATTTTTAGTGGGCAATTAGCGTTGTTCGCATATTTCTCCCCTAATTATAGCCATTAACAACGCATTAAATTCTATTAAAGTGTGATTCCAAATACAGTACATACTTTCTAGTTCAATTATTAGTAAAATTATTTAGTTTTATATTTTTTATCATAAAACAACCCAACGCCACTGGAATCTGCCAAACATGTTGATTTATTCTGTTTCTGGGCAGATTATAAAAATTAATCGCCGACCGTTTATTAGCTTATTTTTTAGTTCAGTGAACACACCAAGGAGTATTATTACACACGTGCTAAAGGACCGCGATGTGTATAAATAAAAAGGGAGAATTACTGTTCATATTCGTAATCACAACAAGTCTTTTTGGTTAATCGTAATCTCATTTCAACTTCACTGCGTACATTAAACACCGGTCATCGTCATGGTTTAAGGTTTAACAGGTTTCGGCCTTGACTCCATCCCAATGTTACAGTTCAGACTTTCTTCAAACCATTACATATTCGTAATCCTACTTTCACTACGCTTAAGTTAACAAAATCATAAGCTAAACATCTGATCTTTATGAACCATAAAAACCGGTCCTCCGTGATTTTGAGCCATTGCCGATTTTACCTTGAATACATTTTGTTTAAGATGTTTTACCGAAGGCTTACCATTAGACCATAGAGATGACTTTTAAATAAGTTTATATTTAACTAAAGTTAGAGTTGTTCGTGATCGTCTTGAATAATTTAACGCTGATAAGATAGCAGGACAAGGCCTAACGCCTCAGTTGGTCTTAAAAGTTAATTTTAGCTGGTGACCTTCATAATTAACGATCAGTATAGCTACTTTATTACTACCATTGTCTAAGTCCCACACAAGTGATAAATAAAATCCTTATCTCTGCGAAAATAATGCGATTTTTTCATCATTACTCTTGTAGGTAACGGACCAAGAAATTTCATTGTAATAAAAATAGAAGGTCGCGAAAAAAGATAATTAATGGGTTTTAATATCTTGCCAATAAGTCATAATTTGATGTTTTTCGCAATGTTTTATTTTATGTAGTTTACGTAATTAAGTTTGAATGTATGTAATTAAGAGTTGAAAAGGAAACCACATGTTGGAGTAGACAATCAGGCGTTCTCACATGTGACTCGAAACTGATATTCGAAAGACCGTCACAAATCACTAAGAAATACGCACGAAATTGGGTAAAATGTTAGCGGTTGATAAATAATTAATTACACTAGAACATACGGCAAGTCAAAAGACGGCTTTGTTTGGTACTTTGAAATTCGAGACATATAGGGTTTGTTACGGACTAGTGTATATTAAAAAAATTAATACTTCTTTTAATAACAAATATGAAAATATTCCCACCGCGTTCAATTGCTTTGTTACAAACCATCATTGTAAACCGTTGTGCCCATACATATATTATTGTGTCCGTTTTAGTAAAAACTAAAAACACGATTTTGTGCTTTTCTTTTGTGTATTGGTTTTAATGTAAGTTTTTCACAACGTTAAAGTGGTTGTGTAAACAACTTATATCGATAAATAATTGCCACCGTCTTGACTTTAAACCGCGTACTTCAACCCGTTAAGAGTTGGTGATTAAGTGGTTAAATAAAGAATTATATTCAAGGGTAATAAGGTATTTAAATGTAGATTAAAGCTCCCAACAATCAATCCAACAAGCTGGGGTAACCTATTCAAAATCGGTCATTGCCTTGCAAGAGGTTAGTAAATAATTATTACGAGATATTAAAATCGGTCTCTTTATAACGAAGGTTAGTAATGCGGTAGTATTTTAATTGCCAATACGTCACCTCGTAAGCACGCTTATTAAGCTGCAATCTGTTTAAATAACTGTGTCAGACCATACAGTGTCTCTTTCATTGCTGGTATGATTTGGGATTGTTAATTGTTTACTAACATTGTCGCCCGCGTAGAGCGTGTACAAAAGTAGCATGATAAACCTCAGTTTAATTGTTCTTATTAACGATACCGGGCTTTACAGAAACGGGTTTAGATGTCTCTAAGACTATTTCGATTCCATATTTACACCAGATTTCGCAACTAGAAACTGGTTAGGTTATCCACGGTTTTAGCTGTTAAAATTAACCCGATCTTATTGGTGTTAAATGTAGAGCAATTTTTAGATGAATAGATAAAATATGAAAAGGGAAGGAGGTAGTTCCTAGCGTAGTCACTCAAACTTTCGCATTATGGTTTGCGGATACGTTATGGTCACTTTGTTAACGTAACTTTTATTTTCACCTTGCAAGGAAAGTGTATTTGCCTCAGCCAGTTTATTTCCATTGGTTTGGTTTCTTTACATATGTAATTTATTGTAATTGTACGAATGTATGTTGCCTATTTCTTTGTTTAAACTGTATTGCAGTTACCTTATTGCTACCTATTTAATTTACTGTTTGTTTTATTTTATGTGTAATTTAATCTGTATTATTATTTTTCTTTTATTCTATTGTTAACTTAATTGCCGGTACGATTGGTTCTATAACGGCCACATGTTTTATGTCACAATTTATTTTGAATGAATTATGACACAATTGTGGGTGATTTTTATAATAGTTTTTATAGTGCGTGTGTGTAGTTAAACTGCTTTTTACTTTGTAGGTTACTTACTTGTACTTTTGTGTGCCCTTTGACCTGACTTAATGGTATTTTGTTATATTTGCATATTAAATCGTTTCTTTTTTTATTCTTTGATTTATTAATTTATTTGTAAAATTGTTTATTGATTAATAAACTGGGTTTTCTTGGTGGTTCTTTCCCAGTGCGCAAATTAACGGGTTAAAACATCATTGCGCAAAGCTCGTTAATTCTAATTTGAATAATTTTATTGTTTACCTGTCCCACTATGATGCAACATTTAACCTCATCCATTCCTATCTCATTCAATTAACACAGCGCAGCCTACCACAGACCGGTCAATCCTTTTTTCAAATTTGGTTTTTGCGAGTAAGACTATGTGATACACCTACACGATAATAATTTGAGTAAGCGTAGCATTATTAGCAGTAAAGTCAAAATACATCGATTAGCTATTATTTCCACATCCAATGGATGGGAAGTACTGTATCGCTAAAAAAAAATTTATTTGCTCGGTCGCTTTAAAATGTTCAAAAACGTACAAAAAGAAAATTCAAGCAAAAAAATCTTGTCTGTGTGTATTCCATAACTTTCGAAGGACAAAATTTTGTCATTTTAGAAATATTTTCAAAAAACTCGATTTTGGAACCCGTCCACAAGATTTTTTTGAAATTTTGGTATTAGATAGAAAATCTAATTTCTGATCGAAAAGCATTTTTTGTAAAGTTAATCGTTTTCGAGTTATTTACAAAAAAAAACGATTTTTTGATGTGGAAGTATTGATACAATTCCCAGCGTTTTTTTAAGAATTTGCAGTGAATGCACGGCATACATCAAATACCATTTTCACAAGTTTGCAAATTTTACTGACAGAAATTAACATTTAACTGCAGAACGGTTTAATTCGTTACGGAAAATGAAAATTACTTTTACATTATTTATATAATAAAAAAGGTTTGCTAATGCTTTACATAAAAATCTGTATTAGCTGAACTTACCTGGTCCATATCAAATTATTTTGGATTAAATCATAACAAAGAATAATAAAACCAAATTTTCCTAACGTAAATAATTTTTTTTAAGAACCGTATTTCCGTTCGATCACAGGAATCAATACATACCACATAAGGTAAATTAATTTATAAAACCAACATAAATCAAAACGTTCATAAATAAAATGTGTGTTATTTCATAATTTGCAATGTTTTTAATTAACTACAAAACCTTGTTACCAAGTAAGGAAGTTACAGGATATACAAATACCATTTTCTATTACTTATTGCGTAAACTTTGCTCGGAACTTTTTATAAAAAATTAATTCATTGTTTTCGACCTATAAAAGTGACCACCGTACGTTGAAAAAACAGGAAGCGATATTGTGTGGTTTTGTAAGCCCTATAAAAAAATTTCCACCAATACGATGGTTTATTTTTTATAGCACATTTTTCTTACACTTTCTTATTACTCGTTCTAAATTGATAAATCTTACCGTAACGTAAATTTTATAACATCACTAATTTCAATCTACCACGGTATATAAGTACAAGAGTAAGGCAATTTTTTATTAACGTGCCAGAGAGAGAGGAGAGGAAGAGCGAGAGGGAGAAAGGGGTGAGAGGGGTAGAGGAGAGAGAGAGAGAGAGAGAGAGAGAGAGAGAGAAAGAGAGAGAGAAACCCAATATACCAAATAAGCCAGTTTCGCAAATACTGGCTTCAGATTATGCATGTGTGTATTCTGTGATTTAAAACTTATAATTTTTGTTGGTCACTCTTGCGTTCCTATGATTAATTCTACATTCCAGAATTTTGGTAACACCATATGTCGAAAGGACTGTACCACGGTTATATGAGAAAATTGACTTAAAAATAAAGAAATAAAGCTCAACACAACCCCAAACAACAAATCAATTTATCCGAATATACCTTCTGTTTTTAAACACCTTACATGTTCATAATGAGCAAGCACTCTGTACAAAAATCAGTACTTCGAATATATTTGGTACATACCGGAGTACCTATATTTTTATCAACCAGAAGATAAAATATAACACATACTTCAATCATACATAAACATTTATTGTCTGATTGGTTATTTGGCCCATATTGTGGTATCTACAAGAATAATAAAATAATTATACACCACGCCGTACAAAACATCGTTACTTGACTATACCATGGTATAAATACATAACGTATATACACGGGATATACTCCAATGAAAATAAAAAAAGCCAATTTCTCTAGAATTTATCTACTGATTTCAAACTTTTAGAGCCATCGTATACAAAATGTCGTTATTTAGACTATACCATGGTTTATATACAGTAATCACTTGATTCTTATTATTCCTAACTATTTGTATAAAATTGAACGCTGTTTGCGATAATTTTACTTACTAATTCACAATTTGCAAGTATTACGTTCAAAATATCACTACTTCGACTACACTATGGTATATACTGCAGTAAATCAATATTTTTTATTAAAAAAAGGATACACATATATTTTCTGATTGGAAACATGTTGGTATAATTTTGTATTATTTGTCCAAAAACGGATAATCTTAACATAACGATATACTTCAAAATTTAGGAACTACCTTGCGAAGTGATACATACAGCAGTAAAGCACCTTCAGCCACTTCAGAATTTCGTTAGTATAACTATAGACTTCTGATTTTACATACGTATTGTTTTCTGATCAGAACACAGTCTTGTCCGTTATTAGTCTAAAAACGAATGCCTCCAACCTTAACGTAACTGTATATTTCATTTGGAACCACCTTATATAATACACCATTTCAACTATACCGGGAGTGATTAAGCGATTTGTATTATCGCGAGAATAAAAAAACATCCTGCTCAAAATCCCTACTTCGACCATACCTTGGTATAGAGTAAACCATTATGCAGATACATTATTTTCGAATGGAATAACCTTTTTTTTATAACTTTTATTGTTTGTCCAAAAATGGTTAGATAACTAGACACTTAATGTGATTATACGCTTCGGAATTTGGGAACCACTTTGTATAAAATATCATCGCTATTGTCATTATACAACAAGTAATCAAATCAATAAAAAATTGGTTCCTCTAATATAGTTATACGTTTCGGAATTTTTGTACCGCCCTGTATAAAACATTATTTAGATTATACCGTTAATACAAGGGTAATCCAATCAATCAAAGCGTGATACAACTAACTGTAACAAAGTTCTACATTTTTGAATTTTGGCGCAACCTTATACAAAATATCGTTAGTTTGGCTAAACCGTGGTATATACAAAAGTAATAAAATCACAATATCAATTATTGATATTTAACCTTAACAGAATTGTAGGGCCATGCTTTATGAAATATTGACTATACTTTCACAAATACAAACGCAATCAAATCAGTAAAATCAAAATCACTAAGAAAATATTGTTTCTTTACTAAACCATGGAATATACACGAGTAAGCTAAATAAATTTTGCCCCGAACTAGTACTATCTAAGCTCTATTCGATCTTATGTCTTTTGGGGAATTTCCTACATCATGGAAGTTAGCAAATGTTCAACCTATTCCCCAAAAAAGGCGATAAGATGGATCCCTCGAACCATGGAAAAAGCCATCAATCAGCAACTGCTCTCGTTCTTTGAAACTAACAAACTCCCACCAATATGGGTTTAGGCAGAGTCGTTCAACAGGTGATCTTCTTCACATGTAACCCAAGTTTGGAATAATACATTAGAACAAGCCGGTGAAACAGTAGTAGTCGATTTAGATATCTCAAAGGTATTTGACCAAATTTGGCATAAGTGTTTACTTGCCAAACTCATCTCGTTTGGGTTAAATGATACGCTCATCAACCGGGTTTCTAGTTGATTAAGTAATCATTATGTTAAAAACGTTGTTAATCTTTCAATTGTTACGTTTAAATGTAGTTGAAAATAGTTTGTATTAAAATTAAAATTTAAAATTTAAATTTATTGAGACAATTAAGCGTTGCCATGTATTTAATACCTTCTAGAGTGTTACATATGGTTGAACTCGTATTGAAGAGGAGATACCAATAATGACTGATGTATTTAAAAATCCAAAGTGACTAATAATATCAGAGCAACGGCAAATCTGGCAACATTGCAAATGTCAAATCTAGAATCTCTGTATCCCAAAATAGGCTTATCGTAAACTTTGTACAATTCTGACCAATAATTTACAAGGTAATTGGGCGTTTCAGACTTTTATTCCACTATATATATATATATATATATATATATATATATATATATATATATATATATATATATTATCGTTATTTTGAATACACCATGATATATGCAGAAATAATCAAATATTGGTATGGTTAGCATAATTATACATTTAGCAATTTTGGAACCACTTTGTATATTATTTAGGTTTACATGAGTAATGGTGTAAGTTAAAATAAACTTGTTTTCAAGATGGTTCAATTAAATAAAAATATTTTGGGAAGTATTTATTTCAAATTTCTCAGCTTTTGTCGAATAAATTTGTACATATCGGCAAAAAGAGTCCACTCTGTACAAAATATCACTATTATGGCTATATCATGGTATTTATGGAATAAGTAAACAGTTTTTATCAGTATATAAATTAAATACCAATACTTTACAAAATATTCTAATCTAGTCAAAAAATTAACTTAAGAGCACTTACTTAGTACGTAATGACTTCAAATTAGGTGCTTCACTTTTCTGATATGAAAAATATCTTGCTTAGAAATGTATACCATTAAACAGTGTGGAAGTTTAGGAACCATCCTGTAGATAATACTGATTTTGACATAATTTATGAAAGTAAAAATTAAACTTGTTTTAATGAACCACATGTCATAATTTTTCTTCA